>OFHU01002431.1:0-34757 GCA_900245905.1 Lacerta viridis
TTCGGAGTTCCGTGGTCATCCAATTTTATATACATAATCTTCCTTCACCTAATACCTTTCCTAATCATCTCCCCCCTTCCCCATTCCCTTCCCAAACCCTGCAGATCTTTCCCCCCAAGTTCAATCTTTCCAACTCCTTCCTCTTCTCTTATAACTTTCCTCATGTTCAATTTTAAGCTTGCCAGTCTTAGTTGTAACCTCCCCTTATTCAGATTGTATCCTTTTTCTTGACGCGTAGCTGTTCCAACAAAGCCATAACATATCTTTTCTTCTGTTACAACTTGCAATTTCCATGGTTGCTGTCCTTGAACCCCTGGTCTCTCACACCAAGAGTTCTTTATTCTGTCAAATTTATCAGTAATCCTCTGTTAAAGCAATTCAAGCTCAAATAGCAGTCTCTGTTGAAAAGATATCATTAAGTCATCCATCTCAGCTTCAGGACTCCGTGGGGTTGGTAAACAGGAAATGGAGATGAGGAGTTCTCAGTAACTTTCCATTACGACGCATTGTAATTCAGCCTAATGGCCGCCATTCAACTCCCATGCCAAGCTCCTTAACCCAAGGGATTAACGGTATTTCTCCTTTTAAATTATAATCCACAAAAGGTACCTTAAATACTCAGTCTTGTCCCTAAACAGGATATTCTACGGTTTTGAAATCAGGATCTCCTTAAAAATCAGTCTTTCACGGCAATAGCTTTTTATCTGTTACTTTGATCTTGTCGCAGTCAGAGAGAGACGGACCTCCTCTTTTGATCTCTCCCTGTAAGCCGAATTTCAATAAAATTTGCAAGTCAATTGTGCTCAGTACAAGTCAATTGTGCTCAGTACTTACAGAGTTCTTCTTTGTAATCCAATCAGGGAAATGTGAAGCGCTCATTACCGCCAGTTACTGCTGCTTTGTGTATTCCTCAGGGGTATTCAGTACTTACGCCAGAGCCCCGCTCGCTTGAGACTTACTAAGTTTACTAAGTTCAAGGAGCCAGGATTACGCTCCAAGTACAAGGATCCCAGGTCTCAGGACGCCGCTCCTGAGGTTTTTACGGAGACCGCTGCGCGGTAGCGGTATCTCCTAGCCCGAAAACACCGGAGCCCCCCCAGAGCTGAGAGGGTTCCCGCCTGAACAGATGGCGCTCCCCTATTATTATTATTATTATTATTATTATTATTATTATCATCATCACGTCATTACTGGCTCCCCCCAAAGAGGCTCAAGAACTTTGGCTCCCCTAAAAAAAAGCTCAACAACTGAACCCCTAAAAACGGGTGGTAGATCACTGCTAGTTGTTAACTCTGTGAGTAGATCAGTCTTATGGGAGTTGACCACCCTAACAAAAAGTGCAAATGAGATCCACTTCATTCCTAAACATTTCATTTCACCAAACATTCTCGCTTTTATTGACACTGGGCTTCCCATCAAATCCACCTGGCCAGAATGGCTAGGACTTCAGAGGTTGGCAACCTTTTTCAGCAGGGGGCCGGTCCACTATGCCTTGGAGCTTGTGAGGGCCGACTAGATTTTTTTGGGGGGGGGAAATATGAACAAATTCCTATGCCCCTCAAATCACCCAGAGATGCATTTTAAATAAAAACACATTCTACTCATGTAAAAACACGCTGATTCCCGGACCGACCGACTGCCGGATTGAGAAGGCAATTGGGCCGCATCTGGCCCCCAGGCCTTAGTTTGCCTACCCATGGCATATAGGAATAATTTTCTCCTATCTTGTGGTACCTCCTTTCCAACTATACCCAGCAACGGGTAGGTAGCTGTGTTGGTGCTGCCACAGTAAAAAAAAAAAAAAAAAAATCCTTCCAGTAGCACCTTAGAGACCAACTAAGTTTGTTCTTGGTATGAGTGTGCATGCACACGAAGGATTTTTTTAATTTTTCTCAGCAAGAATGTCTTGGGTCCCCCCCTTGGTAGATATTCTGAGCATCTTTTTTATTTTATTTTTTTTTGCATCCCCGTATATGATTTCCAGTTCTTTGCAAGGAGTATTTCGGCTGCTGTGATTGCATATGGCAGGGGTCAGCAAACTTTTTCAGCAGGGGGCTGGTCTGCTGTCCCTCAGATCTTGTGGGGGGCCAGAGTATATTTTTTGGGGGGGGGGAATGAACAAATTCCTATGACCCACAAATAACCTAGGGATGCATTTTAAATAAAAGCACATGTTCTACTCATGTCAAAACACCAGGCAGGCCCTACATATCACCCAGAGGTGCATTTTAAATCAAAGGACACATTCCACTTTTGTCAAAACACGCTGATTCCTGGTCTGTCGTGGGCCAGATTGAGGTGATTGGGCCGGATCCATCCCCTGGGCTATAGTCTGCCTCCCCATGGGCTAGGTTTGACCTCCAATGGGGGAAAGCAGTGTTCCTCTGAATACCAGTTGCCAAAAACCACCAGTGGGGAGAGGGATGCTCAAGTCCGGCTATTGAGTTTCCCATTAGGCGTAGGGGCTGACATTTTTATTTTATTTTTTGCCGCAGGCCGGGCCACCCTCCCTGGGAACTTGGGGCAGGCTGGAGAAGCGGCACAGGAGGGAGAGCTGGAAGAAGAGGCGAGGGGGGGCAAGTAGTCCTACCCCCCAGCCCCAGGGCTTACCTTCCCAGGGGCTGCCGCCACCACCGCTTCTCGTGGGTAGACAGAGTGAGTTCGTCCACTCTGCTCTCTAGCCCACAGGAGCACCAGGGCGGCAGGGGGAAGACGAGCAGCGCAAAAGGGATCAATTCAGCACAGCCCCCTTCCTCCTCTAGGCAGGGCGGGGAGAATCCAGGAGGAGGGATTTAAATCACTAGTCAGTAATACTTGGATTTAAATCATATATACAGTGGGGGGGGGAGTATTTGATCCACTGCTAAATTTGTCCATTTGCCCTCTGACAAAGAAATGACCAGTCCATAATTTTAATGGTAGGTTTGTTGCAGCTGTGAGAGACAGAATAATAACAGGAAAACCCCCAGAAACCCTGTAGTGAAATACCAAATCTTTGGTTTTGAAACAAAGGTTCTGGGAAAAGCAGAATTGTGGGTATCGCTGTGCCATGGGAAAGTGATCGGAAAATGCCCTTTTGGGAATGTAAAAAGGGGTTGCCTTTAAAGGATTTTACAATCAGTAGATCACTGGGGCTGTGTAAGTCTTAGCTTCAGAGAGGCACCCTGGCCCTGATGAGAACTAGGCTGGGGCCAGCTGGTGTTTATTAAGTGGATGAGAAATAAGGGAGGTGACGGCCCAGAGACTCACAGCTGCCTTTCATCTGCGACAGGTGGGAGTAATGACCTAAGGGCAGTGGTTGGCTAGGGGATTAGAGGCCAGGTCCTCTATTGGATACTGAATAGAGGATTCCACGTGGGCTAAAGCCTTATCAGTTCTGGGCTGTGGGATGCAAGGGAAGTCGAGTCGAGTCGGGGGGGAGTGGAGTCGGGTCGAGCTTAGCTTGACCTACTGCCGGAAGACTGCTGCTGGAGAGCTGAGGCGTCGGAGGCCTCTCTAACACCTGACTAGCCTATGATGGCTTGGAAGAACATCTGAGGACTTTGCAGCTCATTCAAGCGCAAATGCAGTTGAGTATTAGCCCTGCCTTAGGGAGAGGGATAAGTAAATGTGTCTAGTCTAGTCTAGTCTAATTAGAATGTTTTTGTTTTAAGCATGTACCTTGCCTTTTGGAAATTGTGCCTTTGTGTTTTGTTAACCTTTAATTAAAAGATGTTTTAGAGAACTCTTGTTCTTGTCTCCTGTTTGCTCTAACGTTTGCTTGGCTATTCCAGTCCACCCACTTGGTCATTCTACTGTTAAAGTTAAATATCTGTGGCTCTGTTTGAGCTGGGGAGGCTGTCTGCTGGAACGCAGGAGAGGCGGCCCCCGCGCTTTGTCCTGTGGCGTCAGCCAGGTTCCAAATTTCAGGGGGTGGTGGCAGCAAAGGATCTACCTTGACCCGGCCGGAGGGCTGGGAAGAGTAAGAAGAGGAGGGAAGAGAAAAGAGGATTTTTCCTCACCCCGGACGCCGGTGGCTGGGATAGCCGGGAGGCGGGGGAGTGGGGAAATCCTACACCGCCCCTACACGGTGGGAAAGGCGGTGGGAGAATCGAACAATCCTCCTACAAACCCAGAAGACAAAAGTCAGAGATTGATGTGCATTATAATGAGTGAAATAAGTATTTGATCCCCTATCAACCAGCCAGATGTCAGGCTACCTGGTATCTTCACTGTATGTAACGAGCTGAGATTAGAAGCACCTGCTGTAAGGGAGAGGTCTTACCTGTAATCCCAGCTCGTTACAGTACCTGTACAAAAGACACCTGTCGACAGAAGCAATCAATCCAGCAGATTCCAAAGTAGCCACCATGACCAAGACCAAAGAGCTGTCCAAGGATGTCAATAATAATAATAATAATAATAATAATATATATTATTTATACCCCCCATCTGGCTGGGTTTCCCAGCCACTCTGGGCGGCTTCCAACAGAACATTAAAATGCAATAATCTATTAAACATTAAAAGCCTCTCTAAACAGGGCTGCCTTCAGATGTCTTCTAAAGGTCTGGTAGTTGTTTATTTCTTTGACATCTGGTGAGAGGGCATTCCACAGGGTGGGTGACACTACCGAGAAGGCCCTCTGCCAGGTTCCCAGTAACTGTCAGGGACAAGATTGTAGACCTGCACAAGGCTGGACTGAGCTACAAGACTATTGCCAAATCTCAGGGCAGCTGGGACCATAGTCACCATGAAAACAGTTGGTAACACACTACGCCGTGAAGGACAGATCTTTCAGAGCCTGCAAGGTCCCCTTGCTCAAGACAGCACACATAGGCCCGTCTGCAGTTTGCACATCTGAATGACCCAAAGGAGAACTGGGTGCAAAATCGAGCTCTTTGGCATCAACTCAACTCGCCATGTTTAGAGGAGGAGGAATGCTGCCTATGACCCCAAGAACACCACCCCCACAGTCAAACATGGAGGGGGGCATATTATGTTTTGTGGGGGTGTTTCTGCTAAGGGGACAGGACACCTTCACCACATCGAAGAGACGATGGACGGGACCATGTATCGTCAAATCTTGGGTGAGCACCTCCTTCCCGCAGCCAGGGCATTGAAAATGGGTGGAAGATGGGTATTCCAGCATGACCATGACCCAAAACACACGGCCAAGGCAACAAAGGAGTGGCTCAAGAAGAAGCACATTAAGGTCCTGGAGTAGCCTAGCCAGTCTCCATCAAAAATCTGTGGAGGGAGCTGAAGGTTCGAGTAGCTACACATCAGCCTCGAAATCTTACTGACTTGGAGAGGATCTGCAAAGAGGAGTGGGACAAAATACCTCCTGAGATGTGTGCAAACCTGGTGGCCACCTACAAGAAACGTCTGACCTCTGTAATTGCCAACAAGGGTTTTGCCACCAAGTACTAAGTCATCTTTTGCAAAGGGATCAAATACTTATTTCACTCATTATAATGCACATCAGTCTCTGACTTTTGTCTTCTGGGTTTCTGGGGGTTTTCCTGTTGTTATTCTGTCTCTCACAGCTACAATAAACCTACCATTAAAATTATGGACTGGTCATTTCTTCGTCAGAGGGCAAACGGGCAAATTTAGCAGGGGATCAAATACTACCCCCCTTACTATATATTACTGCAAGGTTCAACCTTGCTGGCATCCTCTTCATATTGACAAGCAGAGGAAGGTTTCCTTTTTCTCGAATCATAAAATCCTTTTTTTTCTTACAGAAAGGTTCGACCTTGCTGGCATCCTCTTCATATTGACAAGCAGAGGAAGGTTAAGCTTGTAAGGTGACTTGATGTTACACCGTAATTGTACTATCAAAGAAGTAATTGCAGCGATAAATGATACACAATGGGAATGAGAACTTAAAGGACTCTCAAGGTGACAAGTGCTGGTGGAGGGGAGTCAAACTGGTGTGCTCCTCCATCATTTCCTTCTTTCTGACCCTTTCTCTTTACAGTCTTTGGTTTTGGGGGGTGAAGTGTGTGTACCTTATTGTTTGTTTGTTTGTTTCTCTGTTTGTAAATATGCTCAAATAAAACTTTAAAAAGTCAAATGGGTGTGGTCCTCCATCCTTTTCTTTCTTTCTGACCCTTTCCCTTTACTCTATTTGGTTTTTGGAGTTAAGTGCAGGCTTCCTCAACCTCGGCCCTCCAGATGTTTTGAGACTACAGTTCCCATCATCCGTGACCACTGATCCTGCTAGCTAGGGATCGTGGGAGTTGTAGGTCAAAAACATCTGGAGGGCCGAGGTTGAGGAAAACTGCTTTAAAGGTAAAAACCAGCACCTGAAACCTGACCCTGTGCTCCACCGGGAGCCAGTGCAGCTGGCATAGCGCTGGGTGGACGTGGTCCCATAGTGGGGACCCCGTGAGGAGCCTCGCTGTGGTGTTCTGCACTTGCCAGGATTCGAGGGCAGCCCCGTGTAGAGTGAGTTACAACAATGGAGCCGGGGGGTGACCCTCGCATGGATCGCAATGACGAGGTCAGGACGAGGGAGGTAAGGGATCAGATGCTTGGCACGGCGGAGGTGGGAAAATGTCGCCTTTGCTGTAGCTGTAACCTGCGCTTCCATATTGTCTGGTTGTAAATATGCTTAAATAAATAAGAAATGAGAAAAGACAACTGGAACTGATTTATGTGTGCAACAACAGTGGCAAGATTCTACTAGCACCAGCTCGGAAGATGGAAGGAAGGACAACGGCAAGAGAATTAGCAAAATGAGCAGATAAATTGCGTGAGAGGGACAACAAAGACTTTAAAAGAGAATGGGAACCATTTACGATATATATGAAGAGACAACATGAAGAGCTGGACTCATTGGCAGGGTTTGAGTAAACATTCACAAATGTATATAACAAAGGTAGGAAAACTATGGCCCAGGGTCCAGATGCACCCCCATCACCTTCTCAGTCCACCCTGCGGATGGTTTTGACACAAGTAGAATGTGTCCCTTTGATTTGTGGGGCATAGGAATTTGTTCTCCCCCCCCCAAAAAAAAATATAGTCCGGCCCCCACAAGGTCTGAGGGATAGTGGACAGGCCTGTGTAACGAATCAAACTTAAGTTAAGGGATTTTCAGAAACCCACGGTGTTTTATGAGTTAACGGGCACCCCAGTTTGAGTGGCAGGTATCTCATGGGAGGCGGGACATTCCGCTCTTTAAAAGGAGGGAGCAGCCGTTAGAGAGGGAGAGTGGTGACTGGAAGAAGGAGGGCGTGGGGCCAGGATAGTGGTGGGTAGGTTAGGATACGTTGAAGATGTGTATATGATGCTGAAAGAAAGAGCTTACACTGTTATAAACGATTGCATTACTGAAACCGTTATGTTCTGAAAGGAATAAAGACTTCTTATTGTTGAGCTAAGAAAATATCGTCGTTTATTTGGTCCAGCGAGTTATGTATGCTCATGAGGAGGTGAACTCAGGGAAAAGACAAAACTGACCTGCAGGGTGATAGTTTGTGTCTTGGAGTTTCACTCAGGAGGGGCTAGTGGGCGGAAACCTTGGTAATGCCACAGAGTTGCTAAGAGGGCTTAGCTAACTGATACAGTGGGGGATCTAGAGAGAGAGAGACCCTGAACTGTAGGCAAAGAGGAGTTTAACCCCTGAAGCCCAGAGCAGAGGATATAACCGGCCACGGCAGCTGGACAAGAAAACTCCCGTTACTAAGAGATTCCCAGATTATAAATAAAAGGGGATTGACATCACAGACGGACCTCAGAGGGACAGGTGGGGTGGATTGAAATTTGACCCAGAACACCTGATTAGAAATTCACTTAGTAACAAGGGGAGAGTGTGAAGTGGAGGTTCGTCGCAGCCTGCAGCGAATTTTTTTTGCCAGCCCCTGCCATAGGTAGGAAAACTACAGCTTGGGGGCTGGATCCTGACGTGTTTTTACACGAGTAGAATGTGCCCTTTTATTTAAAATGCATCTCTGGCCCCCCATGGTTGTTAATAATAAATAATAATAACAAATAATAATAATAATAGATACAAATGTATTAGGAATTCATTGGGGAAATAAGACGCAGGATGAATAAATTGAAAGTAAAGTGAAAGTATGAGGGAAGTCCGGGGGAGGGGGCAGGGAAAAATGGAAAGTTGTTAGAGCAGGGGTAGGTAACCTAAGGCCCGTGGGCCAGATCAAGCCCAATTGCCTTCTCAATCCGGCCTGCGGACAGTCCGGAAATCAGCATGTTTCTATATGAGTAGAATGTGTGCTTTTATTTAAAATGCATCTCTGGGTTGTTTGTGGGCATAGGAATTCGTTCATCCCCCCCAAAAAAAATAGTCGCCCCCCACAAGGTCTGAGGGACAGTGGACTGGCCCCCTGCTGGAAAAGGTTGCTGACTCCTGTGTTAGAGAGATATTTCATAAAAGATGTATATATTGAAAAAGTGATAAAAACTATTTTAAAAGAAGTAAATATGCTTAAATAAAACATTTTTTAAAAGAAAAAGAGAGAAAGAAGCAGGTATATAGCGCCAAAAAGCAATGGCGTTCCAACCATCCAACTACCTGGCTGGCACAAAGTCTGCTCGAAAAAGATGCTCTCTGCCAGGTGCTCCGTTATCCTCTTCTCCTCCTCTTCCTTTGGCTCTTTCGCCGCTGGGAGCAGCGTGGCAATGACCTCTTTCCTCCCCAGGGCTTTCCTCTGGCTCTGTTCAGAGACCTGGAGCCGAAACTTGTCGATCACACCATAGTGGCAAGGTCGGACGTCTCGGTGACGGATGACGCTGTAACAGGAGGAGAGTGTGAATGGCCACATTTCCTTTTTTAACGTGTTATTGCTCCTTTTTTGTTTTTTGTTTTAATACCATATAATGTTTATTCATTTTTCTTTTTTCCTTTATAACAGGCACCCCCAACCTTCAGCCCCCCCAGATGTTTTGAGACTACAACTCCCATGATCCCTAGCTACAGGACCAGTAGCCAGGGGTGATGGGAATTGTAGTCCAAAACATCTGGAGGGCAAAGGTTGGGGATACCTGCTTTATAACAACCAAATAAAATTTCTTCATCATATATGTTGTTGTTTATTCGTTTAGTCATGTCCGACTCTTAGTGACATATATCTTTGCTCAAATTGAGCTCTGACTTCCCCCCGTTCCCCTCCCTGACTTCCTTATGCAATCACTTTTATCTTCGCATTTCTAAATCACCCTATTTACCTTATCTCAGGCTTCCTCGACCTCGGCCCTCCAGATGTTTTAGGACTACAATTCCCATCATCACTGACCACTGGTCCTGCTAGGTAGGGATCATGGGAGCGGTAGGCCAAAAACATCTGGAGGGCCAAGGTTGAGGAAGCCTGACTTACCTCCATACTAATTAGACTTACTTCTAAGATTTATAAACAGCTCGTTTTTTATATATGCACAACATGTCGTCATAATCATTTTTATTAGAATAGAATAATAGAATAAAATAATAATTTATTGGCCAAGTACATTTTTCAATATACTCGGAATTTGCTTTGGCTACATTACAATGTAAAATACATTATACAAACAATAGTAATTTACAGAGCAAGAGCCGAGGCTGCCCTTCTCGGCGCCTCTTAAGCTGTGTTGGTGAGTGTAGGCCCGCCTCCTAGGCCCGATGGAGTTGGCCGGAGGAGGGAGCGGTCTTCCCAGACACTCACAGCAGGCAGCAACAGCAGCAGTGTTCCGGAGGCTTCTCTGGAGCCTCTTAAGCTGTGGCGGTTGAGTGTTGGCCCGCCTCCTAGGCCCGATGGAGTTGGCCGGAGGAGGGAGCGGTCTTCCCAGACACTCACAGCAGCAGCAGCAGCAGCAACAGCAGTGGACGCTCGGGTTGCAAACGCGATCTGTGTGGGAGGAGCGTTCACAACCCGCACTGCTGCATCTGCGCACGCGTGTGACGCAATTCGGCGCTTCTGCACATGCGACAAAACCCGGAAGTAACCCATTCCGTTACTTCTGGGTTCAGCGCGGTGCGCAACCCAAAATCACACAACCTGAAGTGGCCATAACCCGAAGTATGACTGTAGTACCTTGGTTTGCCAACAGCCTAGCTTACAATTGTTTTGGGTGATGACCAATTCAAACCCGGAAGTGCCAGTTTGTGAACTTTTTTTGGGTTATGACCCGTTGTTGTTTTTTGGGATTACAGTTTTTTTGGTTGACAAACACGGTTTTTTGGACAACAACCCGTTTTTTCCAGAGGTCCCATTGGCGAAAGCGTGTCTTGGGTTACGACCTGTTTCATTTTATGAAGGAACCTCCGGAATGGATGATGGTTGTAAACCAGGCATAGGCAACCTCAGCCTTCCAGCTGTTTTGTGACTACATCTCCCATGATGCCTAGCTCACAAGAAGAGTGGTCAGGGATGATGGGAGTTGTAGTCCCAAAACATCTGGAGGGCCGAGGTTGCCTATGCCTATCACTGTAAAGTTACCACTGTAAAGGTACCACTGTAAAGCTATCAGTGATCACAAAAGATACATACAGTTTCGACTATGGGCTTTCTTTACAAACCTATGACTCCCCATTCTCCATGTTTTTTCCTTTCTCATAAGCATGTTGCATCATTGTTTTCTGTGTTGTTTTATAAAAACCTTCTTTCCTAGATCGATATTGTTTTCCTTTATATCATAGGTAGGCAAACTAAGGCCCGGGTGCCGGATTCAGCCCAATAGCCTTCTCAATCTGGCACGCGGACAGTCCGGGAATCGGCATGTTCTGACATGAGTAGAATGTACCCCTTTATTTAAAATCCATCTTTTGGTTATTTGTGGGGCCTGCCTGGTGTTTTCACACAAGTAGAATGTGTGCTTGTATTTAAAATGCATCTCTGGGTTATTTGTGGGGCATGGGAATTCGTTAACTTAATTTTTTTTCAAAATATAGTCCAGCCCCCCACAAAGTCTGAGGGACAGTGGACTGCCCCCTGCTGAAAAATTTGCTGATCCCTGTTTTATCCTTTGGTGTCGGGTTTGGCCTGTTGGTCCAATATATATAGCAGAAGGGCACTGCCCTGGTCTGAATATAGATATTGGATTCTTGTCTCATTACACATGCTAAAGCTATTTTGGGTCATCTGCATACCATCCCTTGCTTTTTCAGTCATTCACTGTCACCAGCAGGTTGACCATAGAATCATAGAATCATAAAGTTGGAAGAGACCCCAAGGGCCATCCAGTCCAACCCCCTGCCAAGCAGGAAACACCATCAAAGCATTCCTGACAGATGGCTGTCAAGCCTCTGCTTAAAGACCTCCAAAGAAGGAGACTCCACCACACTCCTTGGCAGCAAATTCCACTGCCGAACAGCTCTCACTGTCATACCCATTGAGTCTACTACCCTTCAGAGAAAAACCCCACCCCACCCTCCCACTACTATATATCAGGGTCTAGGGACTTCCGCTTCAGTGTATCTGATGAAGTCTGCCAGCCCACGACAGCCAAGTATTATTATTGAACAGAAGTATTAAGAAGATGTCAATCATGGAGGCGCAGTCTGTAATCCTTTTTTATGGAAAGGTTCAGCCTTTCTGGCATCCTCTCAATATAGACAAGCAGAGGAAGGTTTCCTTTTGGGAACCATAAAATCACACATCTCCCTTCGGAGAAAAACCCCACCCCACCCTCCCACTATATATCAGGGTCTGGTGACTTCTGTTTCAGTGTATCTGAAGAAGTGTACATGCACACACAAGTTTATACCCAGAACAAACTGAGTTGGTCTCTAAGGTGCTACTGGACAATTTTTTAATTTTCTGATTTATTTCATCAGCGTGCATGTCTGCCTTGCAAGGTTTAATAACTCAAACTACCATATTTTTCAGTGTATGATGGGGTTTTTTTAACCAAAAGATTAGGTTTAAAATTGGGTCTCGCCTTATACAAGGGTAATGCTAAGGGTGCTTTCTTAATTTGGAGTCCCCCCAAATAGGGGCGTCTTTTTGATTTTTTTATTTATTTCAGCTATTTTTGGTCATCTGCATACTCTCCTTTGCTTTTTCCTGCAGGACTATTTGCAGTCATTCACAGGTTGACAATACCCACTGAGTCCTACTACCCTTTGGAGGAAAACCCTGCCCCACCCCCACCCCCACTATATATCAGGGTCTGGTTAATAATAATAATAAATAACAAACTTTTATTTGTATCCCGTCCTCCCCAGCCGAAACTGGACTCAGGGTATCTAACACCAAATATGTAACACTGGTATAAAAATCAAGCAATAATAAAATTACCTCCTGAAAAGAAGTCAGGATCAAATTCAAATCCAATTAGATGGCTTTCTGCAGGATTAGGGTTGGGAACAGTAAATGCACATCAGGCACAACTGTCTGCGCTGCTCTTATATGGGCCTGTGAGAATGCTGGGAGGCCTCTTTCATACTAGTTCTTATACAGACGTCGGTTTCCGTGTATCTAAAGAAGGGCACATGCCCACAAAAGCTTATACAATACCCAGAACAAACTTTGTTGGTCTCCAAGGTGCCTCTGGACAATTTTTAAATTTTTTGATTTCCCCCACCCTGAGATGTCTTGATGAGGGTGGAATATACATCTAATAAATGAACGAACAGCCTCTGAAAGGCAGCTTAGTGGTTGCTATTCGTTACAAAGCAACAAACCCAAAACCAGCCTTTTACTCACATGTCAACGCAGCACTGAGGCTTCACTGCGCCCGCCGCGTCAACCACAACATATTTATTTGGGGTTGTGCAAAGAACTGAAAGAAAAGAAAAGGGGCCGTCATCCAATGTCAGCCAATCACAAGGAACTGGCAAAGAAGCAAAGCTCAACATCAGGCATGGCCAAACTCCAGCCCTCCAGTTGTTTTGGGACAAGCTAACAGGACCAGCGGTCAGGGATGATGAGAGTTGTAGTCCCAAAACAGCTGGAGGCCCAAGTTTGCTAAGCCTGATCTAGTTTATTTCAACTCCATTCTAGCCTTCAGAACAGGCATAGGCAAACTCCAGCCCTCCAGACGTTTGGGACTACAATTCTCATCATCACCCTGACCACTGCTCCTGTTGGCTAGGGATAATGGGAGTTGTAGTCCCAAGCATCTGGAGGGCCGGAGTTTGCCCATGCCTGCTTCAGAACAAGTGATCCTAATGGCGACAGCGACAGGTTTCCCACCGACATTTTTAACACTCGTATAAATTGGGTGCTTTCCCAAGAATTAAGAGTTGCGATCCGAGCAGACATCGATAAAATAATTTGTAGTTACTGTAAAAGAAAAATAGGCAAACCAGGTAGCATTGTGGCCTGATGTGTCGATTAAAAGGAGAATTATTCTTTCTAAGCAAATATCTAGACCAGGCATAGGCAAACTTGGCCCTCCAGCTGTTTTGGGACTACAACTCCCATCATCCCTAGCTAACAGGACCAGTGGTCAGGGATGATGGGATTGTAGTCCCAAAATCTGGAGGGCCGACTTTACCTATGCCAGACACCCCCAAGCTCAGCCCTCCAGATCTTTTGGGACCACTACTCCCATCATCCCTGACCACTGGTTGTGTTAGTTAGTTGGGTGATGCCTCATCTGGACTCCCAAGTTCTTCAGGCAAAAGGCAAGTCAGAAGGCGAATAAAAGGAAGTTGAGACAATCCCTCCTCCCCAAGCAAACCCTTAAATTGAATTGTACCTGAGACGCACCTTTGAATTTTAAGGCAAATTCATAGGGGTTATAGAGAGTCAACACCTGTTTATGGGTGGACTGGTCGTCTGCGTAAAAGATAAGCTCCGTGGGGAATAGAAAGACGGGAAGGTTTCCTTCCACTAACTCTGGCTGCCTTTTTTGCTGCTGCATTGGCCCCAAGTCGTCCTCACCGCTGCGTCTTCTGCTCGCCGGATGGCTTTGTCTCCCCAAACGTCTCGTCAGAACAATTTAGGAATCCGAAAGCATTTTGGCAAACCTATAGGCAGAATGAAAAAACCAGCAAAGGTCAAGGCTCCGGTTTGCCTACTTTGCAGCTGGTTGGACCATGAATTAATATACAGTCATACCCCGGGTTGCGCACGCTCCGTGTTGCGTACGTTCAGGTTGCGTACTCCGCTAACCCGGAATTGCAACACAGAGCGTGGACACTTCTGCGCATGCCCGTGCATGTGCAGAAGTGCGATATCACGCTTTGCACATGCGCAAAAGCGCCGCCCGGGTTGTGCACTGTTCAGAGTGCGAATGGCACCCTGGAACGAATTGAGTGCACAACCCGAGGTACCACTGTATAGTAGGCTTCCTCAACCTCGGCCCTCCACATGTTTTGAGACTACAATTCCCATCATCCCTGACCACTGGTCCTGCTAGCTCGGGATCATGGGAGTTGGAGGCCAAAAACATCTGGAGGGCCGAAGTTGAGGAAGCCTGATATATAGAACAATAATAATAATCTTGAATGGCCTCGTTCATAGTCGTATCAAACGGAGGGCTTCCTGTTTCACAGCTCATACTCTTAGCCACTATACTCCGTACTGCTATTCCACTAGTAATTAATAATACTAATAATTTATCATCTATACCCCGCTCATCTGGCTGGGCTTCCCCAGCCACTCTGGGTGGCTTCCAACCAAGGCAGCATCAAACATTAAGAAACTTCCTGAAACAGGGCTGCCTTCAGATGTCTTTTAAAAGTCAGATAGTTGTTTATTCCTTTGACATCTGATGGGAGGGAATTCCACAGGGCAGGAGCCATCACCAAGAAGGCCCTTGGCCTGGTTCCCTGTAACCTTGCTTCTCGCAGGGAGGGAACCGCCAGAAGGCCCTCAGGCTTTCAAGATACACACTGACACTTTGACTTGTGCCCGGAAACGTCCTGGGAGCCAACCTCCATCTTTCTGGACCAGTGTTATGTGGTCTCGGCAGCCGCTCCCAGTCACCCATCTAGCTGCCACATTCTGGATTAATTGCAGTTTCCGAGTCACCTCAAAGGTAGCCCCACGTAGAGCGCATGGCAGTAGTCCAAGCGGGAGATAGAGCATGTGCCACCTTGGGCAGGTAGGGTCTCATCTACCTACCTACCTATCTATCTAATCTATAATCTTATATCCATTTATCATCTATCTAATCTATCGATCACTCATCTATCTATCCATCCATCTATGGCAGTGCCGGATTTACGTAAACTGAAAAAGCTCTAGCTTAGAGCCCTAATCTCTCTCAGGACCGGTGTTATGTGGTCTCGGCGGCCGTTCCCTGACCCCAGTCTGGCTGCCGCATTCTGGATTTCCGGGTTACCTTCCAAGGCAGCCCCACGTAGAGCACATGGCAGTAGTCCAAGTGGTAGATAACCAAAGCATGCACCGCTCTGGACAGGTAGGGTCTCATCCTCCGTCCCAGATGGAGCTGCCCTGGACACAAAATGGAGCTGCGCCTCTATGGGTCCAAAATGACCCCCAGGACACAGAATTGACCTGTGTCTCCTTGGACAGCTCCAGAATGACTCCCAGGCTGCACACCTGGTCCTTCAGGGGCACAGTTACCCCATTCAGGACCAGGGAGTCCTCCACACCTGCCTGCCTCCTGTCCCCCCAAAATAGTACTTCTCTCGTCAGGATTCAACCCCAGTCTGTTAGAAGCCATCCATCCTCCAACTGCCTCCAGGCACTCTCACAGGACCTTCACTGCTTCCAATTTAAAAGAGAGGTAGAGCTGGGTCCATATTGATGGACGCCCAGCCCAAACAGCTGGAGGGCCAAGTTAGGCCATGCCTGATCTAGAGCAGTGGTGTCCCAACTCGGCTTTGTGACTGCAATTCCCATCATCTCTGACCACTGGTCCTGTGAGCTAGGGACGAAGGGAGTTGTAGTCCCAAAGCAGCTGGAGGGCCAAGTTGGGCCATGCCTGGTAATCAAACAGCTTTTATGCAGCTATCTATTAGATCCCACAGCAGCTATTCACAAGACCCATGCCAATTAATCCTTAAAATTGCAAGCCTGCCACATTTGTGAATCACGTCATTGTTATCGGAAACAGCAGGGGCGCCAACTCTCGGGACTGCAATCTACTCACACAATTCAAAACTGGCAAAACTTGAACTAGCCCAGATGACAGCATCAATTAGAATGCAATCAAAACAAGAATTAAGAAAGTAATGGAAGTGCGACTTCAATGGCAATCTTGGGGTAAGTGCTGATCAAGTTCATTAAACTAAGAGGCAATGATTCTAGAATGGAGGATTGATTAATGCGATGAATAAATGCGAACCCAATGATAGAGTTTTAATGTAGCGAGGGAAGTCACATGGTATTTGGGTAAATGGTGAATAGGGTATAGGGTTAGATGTGGGGAATCCATATAGTTAATATAATATATGTTATGTATAGTGCTAAAATTGTATGGTAACTAATGTGTAATATGAATTTAATAAATAAATAAATAAAGGGAAGGGAATAAACAAACAAAAACTGGCAGTGATCTACCACCTTTGGGGGGTTCAGCTGAACGTTGATGAGCTTTTATTAAGGAAAGATTGTCCCTTTGGGGGGGGGTCAGGTCAAAAACGTTCAGCTTTTTTAAGGGAGGAAAGTCCCGTTTTTGTGGGGAGGAGAAAAGTAATGAAATCGCTTGCCAGCAGATTGCTAGTCAGCCTCGCAGCGAGGGCAGGGTGGGGACAGATGGAGGAGTCCAAACATCCCGTGGATCGACCAGTAGATCGCGATTGACCTGTTGGACATCCCTGGTCTACAGGAACTGGAGGATCAACTTGGATTCTCCTCCTCCCATTCATTTCCTCCTCTCTATTGCCAAGGACAGGCTTCCTCAACCTCGGCCCTCCCAATGCTTTTGGCCTACAACTCCCATGATCCCTAGCTAGCAGGACCAGTGGTCAGGGATGATGGGAATTTTAGTCTCAAAATATCTGGCAGGCCAATGTTCAGGAAGCCTGGCCAAGGAGCTTACTACGCACGTCCCACCAGATGTGTTTCAGGCACACCAAGCAGGAACGAGGAATCCAAAGAAATGAATGGGAGACAATTGAACGGAATATTGTAGAGGAGAAGGCATGAATCCAGCCCTCTCCAGTCTAGCTTGCACCCTTGACAAAACTCTGCCAAGTCACATTACAGTGTTTACAGCAGCAGGGGGATCTTGTCCAGATTGGCTGGAACAGCAGACAAGAAATGAGGGGCGGGGGCACAAGCAGGCTGCGTCAAACCTTCGGATCGATACGTGCTCTCTCCGAGGATCCGGCCCCTGCTGCTGCTGCTGCAGCCCCTTCTAGGCGAGGGGCTTCTGAGCTTCTGCTCGCTTTCTTTTTAACAGGGATACCAGACTCATTGCACTGCCAGCAGGCATGGCCAAACTTGCCCCTCCAGCTGTTTGGGGGCTACAACTCCCATCATACCTAGCCAACAGGACCAGAGTCCGGGAATAAGGGGAAATGCAGACCCCAAACAGCTGGATGTCCGAGTTGGGTCTTGCCTGAAATTTGGCCCCCCATCTCTTTTGGGGACTCCAACTCCCATAATCCCTACCTAATAGGACCAGTGGCCAGTGATGGTGGGCACTGTAGTCCCCAAACAGCTAAGGCTGACACAGCTCTGCCAAAGGCACGACGACGACCTCCTCCCCAAAAGAACCAGGCCCTCCTCGCCCTCAGCGAGGGTCACCTGCTTTTTCGAGAGCCATTTCCCCCAAGAAGCCCCCACCCACCCACCGGCCGGAGACCCCGATCGCTCCCTCCCCGCCGAGGGCGGGATAGCGCGCACTCGGGCTGAGGCGAAGCCGCCCCCCCCCCTCGCCCAGGAGCCGCAGAGGAGCGCAGAGCAGCCCCTTCCCCTCAAGCCCGAGGAGGCCCGCTTTTGTTTCAGGCTGGGGTCGCCTCGCAGCTGTTTGGGGACTACAACTCCCATCATCCCTAGAGAGCAGGAGCCAGCGGTGATGGATGATGGGAGTTGTAGTCCCCAAACAGGCCCCTCGCCAGGAAGGAGACCCTTGAGGGCCCTCCTGGGCAGCGGCGGAACCTCGCTCCCTGCCCTCACTCACCCCTCGGACCCGCCGTTGCCTCCTCCTCCGGGTTCTTTCGGTCCACCAGCCGCCGCCGAGGAAGCGCCGCCTCTTCGCCTCTCTCCCCTCGCCTCAGCGGACGGACCCGCCCATTTCCCCGTCCCTTCTGCGTCACCAGTCGCAAGGGCTGCTGGGAAGAAGACGAATTCCGCCTCCCTCCCGCTCCACCGCCTCAGCGGACGGGCTCCCGGTCCGCCCATTTATGCGTCACCAGTCGCTAAGGCTGCTGGGAAGGAGGCGAATTCCGCCTCCCTCTCGCTCCACCGCCTCAGCGGACGGGCGCCCGGCCCGCCCATTTTCGCGTCACCAGTCGCTAGAGCTGCTGGGAACGTGAAGTGGAAAGCGGGAAAAGGGCGACGGAGGCGCGAGAGGCGGCGCCTCTTCTCGACGTCCGTGAGCGGCAGGGGGCGGGGCGGTAGGTGTAGCTTCTCCGGCGCGTGCGCAGAGAGGAGGGCCTCGCTCGGGCCCGCCCCTCGTCGCTTGCTGCTCGCGGGACCAGTGATCAGTCCCAAAACAGTTTAAAGAGATTCTGAGACTTCCCTCAGCGCTATGCTTCCTACCCTAATCCCTTATAGTATATTAACTTGAAACGCTGCAATGTCTGCATTATCGGAATGAGTTATTGGTGTTGCCGTTTGTAAAGGATCTGGCCCTCCAGCTGTTTGGGGACTACAGTGCCCATCACCCTGACCGCTGTGAGCTAGCGATGATGGAAGTTGTAGTCCCAAAACAACTGGAGGGCCTCACCAGGTTCAATGTGCTGCCATCTGCCTTATTGCAGGGCAGATTCAATGGCAATCCATTGAAAAGAACCAAAAATGCTCACAGGCTGGTCTCTAGTCCTTAGGGGATTCTGTGAGCCTGCTAGGTAAAGTCGGAGGTTTGAAGAAACAGGCAAAACCAAGGTAAAACTTAGAGCAAAGTGACTAAGAAGCCTGACCTTTATTTGTACAGTGGTATCTCGGGTATTTTGGCCACCTCATGAGAAGAGAAGACCCTGATGTTGGGAAAGATGGAGGGCACAAGGAGAAGGGGACGACAGAGGATGAGATGGTTGGACAGTGTTCTCGAAGCTACTAACATGAGTTTGGCCAAACTGCGAGAGGCAGTGAAAGATAGGCGTGCCTGGCGTGCTCTGGTCCATGGGGTCACGAAGAGTCGGACACGACTGAACGACTGAACAACAACAACCTTGGGTTACATACGCTTCAGGTTACAGACTCCGCTAACCCAGAAATAACGCTTCAGGTTAAGAACTTTGCTTCAGGATAAGAACAGAAATTGTGCTCTGGCGGTGCAGCGGGAGGTCCCATTAGCTAAAGTGGTGCTTCAGGTTAAGAACAGTTTCAGGTTAAGAACGGACCTCTGGAACGCATTAAGTACGTAACCAGAGGTACCACTGTATAAGCAAAACTGCTATAGCAGGGTCTGCACTCCTCTGGCAAGAGATGAGTCAAACCCCTCCCAGAAGGTGCTCCCAACTTTTATTAGTTCCCCCACTTTCCAGTCCCCCACCTTTCATCATCACTATGTCATCTCTACATCATCAGAGGGGAGGTGCCTGTGCAGTATCTGGGTGTCAGGTCCTTCTCACCTTTTACCCATCACCTGACACCCAATAATACAAGACAATAAAACTACACTTCCTGACCCAACTGGTCAAGTTGCTTGTGGTCCTCATTTTTTCTCCGGAGTTCCATTTCTGGGCTGCCTTTCTTTGTGATCTTGATGACTACCTGTCTGGCACTTAAATTAAGTGTCTCCCCTGGGGTGAGGTGTTTTTCTGCCTACTTCACTGTCTCCTTTTCCCTGTGCCAAACGGGGAAGGAGCAGCTGCTTTTAGTTGACTCCTGAGGCTCTGCACAGTGCATTTTACACAGTGACTTAGACAGGATACAATGACTTCTAGGTTAGACACATAGTAACATTGTAAGCCGGCTGAGATGACAGCTGTCAATTGAAGGGGAAACATTTCATATGGCTGCAGTACCAGAGTTACATACTCTAGATGGCGCTGTTAGATAAATTCATTGGCTGGAGCTCAACACGTTATTAAATACAGACAGTTCCTGTTGATCAGATCTGCCCCAAGCCATGGGGGTCTTCTGGAGTTGGGCATATGCATAATTGCTGGCTAATCTGTCAGCTCTTTCACCCCAACAAGAACAGCTTTGCTAATAGAATGTAACAGCTACCGGTACTTGACTCAGGACCTCTATGGTTTTCAGCTGGAATGTTTGTGGCCCCTTGCAGTCTCATCTCCTCATGCACATTTACTTGTAGTCTCAACGTTTGCACCTAGAATCATAGAATCATAGAGTTGGAAGAGACCACAAGGGCCATCCAGTCCAACCCCCTGCCAAGCAGGAAACACCATCAAAGCATTCCTGACAGATGGCTGTCAAGCCTCCGCTTAAAGACCTCCAAAGAAGGAGACTCCACCACACTCCTTGGCAGCAAATTCCACTGCCAACAGCTCTTACTGTCAGGAAGTTCTTCCTAATGTTTAGGTGGAATCTTCTTTCTTGTAGTTTGAATCCATTGCCCCGTGTCCGCTTCTCTGGAGCAGCAGAAAACAACCTTTCACCCTCCTCTATATGACATCCTTTGATATATTTGAACATGGCTATCATATCACCCCTTAACCTTCTCTTCTCCAGGCTAAACATACCCAGCTCCCTAAGCCGTTCCTCATAAGGCATCGTTTCCAGGCCTTTGACCATTTTGGTTGCCCTCCTCTGGACACGTTCCAGCTTGTCAGTATCCTTCTTGAACTGTGGTGCCCAGAACTGGACACAGTATTCCAGGTGAGGTCTGACCAGAGCGGAATACAGTGGTACTATTACTTCCCTTGATCTAGATGCTATACTCCTATTGATGCAGCCCAGAATTGCATTGGCTTTTTTAGCTGCTGCATCACACTGTTGACTCATGTCAAGTTTATGGTCTACCAAGACTCCTAGATCCTTTTCACATGTACTGCTCTCAAGCCAGGTGTCACCCATCCTGTATTTGTGCCTTTCATTTTTTTTGCCCAAGTGTAGTACTTTACATTTCTCCCTGTTAAAATTCATCTTGTTTGCTTTGGCCCAGTTCTCTAATCTGTTAAGGTCATTTTGAATTGTGATCCTGTCCTCAGGGGTATTAGCCACCCCTCCCAATTTGGTGTCATCTGCAAACTTAATCAGGATGCTCTCAAGCCCATCATCCAAGTCATTGATAAAGATGTTGAATAAGACTGGGCCCAAGACAGAACCCTGTGGCACCCCACTAGTCACTTCTCTCCAGGATGAAGAGGAGCCATTAATGAGTACCCTTTGTGTTCGGTCAGTCAGCCAGTTACAAATCCACTGAATGGTAGCCTTGTCCAGCCCACATTTTACCAGCTTCTTTACAAGAACATCATGGGGCACCTTGTCAAAGGCCTTGCTGAAATCAAGATAGGCTACATCCACAGCGTTCCCTTCATCTACCAGGCTTGTAATTCTGTCAAAAAATGAGATCAGATTGGTCTGACATGACTTATTTTTCAGAAACCCATGCTGACTTTTAGTGATCACAGCGTTCCTTTCTAGGTGCTCACAGACCGTTTGCTTAATGATCTGCTCTAGAATCTTTCCTGGTATTGATGTCAGGCTGACTGGGCGGTAATTGTTTGGGTCTTCTCTTTTCCCCTTTTTGAAAATAGGGACAACATTTGCCCTCCTCCAGTCTGCTGGCACTTCGCCTGTTCTCCAGGAATTCTCAAAGATTACTGCCAGTGGTTCTGAAATCACCTCTGCCAGTTCTTTTAATACTCTTGGATGTAGTTCATCTGGCCCTGGAGACTTGAATACATCTAAACTAGCCAAGTATTCTTGTATTGCCTCCTTACTTATTCTGTTTTTTTTCCCCATAAAATTTTATTTTCTACATTAAACAACAAACATATCAAACAAATAAAACAAAAACAATTGACAAATAATAAAAAAGAAACACATCAAACACATTACAGCAACACAAAAAACAACATAAGAAAACTTATACATACCTAGACTGGAACATTAAAGAATCATTGTTTAACTCTAGTTTCTATCTTCTTTGGGGGACTTCCCCCGTTCCCTCAACTGCGTTCAATATTAATATACTTTGGTAACTTTGTAACTATTTTCTTAACATTCACCACTATTCTTAATAATCTTTAAGATACTAACTAATCATATATAATTCATTACTTAAACAACATATCCTTAAGCATTTCTAAATATTTTAAACCATTCATAACATTACCTTCTTGTATACTATTTTCATCTAACATCAACTAGCTAAAGCCAATTAATCAAGCCAATTCTGCTTCAAATATCTAGCTTTTCACGATTTTTTAAATAGTCCTTAAATTTCTTCCAATCCTGTTGCACCTTCTCCTCCCTCTGGTCTCGGAGTCTCGCGGTCAGTTCAGCGAGTTCCATAAAGTCCATTAGCTTCATCTGCCATTCTTCCACTGTCGGGATCTCTTCACCTTTCCAGTTTCTTGCAAGTAAAATTCTAGCAGCTGTTGTGGCATACATAAAAAACACTCTATCCTGACTGGGTATCTCATGATTGGTCATGCTCAAAAGGCAGGCCTCTGGTTTCTTACTAAAAGTAATTTTCATTACCTTCTTAAGTTCATTATAAATCTTCTCCCAGAAAGCCTTAACCTTTGGGCATGTCCACCACATATGATAAAAGGTACCTTCCATAGTTTTACATTTCCAACACATATTACTTGTAACATGATATATCTTAGCTAACTTCACTGGTGTCAAATACCATCTATATATCATTTTCATAATATTTTCTCTTAATACATTACAAGCAGTAAATTTAATACCTTCCTTCCACAACTTCTCCCAGTCATCCATCATAATATTATGTCCAACATCTTTTGCCCAATCTATCATTGCAGATTTAACCAATTCATCTTTTGTATGCCACTCTAGCAACAAATTATACATCCTGGAAAGGTTTTTAGAGTTCGGTTCAATTAACTCTGTTTCCAGCTTTGATTTTTCTATTTGAAAACCAATCTTTTTGTCTAATCTAAAAGTTTCATAAATTTGATGATACTGCAGCCAGTCGGTGACTTCTTCTTTCATTTGATCATAACTTTTCAACTTAAAAGTCTCACCTTCTTGCTGCAGTATATCTACATATCTTGGCCATCTTGCAGACATATTAGGTCTTTTATACGCCTTGGCCTCTACAGGTGAAATCCATCTAGGGGTCTTTCTCTCCAATAAATCTTTGTTTCTCATCCAAACCTGAAAAAGGGCTTTTCTAACTATATGATTCTTAAAAGCTTTGTGGGCCTTTACCTTATCATACCAAAGATACGCATGCCATCCAAACACATTATCAAAACCTTCCAAGTCTAACACATCAGTATTATCTAGTTTAAACCAGTCCTTCAACCAGCAAAAGGCTGCTGCCTCAAAATAAATCCGTAAATCTGGCAGGGCAAAGCCTCCTCTCTCCTTAGAGTCCGTTAATATCTTAAATTTAATTCTTGGCTTCTTCCCCTGCCAGATAAAACCTCTGCCAGTTCTTTTAATACTCTTGGATGTAGTTCATCTGGCCCTGGAGACTTGAATACATCTAAACTAGCCAAGTATTCTTGTATTACCTCCTTACTTATTCTGGGCTGTGTTTCCCCTGCTGAATCATCTGCTCCATATTCTTCAGGTTGGGCATTGTTTTCTTTTTTGGAGAAGACTGAGGCAAAGAAGGCATTGAGGAGTTCTGCCCTTTCTCTATCTCCTGTTCGCATTTCACCATCTTCTCCTCTAAGTGACCCATAAAAGCCCTTTTTGTTGCTTTTAACCTCTCTAGCAAGCCTGAGTTCATTCTGTGCTTTAGCTTTTCTGACTTTGTCTCTACACGTTGCTGGCTATTTGTTTGAATTCCTCTCTGGTGATTTCCCCCTTTTTCCATTTTTTGTACATATCCCTTTTAAATCTTAAATCAGTTAAAAGTTCTTTAGATAGCCACCCTGGCTTCTTTAGGCACCTTCCATGTTTTCGTCTCATTGGTACTGCTTGAAGTTGTGCTTTTAATATCTCCCTTTTAACAAACTCCCATCCATCATGAACTCCCTTCCCTTTTAGTATTACTGACCATGGGATCACACCCAGCATTTCCCTAAATTTTCTGAAGTCGGCTTTCTTAAAGTCTAGAATTTGAGTCTTAGTATGCTTGGTTGCTCCTTTCCGCTGTATAATAAACTCCAGAAGAGCATGATCACTCCCACCTAATGATCCTGCCACTTCTACCCCACTAACCAGGTCATCACTATTGGTTAAGACCAGATCTAAAATGGCTGATCCTCTTGTTGCTTCTCCCACTTTCTGGACAATGAAATTGTCTGCAAGGCCAGTGAGGAATCTGTTCGACCTTGTGCTCTTGGCTGAGTTTGACATCCAACAAATATCAGGATAGTTGAAATCCCCCATTACTACTATCTCACTTCCTTTTGAATGCTTGGTCATCTGTTCCAGGAAAGCATCATCTGTGTCCTCAGTTTGGCTTGGGGATCTGTAGTAAACTCCCACAATGAGATCACTGTTATTTTTCTCTCCCTTAATTTTGACCCAGATACTCTCAGTTTGGCTTTGAAGTTTTAAATCCTGGATAAATTGTGAATCTATTGTGAATCTAATGAATAAATTGTGAATCTATTGTCAGTTATCCTGCCTGGTGTAATTTCTTTCAGTGAATGTGTGAGGTATGTCAGTGGAGTGTATCAGGAGGCTTGTGGAGTTGCCTCTTTGTAATTGTGGCTTTTCTCAGGAATAAAGTACATTTCATGATTTACAGGATTCCTTCCTAGTAACATCTCATATAAACATACAAGGTTGCTCCCCCCCTTCATTGCATTTAGCGCACATTGTACGTGGAAGGAGTCTGCCCCTGCGGCTTGATAGAGGTAGAAACTATCTCTCATGCCTTGTTACGCTGCCGTTTCTACAGGGGATATACGCTTGGTACTGATCACCCCTGCTATGCAAAAATCTCCAAATGGTTCCGAACCTCAATGTCAAAAATCCCTGCTAGAGGATAAGGATCCAGAGATCACGCTCAGGTGACTGCCATAAAACTGAGGGAACAAGCTGTGCAACCAAAATGATTCAGCTTTTAAATGACAATTTTAGGTTATATTTTAGTTAATAATAATAATATAATAATAATAATAATAATAATAATAATATACCCTGTCCGTCTGGCTGGGTTTCCATAGCCACTCTGGGCAGCTTTCAACAAAGTATTAAAATAAAATAGTGCATCAAACATTAAAAGCTTCCCTAAAAGCCTTCCTTCAGATGTCTTCTAAAAGTCTGGTAGTTGTTTTGCTCTTTGACATCTTAGAATCATAGAATCATAGAGTTGGAAGAGACCACAAGGGCCATCCAGTCCAACCCCCTGCCAAGCAGGAGGGCGTTCCACAGGGCGGGTGCCACTACTGAGAAGGCCCTCTGCCTGGTTCCCTGTAACTTGGCTTCTCGCAGCGAGGGAACTGCCAGAAGGCCCTCGGCTGGACCTCAGTGTCCGGGCAGAACAATGGGGGTGGAGACGCTCCTTCAGGTATACTGGACCGAGGCCATTTAGGGCTTTCAAGGTCAGCACCAACACTTTTAATTGGGCCCGGAAACGTACTGGGAGTCTCTCAGGACCGGTATGTGGTCTCAGTGGTCACTCCCAGTCACCAGACTAGCTGCCGCATTCTGAATTAATTGCAGTTTCTGAGACCTTCAAAGGGAACAACACGTAGAGCGCATTGCAGTAGTCCAAGCGGGAGATAACTAGAGCATGCACCACTCTGGCGAGACAGTCTGCGGGCAGGGAGGGTCTCAGCCTGCGTACCAGATGGAGCTGGTAGACAGCTGCCCTGGACACAGAATTGACCTGTGCCTCCATGGACAGCTGTGAGTCCAAAATGACTCCCAGGCTGCACACCTGGTCCTTCAGGGGCACAGTTACCCCATTCAGGACCAGGGAGTCCTCCACACCTGCCTGCCTCCTGTCCCCCAAGAACAGTACTTCTGTCTTGTCAGGATTCAACCTCAATCCATTAGCCACCATCCATCCTCTAACCGTTATTAAATACAGAACATTGACCACCTTCACTGGTTCTGATTTGAAAGAGGCAAAGCTGGGTATCATCTGCATACTGATGATCTCTCCCAGAGGCTTCATGTGGATGTTAAAAAGCATGGGGGCAGAGGTACCCCACAAGTGAGAGCCCAGGGATCTGAACGCTCATCCCTCACCACCACTTTCTTAACATGCCCCAGGAGGAAGGAGCGGAGCCACTGTGTAACAGTGCCCCGAGCTCCCGGTTCCTCTAGACCACGGGTGTCAGACACAAGGCCCGCGGGCCGAATCCGGCCCGCCAGACCTCGTCATGTGGCCCGTGCACGCCTCCCTCCCTCCCGGCGCCCGCCCGCACCGGGGAGGGAGGGCGCGCGTGCTCACTGCACGCACGCAAACACACACACACAGGCGCGTGCACACAGAGCAACCTCCTTCCCCTTCCCCCTGATCACGTGCCCCACTGCTGCCGGGACGGTCACCAGCACCACCCCCTCCCTGCATCTACACACACACACACACACAGCCGCAGCTGGCCTCTCTTGCTCCGTCCGCAGCCGGCACAGGCGCTTCCCCTCCGGGAGCCTTGCGGAGAAAGAGGCGCCGCGGCGGGGAGGAAGAGAGAAGTAGCAGCCGGCGCCGATCTCCTCCTCCTGTTTCGCCACCGGCGGAGGATCCTTCTCCTTCCTGCTCCTCTTTCCTGCCGCCACCGCCACCGCCTGGAGGTAGCTTTTCTCCTTGGCGTTGCCGGCCGGCTCTCCTCCCTTTCCCCGCGCGCCCTTGCGCCGCTCCCTCGGGGGGCCATGGGGCTCCTGTCGCAGGGCTCCCCGCTGAGCTGGGAGAAGACACAGCGCCACGCGGAGCACGTGCGCAAACACGGCATCCTCCAGTTCCTGCACATCTACCAGGCGGTGGGCGAGAGGCACAAGGATGTGCTCAAGTGGGGCGACGAGGTGAGTGAGGGCCGGGGAGATGGAGCTGAAGACCGGATGGATCCAAGAAGCTGCCTTCCTTCCTTTCCTTCCTCTCCTCTCCTCTCCTTCCTTCTTTCTTTTTTTCTCTCTCTTCTTTCTTTCGTCCACCCACCATGGCGCGCTTTTGCTGCTGCTGCTTCAACTTCAACACAACAACCTTGGGAGGTAGACCGCTGGCGGCCCTGCCCTCGCCCAACACCACTGCACGGTGCACATGTTCATAGCTGTCAACTTTTCCCTTTTCTTGCGAGGAATCCTATTCGGAATAAGGGAATTTCCCTTTAAAAAAGGGAAAAGTTGACAGCTATGTATGTTGCATGGGGAGCGAGTTTACTGGGCGTCGACGGGGTTTGCCCTGAGGAAAAAGTTTGGGGTTGTTATGGTTGTTATTGTTATTTGTTAAATTTGTTTGCTGCCCTTGGATCTCAGGATAGTTCACGACATGAAAAAGCACAACATACATAATAAAGCAAACCAATAAGACACACACACACGTGGGTTCCCTTGCACCCCCAATTCTGCTGGTTCACACTCAACCGAGACCATTTTTTGCAGTGTGAAACCTGTGTCACCTTGGAAAGCCACAAGCACATCCGATTTAAAGCTTGTGTCTCACATTCGGTTTCAGAAGTGGTTTAAAAGGCTTGTATAGCATCACTTATGAAAATGCCCTTCAGCTTCCCTCCTGCATGTAACAGATTGCTTTGTGCCTGGGTCTTCTCACATGGTGACTATTCAGTAGGCATGGTGCTTGTTTACTAATTAATGGGTTTGTGTATGCTAGTCCTATCAGAAGGGCCATGATTTACACCAGTGCCACCGTGCTCTCCTTTCACCCCGAGTTAAAATGATTGAAGTAGTGCACGGAGTGGACACATAGTCCTACAGATAAAACCGGCCCTTTGAGGGTGACCAAACTGCTGATGCGGCCCCTGATGAATTTGAGTTTGACACCCCTGCTCTAGACGGTCCAGAAGGATTTCATGAACAAACTTAGTTGGTCTCTAAGGTGCTACTGGAAGGATTTTTTTAGAAAAATTATTTTGTTTTGACAATGGTGTCAAAGGCCATGGAGAGATCCAGCAGAACTAGGAAACAGCTTTCACCTTTGTCTCTAGCCCACTGGAGATCATCAACCAGTGCGACCAAGGCAGTATGAGCAGTATGAATGCCGTGATAAGGTCTGAACCACGACTGGAAGGGATCCAAATGGTCCACTTCTTCCAAGTTAAGATTTAACTTATATGTTTCTAACTGCCGCTTTATCCGTATTGTCCCTGTTAGATCCAATTGCCATTCAATGTATCCCTAACGTGTTTTTATGATTTTCCTGATATTGTAAGTGAGCCGGAACTGGTCTGTGACCGTAATAATAAATTCATTCATTCACTGGAAGGCCAAGTTGGGCCATGCCTGCAGAGGGTTTCGATTCTTGCCATATTTTTCTGTGTAGAAGACTAGGTTTCCCCCCTAAAAAATAATGTCCAAAATTTGAGGCGTCTTATACACAGATATATCTCCCCCCATTTTCTTAAACTGGAGTCCCCCAAAATAGGGGGTGTCTTATGCATGGCTTAGAGACCAACTAGTTTGTTCTTGGTATGAGCTTTTGTGTGCATGCACACTTCTTCAGATACCACTGCACACAAAGCTCATACCAAGAACAAACTTAGTTGGTCTCTAAGGTGCTACTGGAAGGAATTTTTTATTTTATTTTGTTTTGACTATGACAGACCAACACGGCTACTACCTGTAACTTATACATGGGGGTGTCGTATAGATGGAAAAATACGGTATACAGTGGTACCTCGACTTAAGAAGTTAATCCGTTCCGAAGGCACACTCATAAGTGGAAATCTTCACAAGTTGAAGCTGCCATCTCGGAACGGAAAAAAAACCGTACCTCGAAAAAAGCACATTAAAATCTTCGTGCCGCCGCTTTCACTTTGGAAGTCGAAAATTTCGGCAGCGGCAGCCATTTTTTTGCTTCTAGAGGTCATTCGGAAGTCGAAAAATGTGGAAGTTGAGTCGCTCAAAAGTCGAGGTACCACTGTATGGGAAAGCAGAATGCAAGTTGAATAAATAAGTCATGGGTTGGTGGGCATCTGCCTGTCTCTGGAGACGAAGGAAGAGTGTGCTGCCTTTGGGAGTAAAGTCAAACCCTTGCAGGCATTGCCCAACTTGGCCCTCCAGCTGTTTTGGGACTACAACGCCCATCATCCCTAGCTCACGGGACCAGTGGTACAATAAAATACAATACAATAAAATGGCAGCAAATGTCAATGTAACACACAATGAAGGAAGTGAGGGAAGGTATTGAGGGCTGGGAATTTATTGCAGTTTATTCAGCTCATAACAATCGCCCCCTCTTTGGTGGTATATTTTCTTATAACACTAGTAAATTAAGCGCGAGAGCCTGTGCGGCAGAGTTTGAGCAAACTCCCAATAGGCTGTGATCTGCTCACTGTGTAAAAAACATTTTTTTGGGGAAGCAGGTGGTTGAGCTTTTTTTAGGGAACAAATGATGATGAATGGAACTGAATGAGCATTGTGATATCACAGAACATAATCAAAAGTTGATTATATAAAACACAGTGAGGGTCCTGAATCCCCAGTCCATAGTGGAACTTAATCTGATGGCCCACTTTTTTGCTAGGAAGCCAAAAGTTGCTGAGCTTTTTAGGAAAGCCAAAGTTGGTGAGCTTTTTTTGGAAAGCCAAAGTTCTTGAGCTTTTTTAGGAAGCCAACATCTTTGAACTTTTTTGGGGAAGCCAAAGTTATTCAGCTTTTTTTTGATGGGGGGAGTAGATCACTGAGGGGTGAAATAAGTATTAAATTCCCTAGAAAGGGGACCTTGCCTCGTAAGGAGGACCAGACCCTCAGAGAGAGCACGTTGCTGTAGGTCAGGAATGACAGAGACCACACCAGGAACTTCAACAGCAAAGTCTGATCTTTGTTTCCAAGAACAAAAATAAACTGTTGCAACAGGGCTCCCCCTCATGCACAAAAGGACAGAATGAGAACCCGGAACAAAGGAACTGCCTTTACTTACAGGTGGGTAGCTGTGTTGGTCTGCCATAGTCAAAACAAAATAAAAATTTCTTTCCAGTAGCACCTTAGAGACCAACTACTTAGATAACTTTTCATTTCCATGCAGGTCAATGATACAGAAAAATGACAGAATGGGCTTGAAGAGAGGATTAACATAAGGTAAGTAGGCCGGTGAAGATTTACTGGGCAAAAGACTTTGGATATAATATTATGTTAGAGGACTAGGAAAAACTGTGGAAAGTAATGAAATTTACTGCATGCAGTGCATTAAAGGAAAATATGTTTAAAATGATGTATAGATGGTACATTACCCCAGTCAAGTTGGCAAAGATGTATAAGACTGATAATAAGTGTTGGAAATGTAAAGAAAAGGTTGGTACCTTTTACCATATGTGGTGGGAGTGTAAGAAGGTAAGAGCTTACTGGGACATGATATATAATGAATTGAGGAAAATGTTGAAATATACATTTGTTAAAAAACCAGAAGCTTTCTTATTGGGTATTATAGGTACGGACATTAAAAAGCAAGATGTTAAACTTTTCCAATATGCAGTGACTGCGGCAAGAATTTTGTTAGCACAAAGGTGGAAACAGGAAGAAATACCGACAAAGGAAGAATGGACAGTGAAATTAATGGAATATGCAGAACTGGATAAAATGACGGGAAGAATCCGAGAACAGCGGGACCAGAAATTCGTCAAAGACTGGTGTAAATTTACGAACTATTTGAGAGACAATGATTCTCAATTGAATACGTTTATAGGACTTCAGGAAGCTTTGTAGACAAATGTAGAAATATTATTGTAATTATGAATTTTACAGTGATTAATATGCATATGATATTTTAAGCAATGATAGATTTAAGATGTATAGATTTAAGATAGAAATTTGAAAGCCATTTGGAAGGTCTGAGGGAAGTCACGGCTATGATAGCCAAAACGGATGAATGTAACATTGACTTAATATTATCAAACATGTGATTTGACTCCAAGGACATCACGTGAATCTGAACACCACTAGCATTAAACAATGGAAACGTTGACATGTTTAGTTCAGTTTCCTGACTTTGGGAATCATTTACGATAAACATAAAAAGCAATATCATTAAGACTGAGGCAAATAATCAGATAAGATTATAAGGAGTTATTTAAAATCACTCACTCATCCAGTGCTAAGTTATACAGTGCAACAACTTTCAAATGCCTAACCCAGAGAAAACTGTATCATTCCCAACTGAATTAAGCAACGTGGAATAAAACATACCGATTTCATAAACAAAGTGTTAACACTGCAGCAAAAAAACAAACAAACAAAAAACAATTTTAGCAAAGGTCTAGGAAATTGCAACCAATCCAAGAAAAATATATTATCTAACAATGCTGAAAGTGATTTAAATTACAGAGGCTGGTGAAGATCAGAGAATAATGCGAAGAAGTGTATGAATGTGAATGTATGTGAATTTATTTTTTATTCTTTGTAGTTGTTATAGATTAAAACAATAAAAACTACTTTAAACAATAAAAAGTACTTAAAAAAACAAACCATAAGGTAAGTAGGATGTTGTAAGATCTTGGCTGGTGTTAATGGAGATGTCCTATGCTTTGAGATTGGGAATAAAAGGTTGAGTGGTTTTTCCCTCCCAGGGGATCTCAACTAACAGTTCTGTATCTGCTTCATTTTTCAGGAAGGAATTCCGGGACCTTGGGGCGATCAGCATGCAGATACTTGGGAAATGGTTTCAGTGTTGGTGTGAAGTCCTGTTCTGCATAATTATCATTTCTGGTGTGATGTTCCGTTTTGCATACTTTTGCGGTGACACATGCAAATCCCTGTCCATGGTGCCCACCCCTTCACCGAAAACATGAGACGAGACCAAGGTATGGGTTCAAATTGGCCACAACTTTATTAATTTCAGAAGTGGGAGAACTTGGCATAGGCCTTGGCAGGCAACCCTCTCAGCCCGAGAGCTGAGGATATGCAGGATGTAGAGGCACAGCGGGTGGGGACTGCAAAGCACACACTTACACAGCATGCCCACCCACTAGCCTCGGTTCGGGAGTTTGACCTGTGTGCCGCCTCCCAGAGGTCAGGGACTCCCGAATTTTTGCCCTCTAACGGGCCCCGCACGCGCCGCCGCTTGGGAAGAGGAGCATGGCCGCTCCCTTCCCCCAGATGATAGACTAAAGGCAGCCTTGCCAAGGCCTAACTCCGCCAAAGTTGTGACGAAATGCTGCGGGGGAGGCAAAACCTGCCAATGCAGGGAAAATTCCTTCCCGGTCCCGAATACGGCAACCATCTACGACCACAGCAGCGCCCGCTGACCTGTAACGCAAGAAGTTAACCTGCAAACAAAAGAATTATTGACTTGATGACCGCAACCTACCGCAGCAACTATAAAGAGAAAGTTGAGTTAATTAGAGGGAGGGGGGTGAACCTGCGGGAGAAACCGAAAAGGGGGAAATCTGGGCGGCTCTGCCGCTTTTACCTGGCCCTTCACTCCGCCCCCGGTCTCTGTCCTTTGTCCCATCCTGGCCGGAGGCAGGCCAAGGGCAGACCCGAGCCGGGGGGAGTGGAACCTGACCAGGTGATCCCGCCCAGTGCCGCAAACACCGCCCACCTGGGAAGGGAGGGCGGGAATTATTAAATAAACTGGTTTCTTTATGTTGCAGTTTGTGTATTCACAGTGTCATTGAGTAGGTGGCAATGTGGCGCTGGAAAGTCCTTTGACAGCTTGTGAACGGCAGAAGGTGGGAATATTGACAGATATACAGTAGGGTATAAAACAGAAGGGAATAAAAATACATTCTTCTAGCTACATTTTCTGGTAGGAGAAAACACTTCTTAAAAGCTAGAATACATTGGATACAATAATTGGTTACCATTACACTACAGCAATACAGGTCTGGAGATATAGAAAGACACATTTTCAAGATACGTTTTCTTGGAACTGAGAAAAGTGAAGGGGTACATTCTTTAGTGAAAAGATACATTCAGATACATTCTTGAAGTCCTAAGTACATTGTAGTAGCATATAATTGCAAAATACGAAAGAAACAGAAATATTGACAGGGTCATTTCCCAACTCCCCTCTCTGGCCATGGTTTTTCTTATGACAGGGGCCAAAGATCTACCAGTAGATCATGATCTACCTGTTGGACGTGCCTGTTTTAGGAAATGTGGGGCGTGCGCTGCTCTTTGTTGTTGTTCAGTCGTTCAGTCGTGTCCGACTCTTCATGACCCCATGGACGCCAGGCACGCCTATCCTTCACTGCCTCCCGGAGTTTTGCCAAACTCATGTTAGTAGCTTCAAGAACACTGTCCAACCATCTCATCCTCTGTCGTCCCCTCCTTGTGCCCTTTTTCCCAACATCAGGGTCTTTTCCAGGGAGTCTTCTCTTCTCATGAGGTGGCGCTGCTCTTACCCTAAGGCTTAGAAAGAACCCACAGCTCACACTAACAGAAACCAGAGTCATGGAGAATTTTTAATTCTTTGTCAAATATTTAGACAGAGTCCTCTGTAAACAGGATTAATTTTTCCCCCATTTTGGTATTTCTGAGGTTTCCCCCATAAATTCCAACCCAGTTTCTCCTTCCCCATTCTTGGTGGTGCCAAACCCTTTTGCAAAACAGGGAGCGGGTGCCGTCAGAAGTTTCCATATTTGGTCGCAGTCTCCCAACTTGGTCTAGAGTGTGTGAGTTCCTTCACTTTGAAGGTGACATGTGAAAGTTTTCAGCCCTGCGAATGCAGAAAGCAAAAGGTAACAAACCTACAAGTTCAAAACCTTCCAGCTTTGCTCACTGTCTCAGCTTGTTCTTGCAGCCGCTGGGAGAGATCACCAGGGGGGTTGGGGGTGGACGTTCATCAGTATGCGGAAGGTACCCTCTTTTTTCAAACTGCAACCAGTGGAGGCAGTGACGGTCGTAGGTCTGGAGGCGGTTGGAGGACGGGTGGAGGCCAACAGGTTGAGGTTTAAATCCTGACAACAAAGAAGTCCTGTTGTGAGTGGGCAGGTCGGGGTGGGGGGACTCCCTGGTCCTGAATGGGGCAACTGTGCCCCTGAAGGACCAGCTGCACAGCCTGCAGGTCATTTTGGACCCATGGAGGCGCAGGTCCATTCTGTGTCCAGGGCAGCTCAATCTGGGACGCAGGATGAGACCCTTCCGGCCCACGGACTGTCTCACCAGAGTGGCGCATGCTCTGGCTGTCTCCTGCTTGGACTACTGCAATGCACTCAACATGGGGCTACCTTGGAAGGTGACCCAGAAACTACAACTAATCCAGAATGCGGCAGCTAGACTGGGGACTGGGCCGCTGAGACCACCTAACACCAGTCCTGAGAGACCTGCATTGGCTCCCAGGACATTTCTGGGCACAAGTCAAAGTGTTGGTGTTGACCTTGAAAACCCTCAACAGCCTCGGCCCTGTATACCTGAAGGAGTGTCTCCACCCCGGACACCGGGGTCTCTCTCCCCAGGGCCTTTTGGCAGTTCCCACCTTGCAAGAAGCGAAGTTACAGGGAACCAGGCAGAGGGCCTTCTCTTAATATTTTGTTGGAAGCCACCCAGAGTGGATGGGGAAACTGTTTCCTGTTCTTTCCTGTTGCAACCGTTTGAGAAAAATCTGGCTTCCTAGCTGC
>OFHU01002435.1:0-71816 GCA_900245905.1 Lacerta viridis
CTAGGTAGTCGAGGGTGATGAGAATTGTTGTTCAAATCATCGGTGACGTGCCAGGATTTCTGGAAGGCTGGTCTCAATAGTAGCTTTGTAGAGGGACGCGGGTGGCGCTGTGGTCTAAAAAAAAACACTGTGCTTCTTGGGCTTGCCGATCAGAAGGTCGGCAGTTCGAATCCCCACGACGGTAGGTACTGCTCCGGTGGGAAGGTAAACGGCTTAGTCATGCTGGCCACATGACCAGGAAAAACTGCGGACAAACACTGGCTCCCTCAGCCTGTAAAGCGAGATGCGCACCACAACCCCAGAGTCGTGCAACTGGACTTAACTGTCAGGGATCCTTTACCTTTACTAGAGCACGTCAATTGTGCAAGTGGCACAATAGGAAGGCTAACTTCCTTTCCCTCCTTCACATGGGCTAAAGAGAGAGCACACAGCTCACCTTGCCTCTACATCTCTTGGGGACGATCACTAGACAAAGCATTTTGCATTGGAATGGGGGCAAAATGAACACGCATAAAGCAGAAATAGTTACGCTGGCCCAATGTGTGGTTTACCAAAACAAGCTCTAACCCCCAAGATGACAGTGGACCTTCAACTTTTGCACCTCCCTTCCCTTGCAAAAACAGGTTGTCAAGATGTAGGGCAGGTGAGTCCCACACAGCTTTGTGGCTCACCTATTGCCCTGGGCCAAAGCTCTGAAACAGGATCCCTTTTCCTCTTAAGGATGCAGCTGCTGCTTATGGAAATGTTTGCTGACTCCTTTTTGGCAGAGATGAGAAACCTAAATCTAAATCTTTCCTGAAACATTCATCTGGGCAACCAAAACATCCTGTGTGTTAGGTTCCAGCTTGCAGCTAGAGGAAAGTCCACCACCACAATATTGATGATAAGAAGAAACACAACTTTGGGGTGGAATGACATTCTGTACACATCTATCATCGAAATTTTCTGCGATAAAACATGAGGCATGAAAGGATTTTGGCTGTTTAAAAAGGTAAGCTACTTTAAAAGTCAAGGCAATTTCTAGTGTATTGTCTTACCCATGTAAACCTATTTTAATATTAAACTTGGCTTTGATGGAAGCTGCTGTATAGTGAATCAGAGGTTCATCTAGCTCAGTATTGTCTACACTGACTGGCAGCTGCTCTTTTCCAGAGTCTGAAGTCTTGCCCAACCTCATGGAGATTGAACCGCTAAGCTTTCAGCCACATGCATTTATTGGTGGATGCACATACACACCTAACCTTTCTACAAAAGTACCCAAAGGTACCAAACTGACACACAGTACAAAGCAAGATAAAAACACAACTAAAGACAGGGCAAAATGCAACCTAAAAACAAAACTCATAGCAGTGAAGAGCAGCAGGGTTGTTGTTCTTTGTTTTTGGTTTTTTAAAAAAGCAGATCTCGCAACACATTTATGGGACATCTGCGGGGATTCTTTGCTGGAGCCTCCCGCGTGCAGGGCAAGACCCACTGCACACGGGATACCAGTTGCTGGGGATGTGTGGCCAGCGCCTCACGTGCGTCCTGCACGGGCACCGGCCAAGCCTGCGAACGGGACGGCCGATAATTCCGGAGTTAAAACTCACACCGTGCCGTCGCCCGCCAGGCTAAATCTGAAGGTGCGTGAGTAGTCCGAAGAAAAAGAGTGCCTCGTAAAAGTACCTGAGAGCACTTGCGACCTCCTAAATTGTTCCCTTAGATAACGTACCCAAATGAAAAGTGGCCAAAAGCTACGGCCATGTAAAAGCACCACTAAACTACGAAAAATAAATTGAGACGAAATAAAGACGAACAGTCACTGTTTCCTTTAGATGGCTTTGGCTGACCCGCATAGGCTTCTACATTCCTCTAAGTCTAAACTGCTCTAGAATTACCTAAACTAGCAGACCCTAAAACCGCCAATTCTTCCGCAAGTTCTAGGCTACCTAAGACCTAAGCTAGCTAAGCCTGAAACCGCCAAATCTTCCGCAAGCTAACCTCTCTACCTCCTGCACGCGCTTCCAACCCAACCAACCCGTTCCCCGAAACCCCAACTATCTACATCTGGTTCATCTGAACCCTAACTCTGACTGTCCGCCTAATACGGGGAGCCGCAGCCTTTTATTGACAACCAAGTACAACGTCATGATTGATAAATTTACCAATAGGAACGCTGTTGCTGCCCCCCAAAAAGGCGGGAAGCAGAATAACTGATCATTCACAATTCAAACCTCTGGAACCAAAAAGTCTAGGCGGAGGGATCTCAGTGGCGAAGTGCCTACTGAGCCCTGCTTTCGCTTTCACTTCTGAACGGAAGAATACATAAAATAGTGCATAACATTAACATTAACTTAATACAAATAATTGTGGGTTTAAAGAAACCCACGCAGTGTATTCCCACAGACATCCTCTTTGGGGCCTGGGAAAGGCCTCCTCACAAGAACTCTCCAGGGTGCAACCCATTTCCGGGTTCCACTTCCAGGTTCCCAGCACTGCTTGTGTGCATGGTCATGCGCAAATGGAGAATGCATAAATGGGGAGTTGCCTGTATATAAAAAGGAGAATTATTGGGTGCAAAGATCCAAGTTTGGGACAAGTATTTTTTGGTGTGAGAAGTACAGAGATTTAAAGAAAAAAAATATGCAGTATAGTAAGGAAATATAGGATGTTAGACCTTTAAAATATCCCCTTGTGAATTCCAAGGTTCCCCTCTTCCCCTAGCAATGAAAAATACCACAGGTTTTGTAAGTTTAAAATTGTTTACTTACAAACTCTCCAAAGGTAAGATTCTTGTGCTTTTCCATACAGCATTCAGAAAAAGTTGCATAGGCAGTGAAACTAGACTTGTTCCAAAATAGTAATGTTCCTAAATAATCAATATAGGAATTCAAGAGGGGCTTGTGAGAGCCATGCACCTAAGCTGGAACAACCATTTCCATTAATCAAAATCCATTAGAACTATTTTAAGTAATTCAAAACAATTGATGGACATGATCCAGTGATACCAGCTTTTAATTTATTTTTTTATCTTTTAAGAGTATGATTGCATCTTACACAGGGATTCAGTTTGAAGAGTTCCATGTATCTGCAAGAACACATACTTGAACCATCCATATGAAAGCATCTTTACAATTCTGTAACCTGCATGCTGAGAGGGCCTTGCTCCCCGCCCTCTAGCAAGGCAGACAACTTAAAAACTCTTTTTGCATTGGGTCTGCTTGGCTTACCTGCTGCAAAATGAGTTTTTCAGGCAGGGCCCTCTCAGCATGCCAGCCCTGCAATATCTTGTGAGAGCATCTCAGAGTCCACACACTGAGTGGGCCTTGCCTGGTAAGTAAGGCAGAGAGCTGAAAAGCTCTTTCCATACCAGATAAATTCTGCACAAAAAGAGCTCATAAGCTAGGGATGCCACATGTTAAGGTTACCAGATTTTTTTCATTGACTCCAGGGACACTTTTCAACTTCCTACCAAATAGATGGATTTTTGTCAGGGGACTGATTTGTAAATCTGGGGACTGTCCCCGGGAAAAGGGGACATCTGGTAACCTTAACCATATGTCAATATGTCATATCCGGAAAACTGCAGTTGGCTTACTGCCAAAGAAAACAGCTGGCTGAGAATTACAAGAAAACCCAAGTCATTGTGTTTTCAAGAAACTATAGGACCCATAGATGGTATATGGTTAATCAGTTGATTGAACAAGTTAGTCTTTAAATACCTCAGCCTTATTTTCCAGTCAACAGGGTCATGGGGGGCACATCAGAAATATGCAAAGCAAAAAGCATTCTAAAGTGCCAAAATTCTGACACACTTTTCCCATACAAAAGGTGGCAATCACATACCATCAGCACTTGAAGCATTTACAACTAAATCCCTAGCACAGTTACTACATGGGGCTCAGATTTGGACAGGCACTCACCTTCGGTCTACGGAAGCTGTTCAATCTAAGTTCCTAAGGCAAAAAAATTCTGTTCCATCCTGTGTTCCAAATGCTTCATTGTGCTTAGAGGCTAACCTCCCCTCTGTTTAATTACAGATTTGGTGTAGGACATTTAATTATTGGCTTCGCCTAAATTTAAACCCCACTGGTCTTCATCTTCTTGTCATGAGTGTGCTTGGGCTAAAATTGTCAACCAAACACTTTACTTTTCTGGTTTATCACCACAACAGTTATTAATACTGGACTTCAGTAAAGCAAATAATTTAATTAGACAGCACATATATGATACTGAGTGACAGAATAATCTGGCCACAATAAGGAAATTTTGTGCAAGGTATGATTATTTTCCACCTAGTCATTTTGACACTTTGGCACCCTATTTGCAAAATTTAACAATTCCAAAATACATATGTGCTTTTCACTTTCACAAGATTGTGACTATCATGAATGGACCGTGCACTTTTGAATCCACCACTACACGACTGGAGGGGTGCAACAGGGCAAATGAGGCACTGATTCCTACAAGCCCATCTCCCTACTTACTTCCAACCAATCCCAGGGGTGATTGGTCCTCCCCATTTATCTCAGGGCTCACCCTGACTTTCTTTTCTTGCTGTATTTCTAGGCCCAGGGCCACACTTGAAAGCATTGTGTCCAATCACTTTTCCTTTTTCTTTCCATTTTGTCCTGGCACTTTCTCTGCAAAGCCTCACTCTTTACCACTGAATTGGAGCAAATGGCAATCCATGGAGAATCTGAATCACCTATTGTTCCAATTCCAGACCCTCCAAGTCTCCCTGGAGCTTGAATGTATCCCTTAGGACTCTCTGCTGTCAGGCTCCTGGAGCATTTCCTTGGACAGGTCTGCTTGCCCTTCTGGTTTCTACACCTGATTTGCCTGCCTGTCCTGCTCCTCTCCAAGGCAGCCAATATGTCAAGGTGCATAGAAAGCTGCCTTACATGCAATCGGACCATTGGTCCACACCTGGCTCAGTATCAACTACATGGACCAGCAATGGCTCTTCAGAGTTTCAGACAGGAGTCTCCCCTACTCCTATCTGGAGATTCCAGGGATTGAAACGGAGCCTCTTCATGCCAAGTAGATGCTCTACTGCTGAGCAACATCTGTCTGCCTGGCCTCCCCATAACAGGCAGAGGCTGCCAGAGTCTTCACCACCCATCCCTGTGCATTACAAACAGCCAAGGCATCCAAGACAGTTTTAGCCTCCCTTCCTTAACAGTGGAGCTGGACTGGCCGAGAGCCCAAGGGCTCAGGGTTAAGGTCAGGCTGACCAGTCAGATCCACAGAAAAATTCCTTTGGCAGCTGGTTTGTGCAAGCCAGAGCAGACTTCAGAGGTGCTCAGTCTTTTCCTGTTTTCCCTCCACTCCCCTCTTGTTGCTACACTGATTGTTGGCTGAATGTTTCAGGAATGTGACTCTTGGCAGAGAGGTTGGGAGGGGATGATCAGCAGGAAGCAGATTGAGGGTGTCCATGTTTGTGTTCTGTGGTTGGCCATGGTGGGCTCAGATCATCGATCTTTTTGGCAATCTGGTGCAGGTCTGGGTGCTGTCTGGAAATGCAAAAAGGAATGAAGCTGTCTTAAATATCTAAGTTGTTTAACATTCTGGAAATCCATAATGGGTGGGTGTACATGTAAATAGGGATGTAAATGGTGTGGGAGCATCCTCCCCTGCTTGCTCCCAACCTTTGCCTGGAAGCTTAATGTTTCACCCTAGATGGGCAGAGGGACAGACATTTTATTGATCATGGCTTTGCATGGTCTAGGAGGTCTCATCTAGTTCTGCAGCGAAATAGTGAGATTCTACATTGAATCACCTACACCAGGGGTCAGGAAACGTTTTCAGCAGGGGGCCGGTCCACTGTCCCTCAGACGTTGTGGGGGCCCAGACAATCTATATATATTGTCTGGTATGTTAGGTATGTAGTATATATAGAGAGGGGGGGGGGAGAGAAAGAAACATAAAAGTAGCAAGTTTAAAAATGAGGTTATGCTGTAGGTCAGGGGTAGGCAACCTAAGGCCCGGGTGCTGGATGTAGCCAATATATATATATGTTTCTTTCTCTCCCCCCCCCTCTCTATATATACTACATACCTAACTGAATGCCAATCACCCCAACGACTAAGAACCCACCCACACCCACACCCCAAAAAACCTAAATGTGTTGCCTGCCCAGCTGCAAAAATAATGTGGTCAACTTAAGATACCATATTGGCCTGAATATAAGCTGCACCCAAATATAAGCCACACCTTTAAAATTGGAGGGGGGGGGAGAGAAAAGATACCCAAATATAAGCTGCTCCCGGCTGCATACGGGGTCGGGAAGCCATGCTGTGTTGCTGGCGGCCTTTCCCCTTCCTTGCTCTCTTCGTTCCTGGCCTTGGGGGAGAGGACGGGGTGGGGTGGGGGACTGCTCATGGGGAGGGCACTGCTCACACTGTTTGCCCCACGCTCCTGGCTGCATACTGTAAATTGTGAATATAAGCCACACTTTAACTTTTCATGGTTGGAATTGGGGGGGGAAGTGAGACTTATATTCAGGTCAATATGGTAGTCATGGCTGCAACATTTGACATTTGCTGCCCTGGCTTTTTTGGGGGAAGGCTAGGAGGCAAATCTGAGAGCCAGTGTGGGGTAGTGGTTAGAGCAGGGGTTGTCCACCTGGTCCCTACCGCCCACTAGTGGGCATTTCAGGATTCTAGGTGGGGTAGGGGGTTCTACGGCACAAGCTGAATCCTCCTTCCATTGAGCACTGGTGGGCAGTAAGGAAATTTTACCATCAAGAAAGGTGCATTAGTGGGCGCTAGGTATAAAAAAGGTTGACTACCCCTGGGTTAGAGGGGTGGACCTGGGAGAACAGGGTTCAAATCCCTACTCAGCCATGAAGGTCATTGGGTGTCCTTGGTTCAGTCACTACCTGTTAGCTGAACCTACTTCACAGGATTGTTGTGGGCGAACTAATGAGGGATGGGGAGAATCATGAAACCCACCTTGGAGGAAAAGGTGGTGTATTAATGTAAAAAAATGTAAGTAAATAATAGTACTTAAGCCTGGCCAGCAGTTGCTGTACAGAAATGTTGAACAGCGTGGAAACTAGTAGTTTGAAATAGCATGAAGATGACAAGGCAGAGATGAGTGAGGTGGATCACTCCTTTAACCCCTACTAGAGGCAATAGGTCACCCATTTTACGGGAGGAAAATTAGTTAATTTTTCCAAACAGATTTTACCCAAAATATATTACTCTAAAAACTCAACTGATTTGGGGCAGTGGAGGGTTTGGGTTTTTTGTTTGTTTGTTTGGAAAATCCACATCACTTTATGGCACACACTCTCTGCATATGATAGTAGGACCCAAAGTATATTTAGATTGATCCTTATCATCCCACCCCCTACAAGTTTTGAAGAGAAAGGACCCAGCAGATGTTTTCAAAACAAGACTGTACTGCATAGTACCTGATGAGAACTTGCATTTGCTGAATTGAGCTTAGCAGAGGAAAGCTAGCCTATCAGTGCAAGGAAGGACAGCGGATGCTTCAAGCTGTGCTCTAGTATCTAATCTATGTAGTTTAAAGCAAAGGAAATGGCTATAGATAAGGCTTCAACATGGGATTTGTGAAGGACAGATGTATACAGTACTCAGATTTTAACTCAAAAACTTTTATTTGCACAAATTTAATACAGAGAGCAAGTACACAGAATGGGACTAGCCAATGTGGTGCCTCCAACTGTTGGACTCCAGCTTCCATCAGCCCTTGCCAGGGTGGTCTATGAACAGGGATGATGGTAATAATAATAATAATAATAATAATAATAATAATAATAATAATAATAATATTATTTATACCCCGCCCATCTGGCTGGGCCTCCCCAGCCACTCTGGGCGGCTTCCAACACAATATTAAAATACAATAATTCATCAGATATTAAAAGCTTCCCTAAACAGGGCTGCCTTAAGATGTCTTCTAAAAGTCTGGTAGTTGTTGTTCTCTTTGACATCTGGTGGGAGGGCATTCCACAGGGCGGGTGCTACTACCGAGAAGGCCCTCTGTCTGGTTCCCTGTAGCTTGGCTTCTCGTAATGAGGGAACTGCCAGAAGGCCCTCGGCGCTGGACCTCAGTGTCCGGGTAGATCGATGGGGTGGAGACTCCTTCAGATACTGGACCGAGGCCATTTAGGGCTTTAAAGGTCAGCACCAACACTTTGAATTGTGCTCGGAAACATACTGGGAGCCAATGTAGGTCTTTCAGGACCAGTGTTATGTGGTCTCGGTGGCCGCTCCCAGTCACCAGTCTAGCTGCCGCATTCTGGATTAGTTGTAGTTTCGGGTCACCTTCAAAGGTAGCCCCACATAGAGCATTGCAGTAATCCAAGTGAGAGATAACTAGAGCATGCACCACTCTGGCGAGACAGTGTGGGCAGGTAGGGTCTCAGCCTGCGTACCAGATGGAGCTGGTAGACAGCTGCCCTGGACACAGAATTAACCTGCGCCTCCATGGACAGCTGTGAGTCCAAAATGACTCCCAGGCTGCGCACCTGGTCCTTCAGGGGCACAGTTACCCCATTCAGGACCAGGGAGTCCTCTACACCTGCCCACCTCCTGTCCCCCAAAAACAGTACTTCTGTCTTGTCGGGATTCAACCTCAATCTGTTTTCCGCCATTCATCCTCCAACCGCCTCCTCTACAGGTCATCCATCCAAGGCTTAGTTAGTGAGTCATGGGCCAGTGATACCATCTTTCTTCTAATCTCTTCTTTTCCAATGATGATTAGATGACAGCAGTCAAGGTAAGAAAAGTGAGCAAAGCTGTAAGGGCAGGACTATAGCCACAGGAAGCCTGACTGGTTTCTCTTTTATAAGAGCATTTTGCCTTTTCACATTGGCGACATCAGCCTCTCCCAATTTTGTGCTCTCCAGAGATTCAAACTAATCATCTCCAATGAACAAGGCCATAGTCCAAAAACATCTGGAGTGCACCATTTTGGAAAAGGCTGGCCTGCATGTCCCTGTCAATTATAGATTTCCTTTAAGACATTGAAAATAGCAGCTCCTTGAGGGCTAGGGGACACCTGGTAAGGACAGGGAACATAGGGTTTTTTGTTTGTTATTATGTCTTGTTGTCTTCATTTCGAAGAGGGGGGGAAATAGCAGCTCTTAAAATTATATTATCATATGGTTCTAGGCAGTGGCTCTCTTTTCTAAGAGTACTCACAGGTACACAGTACCAGCACCTCTTTGGTTGTTGTTAAAAAGTGTGGCACTTACTGCAACAACTTCATAGTGAGTACCAGCACCTACCCGGTATTTTTCTAGGAAAGAATGCATAGGTAGTAGGCAAAACGATCTGCTATCTATGGGAAGTCTACTTTGGATTGCTAGTTTTATAAACTGGGTTGCGCTGTAGTTTGGAAGCAGATTTTTTTTGGATGGGCATGCTATAGAACAAATTCCTTAAGAACCTAAAAAAGCCTTGATGAATCAGGCCAAAGGCCTATCTAGTCCAGCTTGCTGTTCTCACGGTACTCAAGCAGATGCCTCTATGAAACCTACAAGTGGGACCTGAGCACAAGAGCCCTCTCCCCACTTGTGATTCTCAGCAACAGATATGCAGAAGCATATTGTCTCCGATAGTACAGGAAGAATATAGGAAAGCTAACCCTATCATGAATCCATTTGGCACCTATTTATACAGATACTAGTTAAGTGACATTGCCGATCAGAAGGTCGGCGGTTCGAATCCCCGCGACGGGTGAGCTCCCATTGCTTGGTCCCTGCTCCTGCCCACCTAGCAGTTCGAAAGCACATCAAAGTGCAAGTAGATAAATAGGTACGCTCCGGCGGGAAGGTAAACGGCGTTTCCGTGTGCTGCTCTGGTTCGCAGAAGCGGCTTAGTCATGCTGGCCACATGACCCGGAAGCTGTCTGCGGACAAACGCTGGCTCCCTCAGCCTATAGAGTGAGATGAGTGGCGCAAACCCAGAGTCGTCCATGACTGGACCTAACCGTCAGGGGTCCCTTTAACTTTACCTTTGTCACCCAGAGGATAGAACCTCTTCCTTTTTTCCTTGCTCCCCTTCCTTTTCTTTTTAAATATATTGCAATGGGAAAGAATCCAGAAGTTCACAGGAGCGTTGCATTGTGCACTGTGGTGGTGGTGTAGTGCTAATTAAAGAATGTAATTTTGAATGGTGCTTAGCTAGGTGAGAGATTTCTGAACAGAAACAGATTGAATGAAACCAAAATGGGGCCCTTCAAATAAAAACCCACACACAATCAGTCTTGTAATGTTGTAATATAACATTTATAGAGCTGAAGGCACATTCTTGACAAGATTACAACTGTGGCATACCTGCCAAATGTAAAATATTATGCATTAAAAGCAAATATTGCACAAAGTTGTTGGGTTTTTTGTTTTGTTTTACAGAGCGTATCCTGAAAATCAAGACATTACATATAGTCATGGCAGGGACTTAATGAGTTTTTCAGCTGAAAAAAAAAACATTAAATGCAGCTCAATGTGTTACTCACAATAGTACTTCGTAGAACCCATAATCAAGAGTCCCAAGGAGATGAAAACATTTCTCGTTTCCTTAAAAATGCAGGACAGTTTTAGAGGAGATTGGGAAAGGCCATTCTTATTGTCACAGGTGATCTACAAATCTGGGCTCACCCAAAACATTTTGAAGGCACCCCCAAAAGAATAATGGGTATGTGCACACTAAGCATGTTAGATTTGATTACTGAGAAGTTGGGACCAGCGGTTGCAACAAACAAGTGAGCTGTCACATAACTTGTAAAGCAACCTTCAGTCAAGTTTTCAGAAATCCTGGACCTGTGTAAGCCACCAATGAGCCACCTTTGTACTAAAATACCTATATATTTTATTTTTAAAAAAGCAATGGGGAAATGGTATGTAAGCTTCAACCACCTGCCCACTCGCAGGGGTATACATACACATATCATGTGAGCATTGAACCACCAACGGAACTGCACTCACTGCATTTTGTTTAGATTATCTTGCCTCCTAGACCACTGGCCTTCAACTGGTAGGTTGGGACCTGCTAGTGGGTGGTGGCCCAATCCAATATGGGTTGCAACAGGAGCACTGCCACCATGCAAAAATATGGCAAAAGATTAAGAAATGGGTCCCCAAATGAATGTTTGGGTTAGAAGTAGGTCCTAGGTCTGAAAAGGTTGGAGAGCCCATCAATACTGCATATTTGCAGCAGATAGATATAAACCAGTGACATCACCAACCCAACTCTTATCTGAAAGCAGATTTCATTTTTTAAGAAAACATAATTCCTTTTAATAGACACACCTAAAAGAAAAGATGGGTGCACATTTAAGTGAATAAATGTACATGTAGTGCTTTAAAAAACTAACAAGGTAGACATCCAACTTGGCAAAACAGGGAGGAAGGAGAAGACAGATGATTAAATCAGCATTCAGTTTGCCAGCCAGCCAAATGTGATCTAGAGGAAAGGGAAGCCCTGACTTGCATTTATGTCTGGTCTGGATTTACTTTTTGGCTAGTACGGTAATTTAAATGAAGCAGACAGCAGAACATCTTGCCTAACAGTGGGGAAGAGCAATAAATAAATCAAATTTAATTTAATGTAAATGTATAGCTTTTTCTGCAGCTTTTTTGAAATAGCTTTTTTGATATTTTAACACCCATGAGTTAACATAAAACTGCGCAAACGTTATTTCCAGTGCACACCCGGGGTTGGAGGAGGCCCGTGCACATGCACGCAAACTATTTCCGGTGCTTTTCTGACCTGGAAGTGCGCTGGAAATAGCATGTGCACACACATATGGGCGCGCACTCCCCTGCCCCGCCATGTGATCGGCACTGGAGACACCGGTCTGAGGTGCAGTAAGTTTGCTGACCCCTGCACTAGATCATCACCTTGTCGTGGTGAGTGGGCTTGCATGTTCCTATGACCCTTGTGAGAGAAGCTGTTGGAAACCTTGTACTCTCAGCAGGGTCACGCAAGGCAGTAAGGTCAAAGGGAAAGAGCTGGACAAAGAATGATCCAAGGAAGCCCTCAATGGCAGAACAGGCTGAAGATAACAAGTGGCATGTTACAACGGCTGTGAAGGCGGATGAAGGCTGCAGCAGATAAGGATCTACCAGTCATTGTGATGCTCATGCCATCAGAATAGAGCCTTACTGCAAAGATTTGCGCTGGTCAGTGTGCACTGATCCATGCACATAAAACAAATTCACGCACAGGCATCTTTCAAAAACCCATCCCAAACCCAAAAATGATAATGGCAAATGATAGCGGGGGCAGGGCCGTGAAATCTGGAAGCCCCTAGTCATGAACCGGCACATGGGCGGTGATACAGATTCAGTTGTTCTGATTCAAGGAATGAGGCAGCTGAGTAGCTCGGCAGCTGTATCCATGACTGAGCAACCCTATTTAGGATACACTCTGATCACCCTGAAAAGGTGCCCTGGACCAGGGGCCCCCAAACTTACCTGGCCTTAGGCCAGTTCCTCCGGTGCCAATCATGCGGCGGGCCGGAGGGCAGGGGAGCGCGCGCCCATACCCACGTGCACTTGCTTTTTCCGGTGCACTTCCGGGTTGTCGCGGCATCAAAAATAGCTTGTGCGCATGTGCACGGGCCTCCGCAGACCCGAAAGTGCACCAGAAATGACGTTTTGCACATGTGCAAAAGCTATTTCCATCGCTGCACCGACCCGGAGATGGGCAACCGCACCGCACCATGCCAGTAAGAGCAGGCGGCGGCAGGGGCTGCACAATCGGCCCGCGGGCCTTAGTTTGGAGATGTCTGCCCTAGACATAGTCTACCCTCCTTTTTCCCTGAATAGATTGTCACACCCAATGGGGTCACCACCCAGAGGTCATAAAAGAACTTTGGAAAACGGAATATATGGACTTTGTTGGATAACACAGATAATGAGCATCCCGAATGTAGAACTGCCATCATTGCAAGAGAGCTGCAACGTTTTAACATCAATATTACAGCGCTTCAAGAGACTTGAAGAGCAGGCAAGGGACAACTGAAGGAAGAAAAAGGAGACTACACTTTCTTCTGGAAAGGTCTACCTGAACAAGATCGTTGAATACATGGAGTAGGCTTTGCTATCAAAAACGTTCTTGTGAAGCTCTTGTCAGAAGTCCCTACCGGCATTAATGAGCGACTTTCAACACTTTGAATAAAACTTGCCAAAAACCATCAGGCTACTACTCTAAGCGCTTATGAACCAACACTGGATGCCAATGAAGACATTAAAGAAAAAATTTACTCTCATCTGGATACCATCCAATCAGAGACGCCTAAGCAGGATAAAATTATCCTCCTGGGTGATTTAAATGCAAAAGTTGGGCGACATTTTGATCTGTGGCCTGGGACTATTGGGAAAGAAGGAATTGGCAACAGCAACCAGAACGGAATCTTACTTTTGACTATATGTGCAGTACACAACCTTGCTATTACTAACAAGGTTGTGTACTGCACATTAAATTTTTTAAAAAACATCATGGAGGCATCCTTGGTCAAACCACTGGCACCTCTAGACCAGTGGTGGCTAACCTATGCGCATGCGTGCCAGAGAGGGCACTCAGAGCCCTCTTTGTGGGCATGTGTGCCGTTGCCGCAGCAGGGCCGTAGCTTCTGTGCTTGGGGGGGGGGAGAGGAGGAGGGCTCACATGCAAGCAGGAGTGGAGGTGGGGATCTCTCAGAAGTGGAGTGGAGGCTTCACGCTGAGAGATCCCTGCCTCCACTCCTGCTTGCACGCAAGTAGGAGTGGGATTGGACAGCTCAGCTAAGGAGCGCCTGGCTGCCTTCAGGTAGTGCAGGGGCTCTCAGATGCAGTTTCCGGGCTGCCTCCACCCTCCCCAACCCCAGCAACTATTCAGCCTGACTGCCTTCACGGGGTTGCAGGGGATCTGATGTGGAGGTGGGGGCTGCTTTAAACTTCTCCCTTGAGGGGAGTGCAGCTGCAAGCCCCTCAATGGAAAGTGTGAGGGAGCCTGCACCTCCCCAGTTGAGCAGCACTGATCCAGCTCCTGTTCCCGTGCAAGCAGCAACGTTGGCTAGCGGAGCAGCCCAATACCACTCCTACTTGCCTGCAATGGAAAGAAAATTTAATGAAGAATGTAATGCAGTAACTTTTATGAAGGATTATTTATTACAACAGCAGTCATAAAGAAGAAACACGAAACTCACAGGAAAAATGAGATATACAGGTTAAATGAGATATACAGGTTAAATTGCCGTGTTGGCACTTTGCAATAAATAAGTGGGTTTTGGGTTGCAGTTTGGGCACTTGGTCTCTAAGACAGTGATGACGAACCTTTTAGACTATGTAATTGTCCAAGCTGAAGATCACCGTGATATGCTCCTTACCAGAGCTATGACAAGTTCCGACAACTGCTGGACAGATCACCAATTAATACGCTCCACGACGGCTATCAAGATACTGTACCTCAATGCAGGCTTCAAGGAAGGAAACCAAGGCGCAAAGTGAACACTCAAGCCCTTCAAGATCCTATTAAGCGGGATTATTTCCAAATGAGTCTTAAGGACCATCTTTTTTCAGAGTTCCCTGATAACAATGAGGAACAATGGACCAACACTGGTGGATTAAAAAAAAAAAAAAGCTCAAGAGATCCAGCACTTAGCTGACACTCATGATGCACAGAGTTTCTTTAAAGCCACAAAGACCATCTATGGGCCAATAAATCATGGCATATGCCCCCTACACTCAACAGATGGTACCACACTTCTAAAAGATAAAGAAGCTATTGCACTGCGCTGGAAAGAACATTACCAGCATCTCCTTAACCACAACTCCCCCATAGCTGCTGAGGTCTTCTCACAAATTCCACAAAAACAAATTAGAGATGAGCTTGCAGTATCTCCAAATCTGGGAGAGTTGTGTACAGCTATTAACCAAATGAAAAACAACAAAGCCAGTGGACCTGATGGGATACCTGCCAAAGTCTTCAAAGTGGGCAGAATTGAACTTACACAACAACTTCACAAGCTCATCGAAAAAATCTGGGAGAAAGAGGAGATCCCACTTATAAATGCCATCTCCAACTCCTCTAAAGATTCCATCAACGGTGTCTCCGAAATTTTTACACATCACTTGGGAAGACAGGCGAACTAATGCCAGTGTACTGGAAGAAGCAAAGATCACCAGTGTTGAAGCAATGATTCTTCAACATCAACTTTGTTGGACTGGTCATGTTGTGCAGATGCCTGATTATTGTCTTCCAAAGCAACTACTCTATTTCGAACTTAAAAATGGAAAGCATAATGCCAGTGGTCAATAAAAGAGGTTTAAAGACTTTCTCAAGGCAAATTTAAAAATATAGTATAAACACCGACAACTGGGAAACACTGGCCTGCGAGCACTCCAGTTGGAGAACAGCCTTTACCAAAGGTGTCATGGACTTTGAAGACACTCAAACTCAGGATGAAAGGGAGAAACGTGCTAAGAGGAAGGCACGCTTGGCAAATCCACACCGTGATCAGCTCCAGGGCCGTCTCATCATAGGGGCTGGGTGGCGCGGTGCACCAGGGCGCCAGGCCCCCCAGGGGCGCCCCGCGAGCCCGCCGGCATACCAGGTGCCCCCTCCCCAACCGCGCCCGCCCCCAGGGCGGGGGCGGGCGGGCGCTCGCGCGCTGGCGGGCAAGCTGCAAGCCGGCTGCCCTCCGGAGCCCCAGCTGGAGCGCTGGGAAGGGCGCACAAAGCCCCGCGCCGCTCCAGCGCCACGCCCCTCATCCCCTGCTCGCCCACCTCCCTCCCGCGCTGGCCGCCCCTCGGGGGATGAGGGGCGTGGCGCTGGAGCGGCGCGGGGCTTTGTGCGCCCTTCCCAGCGCTCCAGCTGGGGCTCCAGGGGGCGGCTTGCAGCACCACGCCCCTCATCTCCCGCTCGCCCACCCCCCTCCCGAGGGGCGGCCAGCGCGGAGGGAGGTGGGCGGAGAGGCGGCCCACCGGGGGCGCCGAGGGATCGTCGTGCCAGGGTGCCCGATCCCTTTAAGACGGCCCTGATCAGCTCCCACCCGGAAACCTACCGTATGTCCCCACTATGGAAGGACATGAGGATCCAGAATTGGCCTCCACAGTCACTTTCAGACTCCCTGTTAAAACCGTGTTTATGGAAGACAATCTTACTCGGCTATGAGAGATCGCCAAAGAAGAAAGAAGAAGACATTTATCAGAACACTGTACAGTCAAGACAGTAAAGCAATTTTGGTTCTTTGAATTAAAGCCAAGTATAAGCTATTATTCACAAAGCATCAAGATGAACATTCCAAAAAAGTTTAGCAAATCATACATAGAAAGGGAAGACACACTGGGTTGGCTTCTGCATCAAGTATATAATAGCAGTACATTTCAAACCACCATAGAATTGTATAGTTGGAAGCGACCCTAAGGGGCCTCCTACAATGTAGATAAAAGCTACATACTTACTCTGCTGCTGAGGAAACAGTGCCTTTGGATCCTCTTTCTTTTTTTTTCTTTTTTTAAAAACAGATTTTATTAAAGCTTTTTCATAATACAACTAGATAAAAGAAACTTAAAAAAATATAAAGAGAAAAGAAAAGCAGAGTCCTCTCTCAAAGGTAGCTTAACCTTTGTCTCACAAGAAGTGGACCCCCCATCTCCCTGGGAGCTTTCCTTTCTTCTCCCAGTCTCTACCCTGACAGGTCTTCCTTTCCCTGCCTCTAACTCAGGGTCCTTCCACCAATTATCCACTACCTTTGTGTGTATGTAATCCTTAGACCCCAATAATGTCCCAGAGCAGAGGAAACCAAAGGAAACCAAAAGAAGAAAAAGATAAAAAATAAAGATAGAGAAGAAAGAAGATAAAACACATCCTCTTTCAGATCTTTTCTGTAAGGAAGCCACTAAAATATTTCTTGGCCACTAGCTCTTAAGAGGACAGAGAGGAAACCGAATCTAACAGCTGGAAGTGAAACATTATGGATTCTACCTTCTATTTTCTGCCACAAGAGACACAGAGAAGATTGTAAGATTGTTATGACTTATGATCATGAATGGCAAATGCTAGTAGCTCATCTCCTGCCAAAAGATAGCACCTACTCCCACAACCTATGTTGTGAATGATCAAAGCGATGTGACAGCTGAAATCCTGTAAATGTTTCATCAAAACATGTCACAAATATTTTTGGAAAGGGGAAAGTACAGATTTGTTCAGCCTCAAAAAACAAAAACACCCACCGTCAACTAAGTGATACAGACCTGACTGTGTGGTCCTCCACACCAATTCTCTGGTTTCTCCCTAGCTAGAATTCAACTTAGATATCAACCCTTTCAATCCAAGCCTTGACATATAACCCTTGCTCCAAAGGAAGAAAACTGAAATACTTCTAGAACAGGCATGGGCAAACTTGGCCCTCCAGATGTTTTGGGATTACAACTCCCATCATCCCTAGCTAACAGGACCAGTGGTCAGCGATGATGGGAGTTGTAGTCCCAAAACATCTGGAGGGCCATGTTTGCCTTTGCCTGATCTAGAATAATACCATTTATCAGGCAACAAACAGGAACTAAACTGAGCTATCATATGGGTCAGATTTTCTTGAGGTGGCAGGACAGGAAGTTAATGGCTCTTCACTGCAAGCTTAACGGGCAATGAAACTGCAGAGCAAGTAAAGTGGATATTTATTCAGGCAAGTAAAGGTTCCCAGACTGGCATGCCATTAAAATTTTAAAATATCTGTTTCTCAGAGGGAAGCCATCACCAGCTCTGCTTTAATAGGCTGATTCCATCAGAAAGAAATTGGTTGCTCTTTCCAACAAATATTTCAAGCATGCTTTGGGTAAATTACAAGGCAGGGGAGAATATAACTTCAAGGGCAGAACTGTGAGGTGCACAGTTGAGCAAAATGGAAAAGAAATTAAAAGTTCCAAGACGAAATTCTGTGATCTGCTCAGAAATAAATAAATAAAGAATGCTAATGCTCAGGAGACTTAAACAAACAGACAAACAAAAACTAAACAAAAAGACACATACTCAAAATGCAAGAAGGGGAGCTCCCTGAAAGCGCTGGAGGAAAACACAACTTTTTAATCTCTGCAGTCTCAAAACATCTACCTACTCACCAGCATACATCTCAGATCACAGAATCATAGAACTGGAAGGAACCATGAAGGACACATAGTCCAACCTGCTGCAATGCAGGAATATTTTTGCCCAACATGGGGCTCGAAACCCACGACCCTGAGATTAAGAGTCTAATGCTCTGCTGACCGAGCCACTCCATCTTTATGAAGTTACAAAGACATAGACCGTTGAGTAATGAAAAACATCACAAGGCATGGCCCTGACTCCTCGATTCTTTGTGTGTCAGTGGCTGTGGCAAGAGTGGAGCTCCTCTATACACTTGAAAGCACCGTTCTCACCAGTAGCTTTGGGTGAGTGCACTGAATTGTATATAGCTCTGCAGCTGAGATGGGGAGGAGAAACAAATAATGGGAATTGTTTGCTTTTTTTTCAAATCATGGGAAAACCTGTGTTGCAATGTTTTCTGAAAAATGCCATTTTACACATAGCAAATTAGGAAGAAATTATAAAGATAACCGTTACAAAATAAGGCACATCTGTGTTTCAAAAAAAAAAAAAAGGAAAGGAAAAAAGAAGTCATGGTTTCTATCCTTACTTGTTCACGCTCTATAAAAATGTCTCATTGCATGCAAAGACATGGCCTAGAAACCATGTGCTGGTGACTGCCCTTTCATGATTCCAGCAGCTCAGCAGTGTCAGCAGTGTCTTGCTCTCCACTGGCTTCCAGTGCATACTGTGGCTTGCGAGTGTTGATTTTGGATAAACTCTGGCTTGCTAATACTGGCAAAGCACTGCAGAAACTGCCAACCTCTTGAGTTAGAAGTGATTTTTTGTGGGGGTGGAGGTGGAATTGCCCTGGTCAATTGAGCAATTCGAATCCAATTCAAAACAATCAGAAACACAGTGCAGCTGGTCAACCTCCAGAATTGATCAGTGCATGAAGAGAGACCAAGTCCACTTCTCAGCAAAAAGAAGCCTTTCAGAGAGTTGTGTCGTCTTCCTCCCGGGAATCTACAACTAGAAGGGAGTGCTTGTCTGGCTCACTGAGGACTATGCTGCTGAGGGACCGCTTGTCAGAGAAGAGGGAGTTTAAGGAAGCTCGGCTGTAAGTGACAATTCGGTCCATGAGGTTCAGCTTTGGGGATCTTGGTCCAGTTTCATCAATTCCAATGTGGACACTGATTTCAGAAGGGCTCTTCTGCCTCACCTGGCCATGGGTACGCCGTTCATATTTCTCACAGGTAGGTTTCTTATAGCTAAAGGGAAGGGAAAATGCACAAAAATCAGTTCTACATCAGTTTGAAACAGGGTTGCAATTTAATCATTCAGTTAATAATTATTAAAGCTTGTAGTCTGGACTCTGGATGAGAACCTAGAGGCTGAGAGGGAGGGTGTTCCAGAAGGAAGATGAATTGATATTGATTTTTATATATTCGTAATTTTGTATTAATGTAACATTTTTATATGTAACTGTGTGTTTCTGTAATTTTTTGTGGTCTTTTTTGTACTCCTCTTAAAGATATATTTTTTAATATATTAAGAGGTACAGAAATTAAATAATCAATAATCAAATCAAACTGTGCCAGTTTCCTCCCCTGACTGGCTCCAGAGGTGCCCAGCTACAAAATCATCCATAACCAGAACAGACCAGGCTGAAGAGACCGACAGTTCTCTCTGTTGCCTGCAATGTCTTTTTGGGAAGGGAGGAATTCCTAACTGGGATGGAAATGTGGATATAAAGTCTCCTACTCTTAAAATGCTGCCGCGGAGCTGAGGAGGACAAAGTGGGAATGTGAAAACCATGGTAGTCCAGCAACTAACAGTATTTGTTAGTCTGGTTAGACAACTGCAGTTTGATCCTCAATTTAACCAAGGATCAAATCAGTAACAAGGCTAACAAGCTCGATTGGCAATAATTGAAAAAAATGGCATGCTCTATATAGAGTTGTGATGAGGCTGAATGAGACACGCAATGCATTAAAAATACGTTATTTAAAGCTCACTGCATTGAACAGCAGTTATGGGGCAGGGGATTCTTCTGGAAAACTGCAGGCACAGGTAAGTCCTACCTGAATTTTGAAAAGGTAGGACAGAGCCCAGCTTTCTGGTTATCCTCTTTGGAAGAGCAAATTATTTTTCTCAAAATGCAACCATGGACTTCACAAGCAAGTAATGAAAGTAAGAATGAGGAATGAGAAGCTTGAGGATACTGTACTTACAATTTTAGGAGCAGAGAAGACAACACAACAGAAACGGAAGAGGCAGCCATTGCTGCAGAGCCCATCCAAGGCTGCAGAACCAAACCAACTGGAAGGAAGACGCCTGGGGAGGGAAATTGGAAATAACTCTTGGGGATGTTAAAGAACAAAGTCACAAACATGATTCTGAAATGCATTTTAAAAAATCAATGCATGTTAACTAGTGTTTATGTAGGGAGGAAAACAGAGGTGATGGCAAAACCCAAGTATAGGATTTATGGACTTGCAAAGGACCTAGCTAGAGAGTCAATTGTAGAGTTTTGTAGCACTGCATGTTTAATCAAACAGCTGCACTTAGAATAGTCTAGAAACTGCAGCTGGTCCAAAGCAAGGCCAGCTTGACCATTTATGGTCCATTTATGGTTCCCATCACTTTTCAATTGGTTTTAACCTTTAAACTCATAAATGTGTGGGAACTAGGTTTTCTCTCAATAGCCTACCTATTGCTTAAGGCCCTCTTCTGAAGTACAGCTTACTCAAATAACTTTGGGTTCTGGGGCAACATGCAAATGCCAAAAATTAAGCAAGCAAGTAAGTAAACCTAATCCAGTTTGTTCAGCCCAGACACTGAGGTCCAGTTCTGAGGCCTTCTGGCAGTTCCCTCATTGTGAGATGTGAAGCTACAGGGAACCAGGCAAAGGGCCTTCAGTTGTCAAGGAGACAGACAACTATACAACTTTCAATAGACATCTGAAGGCAGCCGTGTATCAATAAGTTTTTTTATGTCTGACATGTCATTATTTTTTAATATTCTGTTGGAAGCTGCTCAGAGTGGCAGGGGGAAACCCAGTCAGAATGAGGTATAAATAAATAAAATAAAAAAAAAAACTGGAAAAGCTTCCTTTTTTTCTACCCACTATAATTTGCATGAACATTTAAGAATGAGTTTGGGCATCAGTTGCAACCCTTAGCATTCTTTTTTCTGTGCAACATATTTATATCAACTGCAGCTTTCTTCTTTTACTCACACACAAATTTCTCCCACATAAGGAATTGTTAACTGATATATACTTGCAATTAACGTTGCATGGAATAAAAAAAATGCAATATTATACACATTGCCAAAGTCAAGAATCATCACATACCAGCAGCTACAGGAACTCCGACAAGATTATAAATGAGAGCAAAGACAAAGTTGATTCGTATCCTTTTAACAGTCTTCCGTGATAAATCTATGCTTGCCACCACATCCAGCAAATCATTCTGCCAAGTAAGAATTAACAAGACATTGTTACATTGGTGGCACAATTTGTTTTACATTGAATTAAGAGTCTTCACTCCATCCGATCACTTACCCTAATCAAAACCACATCTGCTGCCTCAATGGCCACATCTGTGCCTGTGCCAATGGCAATTCCAACATTAGCCATGGCAAGAGCAGGGGAATCATTGATCCCATCCCCCACCATTGCTACTCGTTTCCCTTCTTCCTGCAGTTGCTTTACTTTGGCAACCTTGTGCGAGGGAAGGACTTCAGCAAACACTTTAGTGATGCCAACCTGAAAAAGAAAAGGAAGTCCAAAATCACACCAGAAGATTCCTCAGACACAAAAAAGTACAGCTGTTAAGAATAATGAGTTCTGTGAAACTACGAGATTCTCATCTTTGAAAAACATTCCCCCGACAATGAGTGGCATTGCTTAGGAATATCAAACCATTATTTAACTCAGTACATCTCAAGCGATCTGATGCTGTAGTCCAGCAACCCCTGCCTCCAAATGTTCCAGGGACCAGTAGCATATCTGGTCTCTGAAGCATCCTACCCAACTTGAGCTGTGGTGGAATCACCAGGGACTGGCAGCTGGTGGCTCTCAGAACCTGTCTGTGGACCACCACTTTGAGTAACACTGATTTAACTGGTGCTCCAATGACTGAATAAGTAATCTATTGCATTTTTAAAAATTGAAGGGGGGAACCTTTGGACCTTGTAGGCATTAGGAAAACTGCCTGAAGCAAGGCAAGCCAACATATGGAGCAGCTTACCTGAGAGGCAATAGACCTGGCTGTTTTGCTGTTATCACCAGTCATCAGAACAACTTCTAAACCCATAGCCTTCAAAGTACGGACTGCGAGCTCTGCTTCAGGTTTCACAGTATCAGCAATAGCTACCAAGCCACAGAGTTCTCCTAGACAGACATGAATATGTTTCCATTAATCCTCTTTGTTTTCTGAAGAGCACAGAAAGACTATTTTTTCCTCTTTCCTTCACCCCCCTTTCTCCTTCTACCCACGGGGCAATGCACAAATTTAAAGACAAGTTGTTCTTCTCACTTTCCAAGGCAGTGATACTGGCTTCCTGGGGGGGGGGGGAGCTTCCAGAAAGTTTCCCAAAGCCCAAGAACTATTGGTATTTAGCTTGTCTTACATGCAGAACACAAAACTTTAAAAGTATGCCACATTACATGCCCTCCTTCCCTTTCTTTCTCTCTCTCTCTCTCAACAGATGTCAAATAATATTTCTAATAGTCAAAACTATCTGAATTGAGGTTCTGAGGGAATCAATAATGCACATTAAATGTGTCTTAAATGTTATATGCAAATGCATTTACTGGCAGCTTTACTTGGAAAGCATTTTAACGGAAGTAATTGTAAATACACACAGGTCCTGCTATGCAAACATAATCTGTTCCTCTGAAATGGTTTGTAAGATGGGTGCTCACATAGCAAGTTCCATTCCCTCCTAGGGAGAAAACCCCCAAATTGCCCCCAAATTGTTTAAATAAAACCCAGTAAAACCATTAACAATGTTACTATAATGAATAAAATCACAAACACTGTTACAATTAAATTTCGTACCTGTATTTATTCAACAAGAAAGCAACGAAACACAAGCCAAACACAGTTTTGTGGCACAAAGAATTGACAAGGGAGGAAGGGAATGGGGATTTTTCGTTGAATGCAATTATATCTGTAAATCTGTTTCTCCATATATCTGTCTCTCTGACTGTTGTTAGGATATCTGATTCAAGACATTCACTTGGTAATGTTAGGTTACAAATCCTTCATGTTTAGATAGGTACCTGAAGACTTGTATAACAAGTGTTTACATACTTGGACCTGTGTGTATTTTAAGACACAAGTCAATTGAAAATACTTCTTTACATTGCTTAATGTTTAAAGGAAAATAACACTGCATAGGATTACTCTACTGCTTTGTGTTTATATTTGTTATAGGAATAGTCAACAGGGAAAAAGAAGTCAAGAACAATGTTAGACCTGCCAGCTTGACAGGATTTAGAGCCACACATTAGATTATATATTAAGATTATGAAACAATTCATTTTGAGAACTGGAATATTTTATATAGAAAAATATAGCACTGTGAGAACATAAGAAGAACCTGCTGGATCAGACCAATGGCACATCTAGTTCAGCATCCTGTTATCATATTCTGCTCTCCTCCACAAATTTGTCTAATTCTCTCTTAGAGCTCTCTTTTATCTGTATTGAAAATATTTTGCTCCTTATTATTGCTTGAAGTACAACTTTTTCAGTCACTGTTTACTCCTCACCTGTGTTCTTCCCTGCCTTTTCAGTGCATCACACATGAAACCCAGTCCTAATCCTCATATCAAGCTTACCATCCACAGCCACAAGAACAGCAGTGCGACCTCGACGTTCGTGCTCAATCATGGCATTATCAACTTCATTTCTGACAAGCAGACCATTTCTAGACATCCACTCCCGGTTTCCAATTAGAATAGAATACTTGTGGGAACCCCAAGTAGCTGAAAGGAAAATATTACTGCAATTTCCGAGAAACAGGTGACCTGTTAATTACACACTACTGCTGATGCATGCTAAATTTGCAGGAGCATTTACTCATGGCTATTCACGAACATTTATTCACTAGGGACCTATGGCTAGGGACCACAGGTGTGTGGTCAGAATTATCCAGATTATGCACTTGTGCAACAGTGTGCTTACTGCTGAGCTATGTGAGCAGCATAGTCACATGGTACAGCTTGTTGGGACTGTATTACTTCAAGCTGAAGGTAGGGGATATTGCATGTTTGAAGGCGCTCCCAATGTATTCAAGTCTAGTTTTAATCCTGACAAAAGCTTATTTGGGGGTGGGGAGGGAGAGAGATTCAGATACACATCTGTCCTGATCTCCAGTAAGAGATTATTCAGTGCAGTGAGACCTGCAACACATGTTTCTCCCACTTGGAATGCCTTGCAATACTTTAAATTGATAAAATAAGGGAAATAGTTGATGCTGCTCTGGGTAGGAAAATATACTAAACTAAGGCTAGCATACACCCCATTTCACTCTCCTCCTCATGCAAAGATAGACAACTGAAAGCTTTCACTTCCGATTCCAAATAAAAGGCAGTTTCCCAATACAGCTGAACTCAAGAAACCAGTTTATAGGAAACCAAAAGCTGGCATTTTCAGTTGTGCTAAAAGGAGGGAAAGAGGTAGTGTATGCACTCACTTCCTCTCATTCTTGTGACACTAAACCACAGTTACATTGGAAGTGGATCAGAATAAAGAAGATCAAGAGGAAATTGCACCCAGTTCCTCTCAGAGCTTTTACAAGGCACTGCTGACACAATTTAAAACTATTGGGCTGGTATTTTACTTTTTTAAAAGCAAAGAAGACATCAAATCCCACTCTCAGTGAAAGAGAAAGGCTGATGTGCCTCTAGCAACAGATGCCAAAACAAGGCTTCTGCTTACATCAAGCACATTTGACAGATTCATCTCAACTTACTTGGCAACTGCTCATCAATAATCAAGGCGGGTTGCATAATTTCCTCAATCTTCTCATCCATTTTCACAAGGGCTGAATTCCTGACATTGTTCTCTTCCATGGTCTCACTCCTGCTGCACAGCAGGGCTTCAATATTGGTGACTTTACAGCTAATGCCACAGCCAGGGACTACTTGAAAATCAGTACAAGTTCCAAGGGTGTCTGTGTCCAATTCCTAAAGAGAATATATAATTGGATAGTGCTTGGGATTTGGTAAATGCATTCTAGACTTTAAAAGTCATTCTGCAAAAGCATACAGTATACACACCCAAGATTGTAATGTGAGAAACTGAGCCTTCAGAGTCATTGGCCCAGTCCTGTGGAACACCCTGCCACTAGGGATTCAGCAGGTGCCATCTGTGCCAACTTTTAAATGTGTACTGAAAACTTTTCTGTTCTGTCAGGTCTATGAAGGCAATAAGGAATATACCCTCCACAATGGCCTCTATTGATACTTGTATTTAATTTCCTTTTGCTTTTAACTAGTTTTTAACTTTCTTGTTTGTTTTTAATGTTTTTATATTGTTGTAAACTGCTGTGACATATTTTTTTATGATGCAGTGGTATATCAACATTTTTATAAATAAATAATACACAGTAGGTTGAAAGAACAAAAGTACAAAGGAGCTTAAGAGTAAAGAGGTGCTAAGAAATAATCATATATTTGTAAGATCTGTAAATAATGAGGCTCTTCAGAAAGCCAAGTGAGGTTTGTTAATTCCAATGAGTCTTCTCTGAGCAGAACTTAAGTTATATACCACCCCATAGATTTCTAGACCAGTGTTTTTCAACCTTTTTTGGGCAAAGGCACACTTGTTTCATGAAAAAAATCACGAGGCACACCACCATTAGAAAATGTTAAAAAAATTAACTCTGTGCCTATATTGACTATATATAAAGTAATTTTTCAATTTTTCCCACGGCACACCAGGCAACATCTCGCGGCACACTAGTGTGCCCGGAACAGTGGTTGAAAAACACTGTTCTAGACAATTCAGAATTATGTACACAGAGCTGTATTAATTATAATTATTTAAATATAATTCACTAAGTAAAATTAACCTGTTACTAAAAATATACTGTGGTAAATATCATTGTGGTGCCCATTGGGTTACATTGTTATCCCACCCTTTTTCCAAGCAGCTCAGGGTGGCATACATGATTCTCTCTCCACCCCCACTCTCCCCATTTGATGTCACCCTGATAACCATCCTATGAGGCAGATAAAGCTAAAACAGAGCAATTGGGTCAAGGTTCATGTGTTAGTGGATATTTGAACCTGGGTGGCCCCATCCCAGTATGACATGCTGAGAGAGACTGTAGGTGCACATCCCTCTGCTGGTCAAAATATTGTAGCTGTTCTTTTACTTCAGAGCATGCTATGAGCTCAAAATCCTATACTCATGAACTCTCACTCCAGAGAGAAATCTGATGACAAAGACAGCTTCACCATGTCACATTTCCAGATAAGGTGTGAATATGTAGCAAATGTGGTTATTTCACTGCATGGCAGGACAGTTCATACATGGCTGTAAGTCCCCCACAATTAAGTTGGTGCTTGGCAGATAATTAAGAGGGTGAATCAAGAAATCTCTGTATTTGCTCCTTTACCTGTTTGCAGTATTTGGTAATAGCTGCTCCCAAGGGGTGCTCACTGTTGCTCTCAGCGGTTCCCACTAGTGCCAAAATCTTATTGCGTGGCATCCGGTTGCTCTCCACTAGGATCTTCACCTGCATCACCACTGGAGTTCCATGGGTGATGGTCCCTGTCTTATCAAATACCACAACCTTAACCTGCAAAAAGAACGCAAACCACATTAGAAGCCAAGTGCACAATCAAAAAACAATGGGAGGATGACATAGGATATGAAATCAACCCCACCCAATGGGCCAGAATGTGGTCTAAACCCCCCTTTAAATCCATATCAATGAAAAAAAAAGAATTCACCCTAAAAGTAACCTACAGGTGGTATCTAACGCCAAGAAAATTAGCGCTATTACGCCCAGGAACCTCACCAAAATGCTGGAGAGGGTGCACCTCCACAGGCACATACTTCCACATGTGGTGGGAGTGCCCCAAAATCCAACCATTCTGGACAACAACCATGAGAAATATGTAAGATAACCAAGCAAGTGCTAGAAACCACCCCAGAATTGGTCTTACTAAACATCTTCCAAGACAATAATGCCCACTTACACCACAAAGAACTCATAACCCACCTACTCTCAGCAGCCAGAAACATCATAACCAGACACTGGAGAGACCTGTCAGGAGTAAGCATGGACCAATGGTACCAAGTAGTATGGGAAACAGCCCTACTAGAAAAACTAACCAGTAAGCTGAAACTGACACGGGGACAAACAGAAGAAGACACCTTCACCCTGGTATGGTTCCCCTTCATCACACACACAGCCCAACAAGACAATGACAAAAATCTACTGACAGCATACAAATCAATATGGCTAACCTGATCAAAAACCCACCCCACTCACACAGGAAACCAAAGATCACCACAGCCAACCACAAATGAACAATCACACCCTATGCCAACCCTGACCTCTCTCACCGCCAAAGGAGCACAAGCAAACAACAGAGAACCTACACAAACAACGCTGACACCAAACCCTACATATATTAAGTAAAATAGAAACATTGTCACCCCACCCCACCCATCCCACCCACCTCTTTCCCCCTTTTCTTCCTAATGTCTCAACAACCAAAACTGATTTGTAAAAATGTTACATGGAAAAATACGAGAGAGACATTGCACACACCTTTGTAAATCAAGAAAATCTTTAATAAAAAATACTTTTTAAAAAAAGAAGCAAAGTGCTTTCTATTTCCTTTTTTTCAGACTAAAGTCATACAAGGTTTGGGGAAAGATGAAGTTAGCCAGATCCTTTTTAGAAACATGACAGTTTGTGGCCAAACTGTAAAGGAAAGTCTGATTTCTTACCTTGTGAGCCATCTCTAGAGGTTCTCCACCTTTGATCAAGATGCCATTTTGTGCTCCTACACCAGTACCCACCATCACAGCTGTTGGGGTTGCTAGCCCCAAAGAACAAGGGCAAGCAATACAAAGCACTGTAATGGAGGCTTGGAAAGCAAAGCGGATTATCACTTCGTCTCTAGAAATGCTCTTATTGTACCCCTATTGACAAACAAACAATTAGTTGCTTAGGTATGAACAAGGGTTGCTCACAAGAAAAATACGGCTTATTCTAAGGCAACTTCGACCACTCACCAACTGACTCACAAATGTATTTAGGGCTTAATTCGAAGTGTGGTGCTGACCTACAAAATTCTGTGTGGCCTAAGCCCCACATATCTATGGGACCACCTCCACTTCAAGGCCAACCTAAATCAATATATTTCCAGGTTTCAAGGCTGGGCACTCTCAGTGGCTGGACCTCAAATTGGGAATTTGCTTCTGTGTTTCACTTGACACTTAACCAAGCATGAATCTGGGTGTCCAGAAGCTACACAAGAAGCATTTGTTGAAATTGTGTATTGACCCACCTGGAGTGCTTGGGAAGATGTAGATTATAAGTACAATTAAATAAAATGTCAAGGTTAAAAATTCTAAAAAGTTTGAATTTGGCCCTTGGTGCTCATATAAATCATGTAATTAAATCCATTACCCTTTTTAAGGCTAGTAATTCCTGATCATGCCCTCATTAAAAACTGCATGTAAACAGATTGGTCAATTGATAAGCACATCAAGAATAACCGCAAATGTTCCCACCCTACTTCCATGCTTGAAGGGAAAGGGGGCTGCTTGTTTTTGCTGGACATGCTTCCAAAAGCAGCACTGGGAGAGGGAAGTGTTCCTCCTTCCCAGGACTCCTCTTTGAGGCAGCCCCATGCACTTCAGTGCTAAGCAGGAGTGACCTCTCTCTCAATTGGCCAACACAAAGGGAGATCAATCCAACTTGATTCAGGTGCACGACCGCCCCCTGCAAGAAACTCTTTCTACCTCACCCAACATGCTCAATTTGGCTGGGCTTTGGTGTCCTGGCTTCAAAGCACCAAATCACCTGGCACCATTTGTGACATGTCCTGATTGACAGGTAGATGGCCCTGCAAGGCAGATCTTTATAAGAATCTGGTCTGCTGAGCCAGTAAATTCCCCAGCCCTGCATTACTTGTAGGCCCTTCCAAAGACAATGTAGGGAGTGTCAACAGCATTAAAGGGTTGAAACCTGGAAGTGAAACCAATCTTCCCCAAAAAGAGTACCAGACTTACAAGAAAATAGGTTTCCACAATGTCGAAATCCACAAATCCGATCACTATCCAGGCAAAAAGTGTAAGCACAGAAACACCAACAATAAATGGAACGAAGTAGCCACTAAGTTTGTCTGCAAACTGCTGAATTGGAGCCTAAAGCACAGGGAGAGAAAAAGAAAATAAATTCTAGCCATCTTCTCTGAGGCTTGAGGTTGTCTCAGAGATTGTCTACAATCCAACAGGTCAATCTACTGGTTGATCCCTGGGAGGTTTTGGTAGATCGCAGCCGACTGTTGGCTTCTCCATCCATTGCTAGAACGGAAGAAGGAGATCTCGCTATGAGGCTGTTTCATTAGCGACCCCCCCCCCAAACGGGGCTTCCCTCCCTAAAAAAGCTCACAACTGACCTGGAAACCCACCCCCCCGGCCAAAAAAAGGGGTAGATCACTGCCAGTTTTTAATTGTGTGAGTCAATTGCAGTCTTTTGGAAGATGGCCATCCCTGGTCTACACATTTGCCTAAGTAGCAAATTCACTCTGAGTAACAGGCAGTTTCCCCATCACTGGCACCTTTGCACTGGTGTCTTTTTCTGCAGCACTAACAATACATCTTTTTTGCAATGCTTTGCTTGAATAGCTTCCAAATTACACAAAATGATTTGCTTTACAGTCTGCTTACCAACTGCCATGATCAGAGAACATGAGACTTATAAGGATGGGAATTTTAAGTTGCCTCTCTGCTGAAGACCAATTTGGTACACTAAGCATGTAATGATGTCAAATTTGATTCATAAATTTGCTGTACTGAATCAAAGCCAAAGAAACAGGCTGAAAAACTTTACTTCCTTCCTACTATTGCTTATTGAAAGTACCTTGGATGTCTGTGCTTCTTCCACAAGTTTGACGATCTGGGAGAGAGTAGTGTCACATCCAACATGGGTTGCAGAGATCAGCAGTGATCCATTCTGGTTAATAGAGCCTGCAATGACTGTACTGCCAGGTTTTTTAGTCACAGGCATAGCTTCACCTGCATAAATTGATTTGCCATCAAAACATTGAGACACAGTTCTTTGCATTTCCCCCTCTCATCCCCTAGTCTTAATTTTCACTTTGTCTCTTTCCCTTCCTACCCACACCATTAGTTAGTTTCAAGCATCCGTTGAAATAAATATAACACAGCTTGCCTGTGATGAGTGATTCATCCACCATAGAATGTCCCTCAATAACACGGCCGTCCACTGGAAACTTGCCTCCTGGAATCACTTTGACAATGTCACCACGCTGAACCAGCTCAACATCAACTTGCTCTTCACTAAGAGGATACACAAAATTCCTTAGTCCTTATTTATCCACAATTGAAACAAAGCCTTAGCATGTGCAGCTGAATCTGTGCATATTCATGGTTTGACCATAAGCCTTGCCACATCTTTCTCCCCCCCAAATACCAGCAATTTAGACTGCAAGTTATTTAGGGCGAAGGATTATCTTCTGCTTCTGTTTCTCTACAAATGCCATATATATTGATGGGGCCATACAAAAATAAAGAGCACAGGGGGGAAATCAATGAGCACAACATATTGAAATGTATTCAGACTGCCTTAAAAAAAAAATTATTAAAAAACTACCATAAAGCACAATACCTCAAGAGGATGTTGTCTGGGCCTAAAGTAACAATAGTTGCTTCTGTTGCTTGTAGTGAAATTAGTTTTGCAAGGGCTTCTGATGTTTTACCCTATAAAAGCAGAGAGCCACATATGTTAAATTCAAAGTACCATCTAAAAGATCATTGCAAGCAACAAAGTCATATGCAGCACAAGCCATGCTTCTAAGCAAATAAATAAGTTCTAAATAAGTTTACACCCAACAGTCTTCTGTTATTCTCCTTGGGATGAAGATGGACTTAAGTGTGGGGGAAGCATGCATTCCCAAATATTTGTCTTGAAAACAGTGAATGTATATTTAACACAATTCAGCCACATACAGAATGGCATACCTGAATTCTCTTGGGGATTCCTACAAGCATCATGTAATTGACAAATAACGAAGCGCTAAACTTTTAAGATAATCTTACCAAACTTGCAGTGCCAAGTCTGAAAGTGGTTTAATAAATGCCCCCCCCTAAATATATGAGCATTTATATTTTTATATTTACCTTGGCCACGTGCTCCAGCCATCGCCCCAATGCAATGAATACAAAGAGCATGGGTGGTGTGTCAAAGAAAGTCACAGGGTTGACTTTTGCCCTCTCAACCATTGCAACCAAAAGAATAACAAAGGAGTAGGCAAATGCAATGGTGGTCGCCAAAACGATCAGCACATCCATATTGGCAGTCTTATGCTTCAGTGCTTTGTAAGCTTGGATGTAGAAATACCAGCCACCAAATAACTGCAAGCACAGCAAAATTTACAATTACATTTTGCACAGAAACACACTATTGATAACTATATAAGGACTGGAGATCTGTGAACTGTCATTCTCCTCCTGGGTTCAGATAATTCTCCTGGTGGCTAAGCAAACAGGCAGCAGACTGCATAGTAAAATTTGATGGAACCTCAGCTTTAATAGAGAGGCATTTTGTTCCATCATAATAAAACTTAAAAGGAGCAAGCATTAATATTTCAGATTTTTGTCTAGAGGGGTGGCAATACAGTAAAAGTAACAGATTACAGGGCCTGTGCTCTCAGCTAATAAGAACAGAAGAAGATCCTGCTGGGTCAGGCCAATGGTCTATCTAGTCCAGCATCCTATTCTCACAGTGACCAACCAGATGCTTGAGGGAAACCAGCAAGCAGAACCTGAGCAAAAGGGCACTCTTCCCTCATGTGGCTTCCAGCAACTGGTGTCCAGAAGCACTGCTGCCTCCAAATGTGGAAGGCAGAGCACAGCCTTTCTGGTTAGTAACCATCATTAGCCCTCTCATCCATGAATTTCTCTCACCTTCTTCTAAAAGCATCTAGTTGTGGGAACAGCATTCCCCAAGGGATAATATGCTGGGGGCTGGATCTAAAATGGGCAGGGCATCCCCTTTTCTTCCCTTATCTTTGTGCCATTCTCCACCCCCAAACACTCAAAAAATTAGGCCAAGGGTTGGCAGCAAGTTTGCCCACTTGCTTTATTCCATATGGTTCATTCAAAGGAATCTTGGCATGAAATTTAAATACTATCACACTAGCATTTGATTTATTTCTACTTGCCTGCACAGGGACACACAGCAGAAAGGAGAGCAAATTCATAACAGACAAGCCAGGAAGGATCTGGCGCTCTAAGAACATTGATGAATGATATGCTTCCATTTCTTCTTTGGTCATGTTTACCATCTTGTGCATGGATGACATCTGGCTGTCTATAACCATCATGTAAATCATCAGACCCATTACAGGAATGCAGAAAATTAGGCTTACGAGGAAGGATCGTTTCCATCTTAATAAATAAGAGAACAAGATAATAGTGAAAAAATCATAACAACATTGAAAGGAAAGTGTTCAACTATAGAGAAAAATTCATGCATCTAGCACCTTAACCATGACAGGAAGCATTTAGTAGAGTGTATGATTCACTTTAATGGAAGGTCTCCCCCAGCCCATCAATGTAAGTTGCAGGTGCAGCAGGAGACTATGGTTTAAAGACCTCTAGCCCAGGATCCTGATCCAGACTGGCCCTCATGCTGGCAATCCACTGGGAAAAGAAGAACCAAAGGGGATCTCTTTTCTCAATGCAAATTGCAATTAGGCTGTGTGTACACTATTGGCTTTAAAGAACACGCGAAGTGCATTTCCACCGTTCAAAGAATTTTGGGCATTGTAGTTTAATCCTCACAGAATTACAATTCCTTTAACTAAATACAGGGCCCTGAATTCACTGAGGGGGGAAATGTGCTTTAAAGGTACAGTGTGTACACAGCCAGAGTGAATGAAAGAGAATATTCATGAATCATGGACTGATAGGAACTTGCAGCCCATTGAAATGCTTCTGAGGAAATAGAGCTATTTGGAAGAAAAAGGTTCCCCACCCCTGCTTTATAACAGAACTTCATTCTGAATTCTCACAGAAGGAATCTTGAATGGGACTGGAGCATGAATAAAAGAATACTCACTGCCTTATCTCCTGTTTGTGATCTAAGTGACTAGCAGATCTATCTTTCTTCACCAGCACAGCATTAAATCCTAAATTCTAAAAAAAAGGGGGGGATTTGTTGTAGTGTACAAATGTTGCAGTCAGTTTTGAAAGCTAGGGAAAAACACATTTGGAGCGCAAGAAAGCAGATCCCTCCCACAAAGCTGTTTCAAAATGTTAAGAGTTTTAACTGTATTTTGGTAAATGATGCAAACATATGACTCAAACACATAATGCTTCTTGAGGATACCATGCAGTTGTCTGGATATCTGCATATCATCTGTGCATATACTGCTAATAATAAACACCTTAAAAACATAGTGCTGTACAATATGCAACATAAAACAATGTACACCTACCTACAGGAAAGTTTTGGCCAATCTAAACCAGAGATGGGGATTCTCTGGTCTGCAGGCCAAACTTGGCCTGCCAGTCATCTCCCTTTAGCCTGCATGCCTGTTTGGAGAGGCCATACCCACCTCCCTCATACCAGACACCATATGTGACATCAGTTGTGAGGCAGGTAAGGGCAGAGCTTCAAAGGAAAAGTCAGGATCTTAAAGTGGGCTCTCACATGTTCCTTTGCTTGAGCAAGGCATGCTCCCAATGGCCCATCAGCTGAAGGAGGGAGAAGTAGTTCCAGTCACTGGAAACTGCATCTCTCTCTAAGCCTCCCTGCACAGCTTATTTCTACCTCTGACATCCGAAGAGAAAAGGAGCCAGGCAGGGTGGTTTGCAAATCCTCCCATGTTTCTTTCAACTTGCAACATCTGGATTGGAGACCAGTGGGGAGGCTCACAAAAAGGATGAGGTAATTTTCTCTCACTCCCATTCACCTGTCCACCCCCCCCACCCCCTGTGTGGGAAGTAATGGAAAGAAGCCTGCATTTTAAACTTATTTCCTTCTCTTGCTTCACACAGCAGCAGCAAGAGGTGGAATATTTTAAAATGCAGGCTTCTCTCTTGTGTGTCCTTGAGCAGCTGCTGGTGCTCCACAACCATGCAAGGGATGCTCATAGGTGGTCAAGACAACCCAACAGTCAATCACAGGGTGTCATTATATGACATCCTGTGATTGACCAGAAGATGAGGCCCCAAACAGTCAGACTGGCCCATGAGGCCAATCTCAATAAGAATGTGGCCTGTGGAACCAAAAATGTTCCTTGCCCATGATCAAAGCAGACAAACATGAGGAAACAAAGAAGGAAGCATGAAGAAAGAAAGGCAACTGAAAAAAAGATAAGAATTGGGGGAGCAAGACAGGGACAGAGACAAAGTCTCCAAGATTACAATTGTCTTTATACTGTTATCTTTACTATCCACAATGGGCCCAACAATCTTCAGTTGCAAAATACGTTCCGCTAACACGGTAGTATTTATATGTGAAAAATGAACCAGCAAATTGCTACCTTCACAAGACTACTTACCTCTATAATCCGTATAATATCTCTTGGGCCAACTATCTCAGGATCATACTTAATATGTGCTTTATTTGTTGCAAGTGCTACAGAGCTGTACAGAACCCCTTTTGTTTTCATAAGTGTGGATTCTATTTTATGAACACATGAGGCACATGTCATTCCCCTCACCTGTTAAAACAAAAGTTTATTGTTTGCAGAATATTGTCTCTCCAGAGATAATTTTGCATGCATCATAAATAATGACGTTGATAAGTAATTCCATTCGGAAGATGGCACTGTTCCCAGACAATGACTCAAAATTGCACTAACTTTATTTTATTGATTCTGTAGTACAATTGTTTCACTGTGTTATTTTAATTTGCATAGTACACCAAGTATTTCAGAAGGAAGGCAGAATACTTTATGAACAGATGCCCCTTAAAGTTGTAAATATTTTTTATTTTACTTTTTATCTTTTATAAACCACTTCAGGGTTTTTTTTTACAATCAAGCAGTGTATAAATGTTGTGAAATAAATAAATAAAGTATAAATGTAAACCTAGCTGGCCAGCAGAGAGTACTGTTGATCAATTGTATTATGAATCAGACACACCAAAATAAAATAAAAACTTGAGCTGCCAAGACAGAGGGCTGCTTCACATGTACCTTTCCCCCCCCCCACAATATAAAGCTTCATGTCCAACACCTTCCCTGCCCCCTCAGTGCTTTCCCTAGGAAAACCACCTCCTTAGCACTGACTTGGAGCAAATGGCAACTTGGGTTTTCTGTGGGTGGCCTTTTGCTCCGATTCAGCAGTCTGGAGAGGGTTTTCATGAAGAAAGTGCTAACAACAACAACAACAACAACAACAACACTCTGACACAGAGCTTTAAAGGATGGACTTGTGCCTAGAAATGTAGCACAAATGGGCATGAGCTCAGACTTCACCTCTCTTAATTCCATCCCCCCCCCTTTTTTTTTACTGAAAACTTGATTAAATGTTTGTTGCCCTAACACAAGATGGCATGCTGGAGGGTGGGTTTAAATTTTAAGAATTAGCTTCACTCCACCCTTGCTACAGTCCTGACAAAAACTGTTCCACACCAACACCAGGTATCTCTAGCTAACTGCTGGAGCTTGCCAAGTAGTAATCTCTCTGACATACACTTTCTCACACATGCAAAGGAAGAGGAGGTGGGGGAGATAAATTACTCTAAATGCTTTTGGAATCAGAGTTACTTACAATCTGTAGAGGAATTTTCTTTAATTAACTCTGTTTGTATGAAAAGCTCGCTAGGTAAAACGGCTGAGTGTTAAGTGGCATTGATTATTAAATTATTTGCTTACGACAAGTTCCAGGATGCCATCTCCTTCATCATAGTTCTCCAGAACTGTAGCTCCAAATCCCAGGTCCCTAATCAATTCCGCTACAGCTGATGGCTGGATGATGGAAGGATTATACCTCACTTCTGCCTTCCCAGCCATTAGAGCAACAAGAACAGAGTGTATTCCTAGAGACACAAGGCCACACAAAGGAACATTTCATAAAGAAATTAGGAGTGTAATATACAGTGGGATGATCTTGCTCAGCCTTCCACAATCAGGTAGTCTTCAAACTGGGGTTTCATGGGAGTTGTAATCCAAAACATCTGGGGACCACCCATTAGGGAAGGCTGAGTTATCCCATATACCTCTATACAGATTAGGCAAGAACAGCAATACTGGAACATAATAGGCATTACTTGCAACAGCTAAAGGAGCTAACTTATTCACAGAATGTGGCCTGGCTCTAATTTGAGTCAAAGTAAAGGCTTTGATAGCCACCTTGATTTTTTAAACAGGTAGACAAGCTATAAATGCTGGAATAGATAAATAACTACTTCTCCACATTCCACTTCACTTCATATATTCAATGTAGATTCATATATTCAATATAGAAAATATTCAATGTAGAAAATATTCAATATATTCACTTCATATATTCAATGTAGAAAAAAGTGAATATGGTTTTTGTGCCTATTACAAAGAAAATATACAATATTGCTTAGTGTGGAAGTTCCCAATGCAGCACCTGTGGGAACCACAGTGTCCTCAGACAACCTCCCTAGCACCCTGCCAGTCCCTCTCCTCTTCCCAATTTCTAATGTATTACACGTCTTTAGGAGCCAGGTGAAAACGTTCTTCTTTGGCCATTAAGCAATCTATGGATTTTTAAAAGAGGGGGAGGGGGAACTGTTATTAACATTTTTTTGTGATTGTTTTATTGGTTTTTATTATTATGCTTTGTAAATTGTGTTTTTAATGTTTTACACCGCCAAGGGATCTTCAGATAAAGAGTGGCATATAAACTGAATTAATAATAATAATAATAATAATAGTAAACCCCTGCAATGAAGGGGAAAGCTACACAGTTAATTGTGCTGTTGCGACAGCAGTGCCTTTGGATCCTCTTTCAGATCTTTTCTGAAAGGCAGCCTCTAAAATAAACTATCCTATTTCTTGGCCACTAGCCTCTAACAGTTCAGAGAGGAAACCGAAAACTGATAGCTGGCAGTGAAGCATTATGGATTCCACCTTCTATTTTCTGCCACAAGAGACACAGAGAAGACTGGAGATTGTTACATCTTATGATAAAGGTAAAGTTACCCCTGACCATTAGGTCCAATCGTGGACGACTCTGGGATTGTGGCACTCATCTCACTCTATAGGCCAAGGGAGCTGGCATTTGTCGCAGACAGCTTCCAGGTCATGTGGCCAGCATGACTAAGCTGCTTCTGGAACCAGAGCAGTGCACGGAAACGCCGTTTACCTTCCCGCCAGAGTGGTACCTATTTATCTACTTGCACTTTTGCCGTGCTTTTGAACTGCTAGGTTGGCAGGAGCTGGGACCGAACAATGGGAGCTCACCCCGTCGTGGGGATTTGAACCGCCAACCTTCTGATCGGCAATCCCTAGGTCTTCTCCTGCCAAAGGATGGCGCTCACTCCCACAACATATCACTCCATTCCTTCATCCCTGCTAAAGATGCAAGCCTCAGAATTTAAATTGTATAATCAGAATCCCTGAAGAGCCTACATATTTGTGTCACCCAAGCTTTAAAAGGTCAGGTTAAGCATCACTAAAATTGTGTCAGGAAACTTAAATCCATTTTACTAATGTGTATCTCACCATCTTCTCTCTTCAGATTCCTTTCAATGTTCGCCACACAGGAAGCACACGTCATGCCAGTGACTTGAATGTAACACTTGGAAGGTGCATTTGCATCCTGCTTATTGTGGACAGGGGAGAGGTTGGAGTGAGCTTCCATTTTGAAGTGTTTATTATCCTGAGATTCTGCCAGCCTTTCCTGTGAGGGCTGAGTTATTAGCACAAAAGGTTCTGTGCTTGTGGGTCCTGGGAACAGAAAATAATAATATTAATGTGTTTGAACAATTGCTGCAACTATGTTAGTCCCAAGGACACTTGATGCATTCATTTCACATCTGGAGGAGCTAAAAATACCAGCGCTCCCAGTCTACCTTATTTCTAGCTGAGCCCAGAAGATACCTTTGAATTTGAGAAGCAGAGAAAATAGCAAATCCCATGCTTCCTAATTGGAAAATTACCCTTAGGATATCCTTTCCAGCTAAACAGAAGCCATAAGGCATCTCTTCTCTTTTTGGGGCATGCTTGCTTTCTATATGTATGCTCTACAAACATGTGCTTCAAACAATTGTTTTGTGTTCTGTATCTGTAGTGTTGTGAGTGGCTGCTAGCCTTTATGTCGAAACATAAAGGCTAGCAACCACTCACAACACTACAGATATTCTAAGATAATAAGCAAGAACATGAAATAATTGTTTGAAGCACATGCTTGTGGAGCATACATGTAGAAGGCAAGCATGTAGAGCTGAAGGAGGGGCATCTTCCCAGATCTTTGGAGACATCAGCAACACTCAATCAGATACACCATACCATGCGCAATCTCATAGACCTATTCATTTCAGTGGGGCTATGCAGTACAACATATTGTTGGAATGTACACAATGGGGCAGACCTGCCTATCTCCAAATCAGCTGCCTTTAATGACACCCAATATTTCCTTTCCTGTGCCCCCACCCCCAAAAAACTAGCGCGTGCCTCCTGCTTAGGCCATTTCAGAATCAGTATTAAGAGATTATAATTACCTTGTGGATCTGCACAACCCCCTCCAGAGAAAGCTACCTTTCAAATTAGCAGTTGGATTTGCTCTATAAGTGTAATTTAAAGAGCTATCACCTGTTAAGGATGCATCAAAACCCATATCCTCAATGCCATTCCTTAAGTCATCTGGAGAGGTCTGCATGGGGTCATATTCTATAGTCCCATTATGGTTCAGAAGAGATACATGTATTGCCTTCACTCCTGGCCTCTGGGAAATTACTCTCTCAATTGACTGTACACAAGAATTGCAGGTCATTCCTTCTATATTTATCACAGTAACGCATGTCAAGGGATGGTGCATGATGCTGTTGACAGCTCTTGGAGATTTCAGTGGAGATTTAGGTGTGTTCAGAAGAGCAGCGTTTTCATGTCCGTCAAAAAGGCTGACCTTAAAAGTTTCTGGGGATACTGCTTCTATGGCTCTTCTCAGTGCACCTATGCTGATTAGGCTGGGATTGTACTTTACAGTGGCAGATTTTTCCTCCAAAGAAACCACTATACTAGCTACTGCAGGGAGTGCTGATATGCTACTTTGAATATTGAAGACACATGAATTGCAGTGCATGCCATCAACTCGGAATGTTATGGTCTTCAAACATTGTGTGTACTCTGGAGATTCTTGAGGAGCTTTTTCTGAGCATTTGGTTTGTGTGTTCTTCAGCCGCTCTACATCAATAGCACCAAGTTTGAGGGGCTTAGGCTGCTTCTTTATTGATGCCATGAAACCGGCAGCTTCTATTTGGTTTTTTATTTCCTCTGATGTGATGAGATGAGGCTGATAAACCACCACAGCTTCCTGATTGTCCAGGGAGACTAGAAGATAAATGGTGAATTGTTAGTATGTTTCCCTAATGGTGTTTCACCTAAAACCCTGGTTTCCTCCTCCATGTTAGCAAGCCAATACAACCTCTTGCCCACCTCTAAAAGGTCTGCTGCCACTGGCAAGCCAGGTGGGGAAAGGATGCAAAATCACAGTCATACCAGTGTGCAACACAGTGTGCAACACAGACGGGTCACATGCTAGCAATGGTGGGGTTTAGCTTTAAAAGTGAGAGGAGCACTGTCCCTATGGGAATGTGATAAACTGTGTCATGCAATTGGGGGAGGAGTTCTGCCACCCTTAAATGAGCCTCTGCTAACATAGCTTTGTTTTTTGCTATTAACACCACTCATTCTACAGCACACAATTGCACCACAACAGAAATACAACAGAAAATGGAAATTGAATATACTGAACTGGGTGTGAATTAAAGGATATGTAACAAGAAAAGAATTATGGAATATTATTTTAACATGTGATCACAGTGGAGAAACTTTAAAGAATAAGTACAGCTGAAATTTATTACTAATAAAAATAATTTGGGAACCCTTCTTAGACTTTTCAAGGGAAAAGGAAATGAATGATTTTGAGATAGTTGGGCTTAAAGAAATATTAACAGAAAGTGGTGAAGATGGATATTACCATGAATGTCTTAAATAACTTTTTATGTAACTGGCAGATGGAAAATCAGTCCTTTATCTTTCTTTATTGCTTCTTTTCCCTTTCTCTCCTTTTAAAAATTTCCTTTTCTTTTCCTTTCCTTTCCTTCTTTCTTCCTGCTTCTTTGTTTTTCTTTTTTCCCTATTTCTTTTGCAGCTGTTTTGTCTCTTTTTAAATTTACATTAGTTTTCCATATTTTATTGCATTATAAAAAACTTTAGTAAAAATCTTAATACAAAAAGAAAACCTCCTAGGTACAAAATACAGAAGCTGGCTTCAAAATGGGTGGGGTGTGTCTGAAAGCCCCCAGACACAAGTCTGATCAGTTTGGAAGCATGGTGGAAAGAGTCTCCTCAGAGGCAGTATAAAGGATTATCTCCTTTGTTACAGAATTCCTGCCCAGAGGCGGCAGGGGAAGTGGACACACAAAGGGTCCTCTCTATGAACTAGCTTGTGCTTTTACTAGCTTGTGCTTGTCCAGCAAAGCATGTATTTGTGATTTGGCTGCAAACCCCACACAGAAGAGGGTAAAAGACAGAGTCCACTAAGTTACATGTACCTAGTTGGGGATACCAAATAAAGGGTCGCAATGCTGGAAAACTCATGGGAAATGATTAAGCAACATATAAGACCAGGAAAAACCAAACTCTAATCCTTTTTAATTACCTTTAATGCGTGTGACACCTTGCAGTTTCCCAATCTTTCCTTCAATAGTGCTAGTGCAAGAATGGCAGGTCATCCCCTCTACTTTCATCCTTAATGCAACATCGCTTGTTTGGAATAAATTTGAATCTTCTGACATTCCAGGATTTATTTCATGCACTACATTCTCTGAACTGAATCCTGGCACTATTTGGTTGATCTGCTTGCCATTTATAACAGAGGAGACAAATGTTACAACTACAGACTTTCTGTCAGAAGAGCTTTTGACATCCAAGATGCCCTTCGTTTGCAGGAGGTTGGTGCGGATTTCTTCACATGTTAATGCTGATTGAGCTGGTATTGTAAGAAAAATGGTGTCTGCTAAAACAGGTTTAGAGTTTGCATTAGCAAGTGTAGCATCAAATCCCATGTCATCTATAGCTTCTTGTAGTGATTGTGGAGTTTGCTTTTGGGGGTTATAAATAATGGCTGCATTCTTATTTTCCAGTGAAACCTTGCAGGGAAAGCAGAAAAAGAAAAAAGAAAAAAAACATGTTAGACAACTTTGCCAAACAAAGATTAAAATCTCAAGGTGGCATTAACATATCAGGCAGCTTTGTCCTATTATAGTGACACCCTGCACGTGATTCCACTCATCTAAGAAGGAAGTGTAAGACTATACCTATTAAACTACAAATTAACTTCGATTTATCTGTAAGACAAGATGACTGACTACAAGATGAGTCACAATAAAAGTGGCCAGATTCTTTCTGAAACCCACACACAATAATACAGTATAAATTTCTCACACAGCACTTTCCAAAGTGCCCTAAGCATACATAACACTCTACATACAGCAAAGATTATACTAATCCCATGTTGCAGTGTCCCTTGCACTGATCAGGCTTGAAATGAAACTCTACTGGTTAAAAGGTTAAAAAGAGAGAGAAAATAGCTGGTATAAGAAAAATCAAAGCTGGAAACAGAATTAATTGAACCGAACTCTAAAAACCTTTCCAGGATGTACAATTTGTTGCTAGAGTGGCATACGAAAGATGAACTGGTTAAATCCGTAATGATAGATTGGGCAAAAGATGTGGGACATAATATATGATGGATGACTGGGAGAGGTTGTGGAAGGAAGGTATCAAATTTACTGCTTGTAATGTATTAAGAGAAAATATTATGAAAATGATATATAGATGGTATTTGACACCAGTGAAGATTGCTAAGATATATCATGTCACAAGTAATGTGTGCTGGAAATGTAAAACTGCGGAAGGTACCTTTTATCATATGTGGTGGACATGCCCAAGGGTTAAGGCTTTCTGGGAGAAGATTTATAATGAACTTAAGAAGGTAATGAAAATTACTTTAGTAAGAAACCAGAGGCCTGCCTTTTGAGCATGACCAATCATGAGATACCCAGTCAGGATAGAGTGTTTTTTATGTATGCCACAACAGCTGCTAGAATTTTACTTGCAAGAAACTGGAAAGGTGAAGAGATCCCGACAGTGGAAGAATGGCAGATGAAGCTAATGGACTTTATGGAACTCGCTGAACTGACCGCGAGACTCCGAGACCAGAGGGAGGAGAAGGTGCAACAAGATTGGAAGAAATTTAAGGACTATTTAAAAAACCGTGAAAAATTGGATATTTGAGCAGAATTAGCTTGTAGAATTGGCTTTAGCTAGTTGATGTTAGATAAAAATAGTATATAAGAAGTATTGTTATGAATGATTTAATTGTTTAGGAATGCTTTAGGATATGTAGTCTAAGCAATGATTTATATTTGATTAATTAATATCTTGAAGATGATTAAGAAGAGTGGTTAATGATAAGAAAATAGATACAAAGTTACCCAAGTATATTGATATTGAACGCAGTTGAGGGAACGGGGGAAGTCCCCCCCAAAGAAGATAGAAACTAGAACTAAGTAAAGATGGTTTGGTGTTCCTGTGTATGTAGGTATGTATAAGTTTTCTTTCTTTTTCTTGTTTGTTGTTATTGTTTAATGTGTTTTATTATGTTTTCTATTTTGTATTTGTGTGTGTAGAGTGTTTCTGTTATTCAATGTGAAAATAATAAAATATCTTTAAAAAAAGAAAAGAAAATAGCTGGTATAGATTTAGAATAATTGAACTGTAAAGTTCAAAGGGATCCTGAGAATCACCTAGTAGTCCAATTCCCTGCAATGCAAGAATATCAACTAAAACATCACTGACAGATAGCTGAACCTCAGCTTTAAAATCTCCAAGGAAAGAGTGTCCACCACCTCCCAAGGGAGTATGTTCCACTGCCAAACAGCTTTTATAAATCCTTTCTTGCAACTTCAATCCATTGGTTCATGTCCTAGCCTCCAGAGCAGGAGAATACAAGTTTGCTCCATCTTCCATGTGGCACCCATTATGATGTTTGGAGATAGCTACCATGTCTGGTGCTGGAGGAGACTCTTGAGAGTCCCATGGACTGCAAGAAGATCAAACCTATCCATTGTAAGGAAATCAGCCCTGAGTGCTCACTGAAGGACAGATCCTGAAGTTGAGGCTCCAGTACTTTGGCCACCTCATGAGAAGAGAAGACTCCCTGGAAAAGACCCTGATGTTGGGAAAGATGGAGGGCACAAGGAGAAGGGGACGACAGAGGATGAGATGGTTGGACAGTGTTCTCGAAGCTACTAACATGAGTTTGGCCAAACTGCGGGAGGCAGTGAAGGATAGGCGTGCCTGGCGTGCTCTGGTCCATGGGGTCACGAAGAGTCGGACACAACTGAACGACTGAACAACATGTCTTCTCTCAGACTCCTCTTTTCTAAGCTAAACAAACCCAGTTCCCTCAACCATTCCTCATAATGCTTAGTTTCCAGGCCATTTAATATCTTGGGAAGTTCATCAACTTTTCCAGATTCATGCTCCCTGCTGTCGTCCAGCAGGAGTCCAGTCATATCCTGGGTGGCTGATACTTGGAGGAGTGACCCATATCACTCTTAACATCTTTACCGTTCCCACCCACCCACCTTATTCTAGTTCACTGATTAGTGTGATGGTTTCAGCAGAAACTATAACATTTACTCTGAATTTCTCTTCCTTCTCCCGGCCCCATGGAACTGAACTTCTAGTGCCTGACCAGCAAATCAAAACCTGTTCCAGGAAAAACAGCCAAATGATGTGAGTGACAAAGAAATCTTTGAAAAAGAGAGCATATATTTCATTTTTGGAAATGTAGCTGTTAAAACTATTTTAAAACTGATCCTGATCTTTTTCAATAGGGATAGAAAAGTCAGGAATTCACTAACCAGGATAGAGAATAAGGAACTGATGAATCAGTAGCAGCAGAAAATAATTTGTACTTTGTACACAACCTTGCTGACATCACTAGCTTTTCACATCAGACAGGGCAACTGTCTCAAAATTGGATTTGCTTTCAACAAGCTGAATTCTTTTCTGACTATTTCAATTTTCAAAAGGGCAAACTGATGCCACCAAAAAGCCAATTACATTAATTCCAAATTTTGTTATTTTCCTTAGGCAAAACACAACCAGGAAGCCACTATTATGATTTAATTACACAAACGTAATCTAGTTAACTAACATAGCTTCTCTGCTCTGTGTTTGCCTAAGGTAGAAATGATTGATTTACCTGCAATTATATGTAAGATAACCAAAATGCATGCTCTCTGAAACAGCAGTAAACGTATACTATTTCCCCCGTCATTAAGAACAGTATTTCCAAAGTGCACAACTTAATCCCTTAGTGCACAACTTGATCTCTTAGCAAGAACCCAGATGGCGCTCTTCAAAAAAAAATAGATGAATTATATCCTGTGAACTGCTTAGCAGAACAAGGCCCACCACACCTCATATACCCTTTGATCTGGTAACAATGTGAAAAAATACTTACTTTAATGTGGTGAACCCCATTTAGTTTTCCAATATGCTGCTCGATAGTCTGTACACAAGAATTGCATGTCATTCCCTCCACACAAACATCAATTGATCTGGCACCTGATAATGGATCCATTCTATTTACTGCTTCACATTCCTGAAAGATGTAAAGGAAAAATAACAGATGAAGGGCCTTCACACTAGCCCGATTTCATGCCATCCCCACAGCATTCTTACAGGGTGTATTTTCCAATACTCCTCTGGAACTTCGACTCTGCCCATGCAACAAGGGAAAGATAGAGGACCTTATTCATTTTTTCTTCTACTGCCCAATATATGTCTCAGTAAGACCCAGGCTTTTCCTTTTAATCCCACCGATCATCGCCTGGGACGATGACCGCATGAAATACTTACTGGCGGATGCCAACCCACTGATATCACGTGGAGTGGCCATCTACATATTACAGGCCCTGAAACTCAGGGCCACCTTTTTGGCTAACTTACCTCAGCCCTAGTCCTATGTAACTTCCTGACATAGACACAGTCGACATGCCCTGTTATTGCTCTTTATCTCATCTGTATTACTCAGCATGATTTTACACTTAATGTTCTAACTGTATTCGTAGTATTCTATGTATAATCGCGACAGGTCACTGCCTGGTCTCTCACAATGTGCTATGGCCATACGGCTAATGCAATAAATAAATTGTAATTGTATTTGTACTTGGGCAAAAAATGGCCTATGTTAATTTCCGGCCCACTGGACATTTAAACTACTTATCTTACATGAACCTTAACAAAGACCATATGCCACCTGTAAAGACAGGGCTACAGAAATTCTCAAAGTACTTCCACGTATCCACTAAAATTGCTAATTTTTTACATAGCAAACTTGATGGCTTTATGCAGGTGTCCCCACCACTTAGACAGAGGTTATGCCAACTTTTTCTCACTCTCCTGCTTTCTCTCCCACTCTTTCGCCAATCCAGATCAAAATATCTAGGGTTAAAGCTCTAGGGCAGTTGGAGGCTGGAGGATGAGCAGGAAAGTGGCTGCAACTGCTGCGCTACCCCACACACCAGCTGTTAAGCATAGTCTAAACAAAGCCCCATTGCACCCCATTTGGGGCTTCCTCCACCCTCACGGACATCCTCACAATGTCCAAACCACAAGGATTCTCAAGCTATCTCCTGCCATTTCCTGGTAGGATTCTATTTATTTACCGGCACCAGTGCTTTTTTTCCTGTGGAGATGCAGGGGTATGCAGACCCCTAATCATTTTGTGAATCTAAGTTTGGCCTCATTGAGGGGCAGTATTTCAATATGAGTAGGAAAATGAGAGTACCCCTAAACATTTTTTTAGAAAAAAAGCACTGAATGGCACCATGTGTATACATGGTCACATGTGAGTGGGGAGGTGTCTGTACAACATTATGCTGTGGACAAGAACAGCAGTCCAACTTTTTTATGTCAAGGGCAGGCACATAGTGGGGGGGGGAATCCACTGCTATATTTTTCTAAGCCAGGCACTCCAACCTAAGGCTAAGGAGCCCTGTTGGGGTGATACACAGACAACCCCATACACACTTTTTTGGGATTTACTCCATCTTGGACAGGTTCAATAATGGCTTTGACTTCACCAAATCTGTGGTTATCAGGGTTTATGGGACAGGGTAGATGGAAAGCGTAAAGGGATAATGTAGGGAGGGGCAATCAAATCCATTATGATGCTACCCAGCAGGTCTGACGTAGAAGGCAAAATAAAGGGTGTGCACATGGATTGGTCACCTAGGCTGATAAGGAGGCAGGGCTGGGTCAGAAGCAGTGATAGAAACTCAAATATATGTTAGGCACCAAATGGCTCCTTAGATCAAGGTTGCAGTTGCCAAAACGGAATGTCTAGTTGCCATTTGGGGGTAAGAAGGCTCTAAATTCTTATTTTTCAAATGATGGATTGACTGTGATTAACAGATTTATTAGTATACGTCTGGAGTGGGATAAGTGAAGACAAGCTACAACAATTAACTCTAACATTGTTCACTATACCTGCTCAGGCTGCAGAGAAAAGGCATTTTGGTTCCTGAAATTCATTCTGATTGTGCAGATAAAATATAACTAACAGAATTCTACTGGATGTAGTATTAGTGTGTGAAAACAGTCAAGATCCAAAGATCCCCAGGCATGAACCTCCAGATGGTGCAGATGTCAGGCGCCATCCAGGCACCCAGGCATCTTCACTTGGTCTCAAGTAGCTGATAGTCAGGTGAAAAATGCATTTGGCGCATTTTTGAACACTGGCCAGAAGGTCTGGTTGGTCCATGCAGATGTCAGGCTATTGGTTCATGCAGCACTCCTCCTGATTGATTGAGCTGTATTTGGAGTGAGGCTCACCCCACTTCACCTTATGTAGTGAGGGGCTATACCCTGAATTTGAACTTCATGCAAAACACATTTCACCCAGGTGGGATTCAATCTGCAGCCTCTGTGCACCCAGTACCTATGATTTGATCACTGGGGAACGCAAATACCCTGTTATATGTGTGTTGTTTGTCTGCTGCTGTTCTTGCACAGTTAAGATAGGGAGCTGTTCCACGGAGTTTGCATTGCGGATTTGTCCCAGGAGCTCCACTGCTTTTGTCCAGAAATGGTTTTTGCCAGTCTTTTTGCCAGTCATGCAACTGGAAGTGGGACCACTTCCCCGATGTATCTTGAATTCCCATTTTCTGCATGCAGTGAGCCATTGGAGGCTGCTACTCTGTGTGTCTATGGCTCCCACCTTGTTGCTTCCCCAGCACCTTCCTCTGCCTGCTTGTCTGTCCATGGAGCTACATGGGTTCTGGGTGGGCTTCCAAATGTCAAGTTCTAGAATATAAGGTCCTTGGAGGTAACTTTTTGGAGGGATGGAGATGGGACAGAACTTTATAAAATATCATGTACGTTGATCAAGGTGCATAATCAAACGAAGCATTGCTTGCATTCAGTAATTTTTCCAAATAAACACATAAACTAAAAGAATACCCTACCGGTAACAAAAATGCCAGGTGCATATAGGCAAGATTTTCCATAATGGAAACCACCACTACATCACAGGCCATTATGTGATGCTTTAAATATATACCTTCCTATGACAAGCAATCTGTGATTTTATTCAGACTTTTGTATCCAAAGGTAAATAAAGGCCGGGTGGAGTAGAGTACATGGTATCATCACCAGTAACCTGTATCAGTCCAAAAATATCCAACAGCAAAAAGGATAGCAGGCCAAAACTGTACCATCATCTGTGTGCACAAATCCCTGGAAGATTGACCCAAATAACAAATGTGCAATATACAATTATCTCTGCAATTCAAATGTGACCAAGCCCTTGTTTACATAAATTCCAAAACAGATAGAATTAGGTCATTAGGAAAACAGGTAATTAAAGTCTTCCTTTCATGCTGACAATATCATCATCTTTGGAGGAACTGGGATACTGTATAAGAAATGAACAATTAATTCAAATTGTATAAATTTCCAGAATAAAAAATGGACATACAGCCCTCATATATAACTACCCTCTACATAATATTCCTGAAGAGTCCACAAGATGTTTGGCAATTTGCAAATTAAAAATCAGATTAAAACAGAGTGTTTGCTATTAAATTGGGATGCAGCATTATGCACTCAATGGGCTGAGATATCGGAGGCCAGCCTTTTCCATCTTCATGCCCTATAATAATAATAATAATAATAATAATAATAATAATTTATTTGTACTCCACCCATCTGGCTGGGTCTCCCCAGCCACTCTGGGCGGCTTCCAACAAATATTAAAATATGTTAAAATATCACAGATTAAATTTGATCAGCGCCAATCACTGCAGACATGCTTGCTGGAGCTTAGAAGTTGCAATCCAAAACATCTGAAGGGCACCCCCACAAAATCCAACATTGTCCATTCACCCCAAACCAGTGCCAAACATTTTTTGTGTTATTTTGAACAAGTTTTGCAACATGCTTTCCATAGTCTTCTGAAGCTTTTTTGGTGGGAGGGGGATACCTATGACCCCCAGTTTGAGTATCAATTATTCCGTTTGGGTGCAGCACAAAACACGGGGGTTGCACCACAAAACTTTGGCATCAGTTTGCAGGGGATCCAAAATTGCAAGGTTACATGTTAATGAAGCTTTTTTACTTCCCCAAATCTCTTGAAAAACCCTAAACACAAAACATGTACAAAACAAGGGGTTTTAGAATTTCATATTCACCTGCTGCTAATTTTACACCTGATGGTATAAAATCCCTGTTTGTCACATAACAATTTCAATAAAGATTACTACCCTATTGCAAATACAGACACAGAACAAGAAGTTTAGGTGGCAGTGAAGTAGCAGGTGCAAATCAACTTTAACAAAAGATGGTTTTCACATAACTAAGTTCAAATAATAGATAAAAGGGGATTTGGCTAAGATGCATTTCCCACCCTATTATAATCTTTACCTTCTATTAGAAGATTGCTGTAACAAGTGTAATTTGCACAGGTTGAGATGTTTTCTGTAAATATTAGTTCACCGAACAACTACATTTTAACCTGACTAATAATATCATGCTATATTAAACCACAATGGTATGAAGATTAAGTAGTCAATGTGGTCTTCACAGCACCTAAGAACAGTTGAAATCCATCTGTCTTGGGAGACCATGTAGGAGTGCGCCTTTGGGGGTGAAGTCAAACTTTTGGAAGGTTACAGCACCTGCTGTGGCTGTAGAGACTGATATGTGCGTGACATGTTTTGTTACAGCTGGGGCAGATGAAGGTGTCCAGTTGTGCTGCTGCAGATGCACCATGGCATTTCTACTCTCTGTTCCAAGTGGTCATTCCTCCTCTGGTCACTGCTATAGGTGTACGACCTGACCATCTGTCTCCAGGCACTGCATTATCTGAAAACAAAATCTCTTGTATAAGGACCCACAACACTTTTGTCTTGCTGCAGAGACATGCCAGGTTGAACAGACCCCCATTGTTCCAAAGGCATAGGAGACCACCAGGGAGAAAGTATTATGCCAAAAAGAGTTGGGGCAAGAACACAACCCTGTTTCACACCTCTCTATATAGGGAAGGTGTCTGAGAATGAACAGTAATGTATTACATCATGTTAAGAAAATAAACTTCTTGTTTTTTCAGTGAACAACTAGTTAAAACATGACTTGAATCTAGGCACAGAACTTCAAACTTGGAAATGTAAACAAAAACGCAACCTTAGCTCAAAAAGAATAAAATGGTGTAAAATTGCAGTAAAGCTTAGCTTGAAGCTTCACTGTTAACTCTGTGTTACCGGACAATAGTAGAGAGCTACCCTGTGAATGCACAATTGTGGAAATCAATTTGTTTACAGCTCAGCTTCCCTGAACTTAGCACTCTGAACTTCCCTCCTTGCCATTCAGTTCTAAGCACTGACACCCACTGAGTTCAGATAAGTCAACCAAAGTTTAAATTCTTGGCTTGGCATACACTGGCGCGAGTCCAAAAACTTGCCATAGGTTCACATCCAAGATACAGTTGCAGATGAGCAAAGATTTTTATTTTTACGTTCTCTTTCATTAGCACACTTCTGAAGGCCCAATTTACTTTTAAAATTCAACTAAGTTTCAAAGTATGTCTTATGAAATGGCACAAGGGGCTGCTGTTTTGGAAATACAATCTAATGCCGTCATGGGCACAAAAAGTTAGTTATACAATTCTCCGCATCCTGTCCTTTATCTACACAATTTGCATTTACCGGTACATTTTTGTGCATCATGAAATTAAGCAAGTCCTGTCAGAGATACTTTAAGTTTAATAAATGTGTAACTTGCTTGTTAAGAAAAATTCTTCACAAAGATGAATACAAAAAATAGGAAACAAAGCACATGCAAGACAAATACAATTTAAAACTTATGACCCCCAAAGTTCTCAGTTAGTGTTATATTTTAACTAAAGAGATGGAATAGCTTGTATTCCCAACTGCTGTTTTTCATTCAAAGAGCCTGAAATGATAAATTGAGGGAGGCCATTCTCTCCAACTTTCACACTACACTTTCATGACAAAGCAGTAGACAAAGCCCCTTTGTTCTCTCCAGCACTAGAGGAAACCACTAGAGAGCTACTTTATATTTTTTAACATTAGGCAGCAGAGAGCAGAGCCAAGGCAGTACATGGATATACAGTAGTGTTAAGAAGAGATTAAAATATTCTCCCAAATTAAGGAACTGAAGACAAGAACACCTTGGTTCTGTGTAAAGATATCACCATAATCGCTTACCGTAGATGACATCACCAATGCACAAGGCAAATAAAAGCAACTTAGTAGTGTGTCTTTAACAAACACACACAATTCTCTGGCCTTCTATTGCAAAGCAAGACCTACAAAGAACCCATAAGAATCAAACAAACCACTAAAATATGGTTATTTTTAAATCTCTCCTTATAGGACACACACATATCCAGGCACACCTACTTTGCTATTTTCTTGCATTTCTCAAGCCCTCTGTGTAAACCTAAGGACCTGTTATCTACTGAAGCTGGAAAAGCTTTTCGTTTTGGGGGGGAGATTTTAAGAAAATTAATATGAGGGAGGTGAGAGAAAGGGATGCAGGAAGATAATAAGACAGGTAATGCAGGAAGATACGGGCTGCAAGTTAATGAAAGAATGGGCCACCCCCAGGGGCTCCCTGATTGCTCCTCAAGTCACCCCAGGGTGCCACAGCCCACTGATTGCAAACCACTGGTCTAGCAGATTATACTCCATGCCTTGCTCTGTGTTATCACCTTGGTGGGTCACACAAGTTGTGGAATGTTGGGTGGCCACTTCACACATGAACAAACCAAGATGAATTGAATAATTAGTTGTTGTTTTTTAATTCCACATGCACAACGGGCATGACATTTCCATGTTTCAAAAATATGCACTGATTCATAAATTCATAATCTAAATAATGATGGGAACTGTAGCCACTCTTGCTGGAGATAGGCAGCTACACCTCAACAGTGGCTTGCTTCGGACACTTAGTAAATTCATGATGGAGACATTATTTGAATACTAGGCATTATAATACAGCAAATAACTTACATATTATTTTCAATACTTCTATTCTGCAAACCTGCAACTTGCACAGGGGTTATGTTCTGAAGACCGCACCTAAAGCCAAAATTGTATATTGTCAAAACACAATGGGTGCAGTAGCATGTGGGATTGCCAAAGTCTTTTTTCTCAGAGCCAACCCCTTTTCTCCCTCTTAATTTTTTTTTGCCAAGCACATAAAGCTGAATGTACACAAGTAAAATGCATATAAGTTGCAAGTATACTTTGTTGCCTTTCTTCAAGGCACAGAAGTATCATTTAAAGTACAAATACTTTTAAAATAAGAAAAAAGCCAATAAAACTAATAATATCTGGCGATTGGTGGTCTCCAAATACATAAACTCTCTGGTTTGGGTCTTTTCTCCTTTGCCTTCCTCTCAGGGAAAAATGATTCAATAACATATGACCTTCTTTTTTAAAAAAAAAATAGCAATAGGAATGTTTGCTATCAGTTCTAGAACCTAACCAAATATTTCTACATATAAATGTTTCTTGTTTTGCTTATCTGATGCCTTTGTTCACTTCACTAATGATGAATAAGACATTTGTATGCAAAGCTGGTACATCAAATATCTTTTAGTTAATTACTCACCTAATTTATCAATATAGGTGTGTTTTTATGATATGAAAGAAGTGCAAGGCACACCTATAGCTTCATACATATCACCTGCCAGCCATTGTTGGAAGGAAAAGCCACATACAGTATTGTCTTCTTCTGCTGAGTCACACACCAGAATTTTTAAAAAGCCCCAGAATATAGCATGTACTCCATTATCCTCACCAAACAGTCAACTAAAGATTTAGCTAATAATTAAACTGGATAATTAAATAACCAGTGTTAGAAACTCAGATATATAAGTTAGGCACCTAATTGCTCCTTAAACCCAGTGACTCAGCTACCGGTACATTAGTCCAAAAAACAGCATTTTGAATGTGTTATAAACATCAGATGATGTTGGAGAGCAAAACAAAGTATTTCTTTGCAATTTTCCATAGTGTTTTTCCCTTTTGTTATAACAATTTAATTTCTAACTTATTTATAGTGTTTTCTTTCTGTTTGTAGATCCACCCCCGTTACAGTCAAAAAAATGGAATGTTTAGTTGCCATTTTTGGGCAAGACAGCTCTGAAGTCTCATTTTTCAAATTATGGGCTGACTGTAATTGATTCTTAGTTAAGCATCTGGCTAGTTCAGATTACAACCTTATGATGGGTTAAGAACTTTGAAAACTTAAAGTAGAAAAGTTGCTTTATCCAGAGACAGCCAACATATATATTGGCCTATTCCTACCTCTTTTTATTAATGGTAACACAGACCATTCATTAAATAAGAACATTCTTCACAACAGTGAGTAGAACAGTGGGGGCAGAGTAAGTGAGGACAAGCTACAACAATTAAGTCTAACATTGTTCACCACACCTTCTCAGGCTGCAGAGAAAAAGCATTTTGGTTCCTGAAATCCATTCTGATTGTGCAGATAAAATATAACTGACAGAATTCTACAGGATGTAGTTTAGTGTGTGAAAACAGTCAAGTTCCAAAGATTCCCAGGCACAGGGGCGTCGCTAGGGGTGGTACGCCCCGGGTGACAGGGGAGGGTGGGGGTGACAAGCAGCGGCCCCTCCCGCCACTCCCACACGCCGCCGCTCCCTCCGTCACCCCGGGAGCAACAGCGCACGGCCGAGCGAGCACCCCGTCCGTGCAGCACTGCTGCTCCCGGGGTGACCGGCGGTGCGTGGGGAGTGGCGGGAGGGGCCGCCGCTTGTCACCCCCATGTGCTGCTGCTCGCTCCATGGGGCAACGGAGCGAACGGCGGCATGTGGGGGTGACAAGCAGCAGCCCCTCCCGCCATTCCCACGTGCTGCCGCTCCCTCCATCACCACGGGAGCAACAGCGCAAGGCCGAGTGAGCGCCCCGTTCGTGCAGCGCTGCTGCTCCCGGGGTGACCGGCAGCGTGGGAAGTGGCAGGAGGGGCCGCTGCTTGTCACCCCCATGCGTTGCCGCTCGCTCCATCGCCCCGGGAGCAGCAGCGCCATTCCCACGCGCTGCCACTCCCTCCGTCACCCTGGGAGCGGCAGCGTGACATTTCGTGCAGGTGCACTCTGTCGTCGAACCGCCGCTTCCACGGCCTCCTTTTGAGCCGCAGAGTGAAAAGGCGGCTCGTGGGGCTGCCGTGCGCGATCGGCGGGGAGCCGCCGATCGCGCTCGGCAGCCCCACGAGCCGCCTTTTTGCTCTGCGGCTTAAAAGGGGGCTGCGGAAGCAGCAGCGGCACTCCATCGTGACGTCACAATGTGACGTCACGGCGCCCCGCCCCCGGGGCGTTTCCTTTTGCCGCCCCAGGTAGCCTTCCTCCGCCACTGCAGAGATGGTGGAGATGTCAGGGACCATCCAGGCACCCAGGCATCTTCACTTGGGTCTCAAGTGGCTGATAGTCATGTGCAAAATGCACTTGGCACCTGGCTAATTCTGAACACTGTAAATAACTAAAATGAAGGCTGATGTTCCAGTACTCTTCACAAAAACAAGGCCATTCACACTAGCTCTTTCACACAAAATCAAGCCCTAAGCCAGGAGTGGGGAACCTGTGGCCCTCCAGATGTTGTTGGACTCCAACTTCCGTCCTAGTCAGAAGGGCCAAGGATAAGGGATGGTGGAAGTTATAATGAAATATCAGGAGGGCTGCCTATCCCTGCCCTAAATCCTATCTTTCTGTATAATGCTTTATTGCATCCCAGTACTTTTTACAGCTTTTTAGTAGTGTGTATTGATGGGGTTATTATATAGTTTGTAACACCTAATGGCATTTAAGTGTCTCTGTCCACAGATTTCAAGTGGAGTTAATAGTAACTTTCTCCATATTACATTCAGTGACACTAGCCTAAACATATAATTATTTAAAGCCCTCAAAGCATCTCACAACAAAAAAGTGACACATTGAAGTTCAATAAAAATAAAAAAGTGTTTAAAAAAGCAAGCAAAAGAGTAAAAACAGATGAAACAAATGAAAAGCCTAAGAAATTTTAAAAAGGTATCCATCTAACATTGAAATGACACCATGGAGGTCCAAAGTGAGCATCCCTGGGGAGGGCATTCCACAGTTAAGAGCATCACAGTGTGTTCTCTTCCGTAGCCACCATCCACACTGGGCCTGGAAATGGGCTGGACTGGGCTCAAGATGGTGAAGCACCAGCATACTGTTTGTAACAATCTTGCACCTACACTCTGAAATACTGTAACTGAAGTTTCTGAATCATTTTGAAAGTAGCCCTATGCATAATGCATTGGAGTAGCCCAAATGGGAAGTTACCAGCTTAAAGATAACAGACGAAAGGTTATCACTGAACACATAGGGTTGCACCTGGCAAAGCAGCCAAAACTGATAAAGACACTCTTGTACACAAACATTACTTCTGTCTCTAGTGACAGGTGGATTGATAGCCTAGAGGTGCTTATCTTGGCTTATTAAGCTAAGATGATACCTGAACTGTTTGGGGAAAGGTAAAGGACCTTGGATGGTTAAGTCCAGTCAAATTCGACTACAGGGTGTGGCACTCACCTCTGCTTTCAGGCCAAGGGAACTGGCATTTGTCCGCATATAGCTTTCCGTGTCATGTGGCCAGCATTACTAACCCACTGCTTGCACTCAGAAACACCATGACGAGCACCTTCCCACCACAGCAGTACCTATTTAACTACACGCACTGGTATGCTTTCGAACTGCTAGGTTAGCAGGAGCTCGATCAGCAAGCCCAAGAGCACCCTGATGGCGCCAGAAGTGGTTAACAATCTAACTTTAGCATGTCTGAAAAGCATAGATATACTGTGCGTGTATCTGAAGAAGTGTGCATGCACACAAAAGCTCATACCAAGAACAAACTTAGTTGGTCTCTAAGGTGCTACTGGAAGGAATTTTTACTTTTTATTTTTGACCATAGATATACTGTGTGCTTTCTAGCAATAGCTACTTATATAAAATTTAGTATAACTTTTATTTTAGATCTAAACTAGTATTGTGTCCATTCCATTTGCCAAATCTGATGTCTATTGTATTCAGTCATTACATTATCAATGTTATGAAACTATTCCTAAAATCAGAAAAATTTAGTAGTAGTGGGAAATGTTGTACCACATACAACTTTACTGACAGCCAGGAAGCCCCTCTCGATTATATGTAAAGGGGAAGGAGGATCTCTGATGTACGGTATAGGAAGCAATTATGGCTAACAACTTGGATGGCTTTAAACGAAGATTAGGAAAATTCATTAGGAATAAGGCTATCAATGACTACTAGTCATGATGGCTATGCTGCGCCTACACTGTCTGAGGTGGTAATGCTTTTTAATAGCAATTGCTGGAAACCACAGAAGAGAAAGAGGGCTCTTGTGCCTGAGTCCTGCTTGCAGGTTTTTCACAGGAATCTGTTTGGCCACTATGAGAACCGGTGTGCTGGAACAGATGAACCATTGCCCTGTTCCAGCAGGCTCTTTTTTTGTTCTTATATGGCTCAATCAGTTACAGACTTTACATGCAAAAACTATTCACTGAAATCGCTGCACTTTCATGTAAGGCACCAAACTTAACTTCATTGACCACTATCATCATCAGAGTCGTCTATTACAGATATCACTTCCATTCAAATAATAATAATTGTGTGAGTATTTTATACTATTTTACTCTAAAAGAAAGTATTCCTTGGCTCATCACCCTAAACTACAAGAATGAGTTTAAGCAGAAAGATCTGTTCTCCACTTGTATACAATATTATCAGAATAAGATCTGGATCTCATAATTATTCATTACCACCATTTCTAAACAAACAGAACATGCATCTACTAAACTGTACCATTATAAAGAACAAAAGTAGTTCAACTTGTTTTTTAAATGCAACTGTTGCAAAATAAAGTGTCCCTATAATTACCTTAATAAGGTCTAGTGACCTGTTTACTGTGTAGGATTTGATCAAAATATTATGCAATTTCATAAGAAAAGAAGAACCTACTCTATCAGCTTTCCTCCCTTCAAATCCACTCACACATATGTCAAAAAGAGAAAAATCGCTTAGTGATTCCATGTTTAGTGTTTGTATATTTATGAAATTTTAAAGTTGTTGATTTGATTGTTGTACATTACTTTGATACTTATGTGAAAGTGAGTTCACATAAACCTTTTAAACAAAAAAGTAAGAAGAAATGGAAACAGCTTTAATCAGCCTTCCTGAACTTTTTTTGACCACCTGTCATACATACATATATATTTCCTACCTTAATTAGTAGACACTTACAGGTTCAGTTTAACCACAGCATTTTCCTACTGCATTATATATAGTTAATGCATTTATCACATCCAATATTACATTGAAAGAAGAAACAGTTGAAGGACTATAATTATACTTGCACAAAAATAGATGAGGATACCGGTAGTTTTAAAAGAGAAAAGGATGGAAAATAAATGTGAAAGAAAAAGAAACTACAGTGGGAAGCAGTAGTTAGTTAGAATTTTGTTTGCAAATTAACTTATCCCAGAAAACAGGAACCAAAGAGCAATTTCGGACCACTCCAATCATATTCTGTCCCCACCCTCCCATGAAACAGCAGACTTTGCCACCTATTCCTTATCACAAACTGCCTTGGAAACACCTCTCAGTTACAAAAACAGCTTGTCATGTGGAATGAGGGATTGCTATTTGAAAAACATAAGTCCAAAATTGCCCCAACTCCTGGGACTTGTGGAACTAGTTGCAGTCCAGGGGATCCTGGCCCATGCTCCATCCCATGCAATCATCTCTGTTTGCATAGTTTTGGCACCATCATTCCTCAGATGTTTATCAAAAGTTCACACTGTTTTGCACAAAACAAGAAACATCAAGTCTACAATGTCCCACATAATTGTCCTCTGGGAACAAGCTAAACACCTTGAGCCAGAAGACAAGTAACTAGCCCTAATATCACAGATTTCACAAGGCTGATTCGACAGAGGGAGTAAACTTGACCAGTTCATTGCAGGAAGCAGCATCAGCATCCCACTGATCATGGGGCTTTTACCTTGTGTTGTACAGTATATGCTATCTCTCCCTAATAAACCACCTCAATGCTAACAAGGGACTAAAACAAAAACAAAAACTTTCGCACATCACAAACATGTATTTCCAAGTTCTGAAACCCAAGAACACACCAAATCAAGGGAGAGCATCTGGCCCCATCCTCTGGTCAAGGTGGGCAGACATCTCTAAAACCCAGGCACAAGATACCCGACAGAATGAAACCTCCACTGGTGGGGCTAATCTGGAGCGGGCCTCGCTTCTCCAAGCAGAATCAAATGCTTTTCAGGAAGGTCGGCTTTAAAGACAGACACACTCAGTAGCTACATCAGCATTAATTAATGAATTAAAAGATGTCTCTTGAGGGACATCTCGCTCTCGCTCCCTCTCCCTTTAAGAATAAATAAAAATGTCCAAGTGAGTGGATAGTGCATTAAGTTTAACAGAAAATTTCAAAAAGGATTGTTTATTCTTTAATGAAAGGAAGAAATCCCTGCCCCAAGAGGCTTGCAATCCAGAAAGCTACTCCCCACAACAGGCGCTGCGGGAAGATGGCGAAGAGGTAAGCGAAGCCGAGCAAGCGATCCCTTGAGCCTGTGCAGAGTGCTTCCCCATGCCGCACTCCGACTACAGCACGCTAGTCCTTTCACGGAGGGGTCCAGGGGGTTACACACCCAGTAGTCTCCGCTCAAGAGAATAAGGAAGCTGAAGGAATAAGGAAGCTGGGATGGATGCGTTTCATCTATTATACTTATAATATTTATTCATTCGCAGCCCACCTTTTCCACCTCCAAGGAGCTCGAAGCGGTCCACATGGCTCTTCCCCCTTCCTCGTTTTGTCCTCACAACAACCCTGCAACATAGACTGAGGAGCGATTTACCTCAGGCGCCAGGCGAGGGGTGTCTCGTTCGTTCTTTCTTCCGTCTGCCGGCCTCTCACGTGGCAGGAGGGCGCTCCTCTCCGCCCGGACAGGCTCCTTCCTTGACCAGATTTCTGCCCGAGCGCAAACAGCGCGGCGGACGCTTTCCCCTCCTGCGTTCCTAAATTCCCCCCGCCTCCTTGAGGCTTGGCCCCGCCCCCTCCCAACGACGGTTGCTACACACTTTGCTCTGTCATCGCGCTCGTCGCTTCTCTCCTTCCGCCCCGCCTGTAAGACAAAAGGAATCACGTGGAAGAGAAATACTGTCAAATGATCATGTGACAAGGAAGATGACGCGAGGCCACGTGAGGCTCCGCCTCAATAACCTCCAAGGCTGAGTTGTGGGTATAGTGGCCGTTAAAGGCACCCGCTGCTGGACTCCAACTCCCACAACCCCAGCCAGCAAGGGCGAATAGCTGAAGGGCGGTGGGAGCTGTAGTCCAACCACACTGTTAATCCAACCTTCGTTTCTCACCCCTGGTCTAAAAAGAAGGCTGGAAGTGTGCAGAGGCAGCATTGCAGGGGGGAGGATTCAGTTTAGAGAAAAGGAAAATTGATGCAGAAGAGTTTCCCCTTCTCTCATAATGATAGGAATCCAATAGAGCTGAATGATGGAAAATCCAGGACGGGATAAAAGAAAGTACCTCTTCACATAGTGCAGTTAAACTGTGGAACTCACCCCCATAGGAAGCAGTGAGGGCCACCAACTTGGAATAGCTTTGAAAGAGGATTAGACAAATTGATGGGAGGATAAGGCCATAGATAGCTACCAGTCATGAGGGATGTATTCTTCCTCCATTAATATCAAAGACAGGAATGCTTCTGAATTCTGGTTACTGGAAGCCACAGAACAGGAGAGTTGCCCTTGTGCTCAGGTCCTGCTTTCTGGCCTCCAACAGGTAGATTACTAGATTAGATGAGCTATTGGCCTGATCCAACAGGGTGCCTTTGGACAGATGCTTAAAAGCCTGTCTGAGGAACTGACACTTTGCCCTGGACCCAGGCATGAGGGAGTTAGTTCTTAACATATTATGGTTTGGGTGGCATTACAAGTAACAAGAACAGCCCTTTCTTATGCTATGATTTAATATAAACTTGAGTGCACTTCAATAAAAATAGTATCTAATCCTTTTAGAACTGCTTTAACTTGTTTTAGGATGTGGATGTAACTGTTGCAAATTGCACTTTAAAGAAATGTCCCTTTAAGAAAAAAAGAAAAGCAAGCATCCTTTGTGCTTGTGGCAGTGGCCTTATGCAGCATGTTCCGGTGTTGTGTTATCCCCTTTTCTGTAGATGAAATTAAATTTTTAAGACCCAGCTAATGAGGGGAAAGATGCTGTTGTATTGCGTTGCAGAGATATAACTGTCAACTGGTTCCTTGCGGCAGTCTGGCAGCTTCTAAAGTTTAGTCCATTTTCTTGTTTCTTACAGTGATAACATGAAAAATTGGTGTGCTACATTATATATTGCATACTTTATTCAATCGATAAAAGGCTGAAAGACTGACAACCACATATTTAACTACACTAGATGTCAATTATACATCTATACCACAAGGCAGCCATTCCAACATTTAGTTTTAATTTCCCAATCCATCAGATAGCAAACCTATTTTTAAAATTAGACATTATTCCAGAAAAAAACTTTAAAAAAATACTCTTTTTTCCAGGTAAAGGGGGTTGCTATGGGCAACCCAGTAGCTTCCATCACTGCCAGTTTACATATGACTGAGCTTAAGAATACCATAAATTCTACCCATAACCCCTTTAAGAAGTATTTCAGATATTATGAGAGGTTTTCCAAGGTGTCTTTGTTTTTTTGTTGGATTAACTCAATTAACGATAATGTCAAGTTTGCATATCATATGGATCTAAATAAAATTCCATTCTTGGATGTCTTTGTGTAACTGGGTATACTAAGCCTACAGACAGAAAATCATTGTTACATCATTCTAAGTTACCCCAAACATCTAAAGAACAACCTATCATATGGACAGTTTCTATATTAAAAGAGAAACTGTACATCATAACAGTTTATATGCTGATCTATTCTTTCTGGATTTATACAAGGGCTTCCCAAAACAGGAGGTTCTTGAGTACAGATTAAGAGCTGACAATATCAGCAGACATTCATTGTTTGTAGCTCAGTCTGTTACCAAAACACAGATCATTCTAGTCCTTTGAATAACAGTAAACTATTTTACCTACAGTATAAAACAGATCGTACACAATGACATAATATAAAATACTTACCAGAGTGCCACAGAGCCCATGTTGTGGCATTTCACATACAGGTAATTTGTAATTTGGCAGATAATTAGTTCATGTGTATATTTTGCATATGACACCTCAGTTACATTAAACACTTGAAGTGTGGTCACTGTACATGTTCTCAAAGTTTAGAAATTAAATAAAAATTTAATCCTATTGATAAAGGAATATGTTAATATCATTTACCAATTGTAACTCTATGCATGTTGTGTTCATGTCCATGTGTATTTTATTGTGTCCAGATACCAATGACGGAAGAGTTAGTGAAGTTATTCTAATCCATGAAGAACATCATGTCAAACAGGTATTTCACATTCTGCCTCCAATTGTTTTGGGGCCCTTTTTTAGTTTCATAAGCACAATACATTTTAACAATTCAGTTTAGTAATCTATATTACCAAAGTACTCTTTTCCACCAAGCTATAAGGGACAAAATTAATCGAACAAAGCCAATAATTTTAAAGTTGAAATGTATTTATTACATCACAGATAATTGTGCCCTCTACAGGCATAGTACTAGTATATTCCAATAAAAGCTCCAGCGAACCCATGGCTGCTCCCAACTTTTCAGAAGAGGATTTAACCCAGCATCTCTACTTCTCTCTCCATTCTTTTGGGGTAATTCGACCAACAGGAGACAAATTCCACTCTATCCCTGTTTGTGTTACAACCTGCAAGTAACATGACAGTAAAGAATCAACAGTCAAGCACAGAGAAATCTTACGTTCCAACAGCCGCAACTACAACTTTCTCTTAGAAGTTTTATGCTACCGGTAGATCCTCAAAGGCAAACCAGCTGAATGTACCTTTCTCAGCAACACCCATTATATTTTTTCTCTTTGTAATGAGACAGTGTGCACGTACCATCAGTGAAACAACGAAAAAATAACCAATGGTCCCCTTAAGTTCTCTTGAAGCATTCTGATCTGGATTTATCCAATGTAATTTTTAAAAAGGGTATTCTATACATATGGTACATAGCAACGTAGTGTCATATATTGTTAAGCAGTGACAGGTGTTTTCTTCAGAGAGTGAGACATGTCTCTCTGAAGCTATAAACTTCCTGTACTTTGGTGTAGCCCTCAACACCACTCAACCAGCTGCACAAACAGAAGGCATGAAACCTAACTGTAAAATTATTGTGTGTAAATTAAGGACCAGTTATACATCAATTTCCACAGAACAAACTTCAATATGTCAAGGCAGAACTCAAGTTCTGGCAGCTTACTATTTCTTCATTCTACTGATGTCCTGGTTCTGAATAACCTAAACCACCATATATTAGTTAAATCTAGCTCCCAATCTAAGACTTTATAATCTATTTGGCACACATAGCAGGGTCTTCTTAGTTGCAGCATCCAGACTGTGGAGCTTCTACATAAGACTAAGCTGCCCTCTTCCTCATTAGCCTGCCTCTGACTGGTGAAGGCTAACCTAGATATTATTTTTTACATGTTGCTTAGCTGTTTCCCCTCATTTCATTTGGTTTTGATGAGGCCAAAAAGTTGCTTGTCGATTCTGCTCTTATGCTGCTGAAATTATTCATATTACAGAATCTGTGTCCTGAACTTTTAACTATTATGCTGCTCTGAGGGCCCTCCTTTGGCAAAAAAGTGGCTTATAAATCTTAATAAAAATAAACTAAGTGCAACATATTTTTTAATGTTGCACTTCAAAGGCAAATCTGTCCTGCAAAATCTTTTAAGTGTCATACCAACACTGCAGTATATCAACCTTGGGATGCTAAGCAATGCAAGTAACCATATTTTCTTTTTAATAGCAGAAAAGGGAAATATATTACACAATTTCAGGTAAGGATTTCTTAACGTGCTGTGACATTTCAGGTACTCACAGCCTCTCATTCCCATTGGATTTGTTGCGGTAACACTTGACTCAGGGTTTTGTATTTTTTTTTTTTGTAAAATCAAATTTCATTCACATATAGCCTGACCTATGGCTTTTCAAGAAGGAATTGTTAATTCCAATTGACAGAGCTAAATGCAAAGCTGAAATACTTACATAGCTCCAAATAGACACACAAAACAGAGCCCCACCAAGTAAAATCAAGTTGCCATATTTGTCATGAAAATCAGGTCCATGTTTGTGGTGAACTTGTCTTGCCGCAGTACGCTGCACGCCACGAGCTAAAACACAAGATGAAACCTTCAGTTAAGAACCTCTTTTACTACGTGCTGACTTGTGCATTAAATAGGAAAGAACTACAACCTTCACCACAGGTATTTTCAAACCATTTGAATATTACAGTGCATATATATGGCTGCAACAAAAACAACTTGGCGAATTGTGAAGTTGCATGACTTGTTTGCAATGTGATCCACTCGTTCAGACACACTCCACTTTGTGATCAATGGGAAACTAAGTCCACCATCTGATGCATTTCCATACCCACACACTTTATTATCTCTGTCCCTCTCTCTGAAGGAAAAGAGAGCCTCTTCTATAACCAAGCTATTGAAAGACATCAGTGAACCCACATTTCAGGTACTCACAGCCTCTCATTCCCATTGGATTTGTTGTGGTAACACTTGACTCAGGGTTTTTTTTTTTGTATTTTTAATGCTCCCTACTTAGGATTTGCATCTGCTATTAGAATTTAGAATGAAATCTCTAATTATTTTACTGTTCTGACATCACTATTCAGAATTCCTGCATACTTACTAAAGTAGTTTAGGATAGCTGGATGAATTTGCCAAATACAAAATGTTTTCACAGGAAGCCAACAAAGGTCTCAAATGTTTGAAACAAATATCACTTTCAAAAGCTTGCATGGGTAAGAAGTTCTACTTTGAATGTGTCGTTCTCTAAAATTCCAAGAGAGAAATATGTACCCACAGCCCAATCCTATGAAGTTACAATCTTTATTTTCAATGGGGCATACTCACAAATTACTGTGCATTCCCCATACAAGAATGAAATTGAAAGATTATTATTTATTACGGTAAGTTCTAATTGCTGGCTGTCCTAGGACTGCATAAACAAAGGCAAATATGCTATGGCCTCTGCCCCCAACCAGGTAACCTGGGACTCCCAGAAAATGCACTATGGCACAGACAACTGCAACCTGGAATTGCAATTGCAACCCCATCGATTTGCCAGTGAATAAGCAGCCAATTCAGCACTTGCTCTCTTCTTCTTTTCCCAGTCACCTTGTACCATGTCTATTAGGTTATGAGCTTGATATAGGAACCATCTCATCTTTTAAAATGAGTACAGTGCTTAGAAAGTGTTATGTACTTTTGTGTGTTTAAAACCATCCTTCTTTTGGAATAATAAGGGACAGGTGGAATCCCAAGCGCCTGCAAGTAAGGATGAGAAAGACCTCTGCCTTGAATCCCTGGAGAGCTACTGCCAGTCAATGAGCACAATCCTGGGCTAGTTGTGGAGTAAGCCATTCCCCCCTGGGTCAATGGAAAAACGAGAATACATCTCCTTTACAGCTGCCAATGCAAAGAGCCGTCTCCATTAAAACTGCTGCAGTGTCTGCGAAGCAGTTTTCTTTCTCTCGCCCTCCTTTTTAGAAGAGGGAGCCGGCAAAGTTGGATCTTATTCGCCATGTGCGATGCTCGGGATGGCCTCAGAGAGAAGGCGCTCGTGGGGGCGTAGCCAAGGGGGGCAGGGTAGGGCAGCTGCCCTCCCCCTAAATCAATAAAAATACTTACTAACTGAGGTTCTGCCCCCCTAACATAAAGGCTGGCTACATGAAAGCGCTGCACTACGGCCTCCCTTCAGCAGCATCCCACACCTCCACCAACATAGCTGTTTGGGGCTTCAGCCCCTACAGGTAGTCGTGGGTGCCACCTCCCGCAAGACCCTCGCAACTCAGCAACTGGCGCTACCAAGTGAGGTCCGTCCACGCAGCCAGGCAGCACAGAGCACAGCACATGGCGAGGGAGGAGGGCCCTAAACGCGAGACCCCGGCGCCGAGCGCGGCCTAAGCAAGGGAAGCCCCGGCCAGTATGGAGGAGAAGTCGGAGGAAGGTTTCCTCTGTCCGCCGCCACCCAACTCCGCGCGGAGGGCCGACCTTCCCCTGCACACTCACCCGCGAGGCCCAGAGCTCCCCTCGCCAAAGGAAAAAACATCTCTCCGCCTCAGGGTCGGACTCAGCCCGTCAGAGTTCCTCTCCCGGCGTCCTTGTCAAGCACAGGTGAAGAGCACAATGGCCGCAGCCGAGCAAGCCATGGCCAGCGCATGCGCCCCTCCCTCCGCCTTCCGAGAAGAGCATGCTGGGAAATGTAGTTTGGCTGGAAGAACTGGCGAGTGACGCTACCCAGCCGGGCACCCCAAGTTCTTTTGGGAGTGGTGGGTGGGGAAGAGTAGCTTGTGGCTGGCCTCCCTCTGGCCAGTTTCGGGGTCCGTGGGAACCGTCTGTGGGTTCAGGAAAGGACCGGGAGCGAGGGAAGCCGAGGCCTGCTGCGTCGGCGAGGTTGAGAGTCCCTTTGCACGCTTTTTTTCCTGCAGTGTCAGGATGGCCGAGTGGTCTAAGGCGCCAGACTCAAGGCGGATGCATAGAGGCGCCTTCCCGCGAGCGGGGCTGGGTGTTCTGGTCTCTGTATGGAGGCGTGGGTTCGAATCCCACTTCTGACACATCCATTTTTCTCTCTTTTTTCTCTTTTGCTCCGTTGCATTTTGTTTCATTTTTAATAAAAAAGAAAATCCATTGCACAAAGCACAGCGAGCTGGAAGACTTGTTGCTTCGCCGCTTTCCTTAGTTCTTGCTCCAGGAAAGCGCTTACTATTAAGTAGTGGGTATAACACTTACCCTCCAGATCTCCCTGACCAGGTTTACTTGGGTTGGGTGAGGGTTCAGTGGTGGCTGCTGCTTTTCTTTTTTCTTTTAAATATTTGTTCGCTCAGGTGTTTCATTAAATACTGACATGACAGACAATGTAAAACAATAGTTGCAAAAAACCTGTACACAAACCGATGGGTGGCGACTATTGCCATTCACGCGTAGTTACTTTGCACTGGGATCATTTGCAGCAAAAATAGAATGATTATAAATCAATAATTAAATTGCAACGAAGGAACAGTACTGCGCTCTCTCTCTCTTTAAAGCATTGCGAGTGTTATCGTCATCATCGCCAAGAATGAAACTCAAGAACTGATTTAGGGAACTCAAACGGGCAAGGATGCCAAACAGGGTTCTGAAGTCCACGTTATGATAACTGTTTCATAAAATGTTATCTGGAAAACATCCCTATTTGGGGAAAACCGTATAACCAGTTGGTGTTTCTTGGTGGTTCCTCTGCCTCCTGTAAGGGGCAGCGAGCGACTCGCAAGAACAGGACGTAGCACTGCAGCCGATATGCTTCTTTTCATTCTGCAGTGAATATAGACTAATAAGTAGTGGGTGGACATAGCAGACGACACAGTGATTCTCCAAGCAGCTCTCTTTATTCTCAGGCTGGAACAGAACTGGACTGAAGGGCTCAGCCAGCCTGCTTATATAGTACTCAGTAACATGCAACAGTAACAACTCTCTCTAGCTACCCAATCCATGAACGGCACTCTCAATTCTTCATTTGTGAGTAAATAAGCATCTTATTGAGCTCTAACACTGTGCACATTACCTGGGAGCAGGGCTGGCTAAAAACATTTTGGAACCTTAGGAGTAGGCCCTTGCAGAGCCAGGCAGAGGCCGGGGCCAGGTAGATAATGTGGCTCTTTTTTAGTTTTATTTCAAGGCTTGAACCGTATCTGCATATAAAGACAAAATGGAAAATATAGATATACAATAGTGCTTTTTAAAAATACATAGGGAAAAGGATTATTTTAAGTATTTACATTTAAATAATGGTGAGCGATTGTGAATATGCTGACCGAGGCCCCCTTTGGAATCGGAGGCCCGGGCCAAGTGGCCCATATGACCCCCCCTCTGTTTGGGCCTGCTTAGGAGAGCCAAAAAATGGCGCAACCCCCCCACCCTTCCCCAACCTGGAAAAAAAGTTGAATGAAGATCTATATCAGGAACAAAGAGGAAAAATAAAGCTCTACATCAGAATCCACTGCCCCTGTGGATCCTGCTGCCTGAAGCAGTCGCCTCACCTTGCCTCATGGGCCCTACCTAGGAGTAATGGTTGGTTGGCATCTCTGTCTCAGGGGACAATGGAAGAGTACACCTTTGGGGTTGAAGTCAAACCCTAATTCATTTATATGGGGCTTACATCTGAGTAAGCATGCATACTTGCCTTGGTTTGCAAGTGTTCAGAGTGCTCCATGTAAGCTATTTTGTCACAGACCACCAAGTCTTCATCCTTTACACTTATACCTCTGAGGGAGTGCTGATAGTACTAACATCCCAGCAACCTCTTTTCACTGTGGCCAACCAGATACCCCAAGGGGAAACCCACAAGCAAAGCACAATAGTGCCCTCCCCTTCTGCAGTTTCCAGAACATGGTAAAACTCTGTTCCCACGTGCTTTCTACACAAAATAAAAAATAAATGGGAATGCCAGAAGTTGCTGTCTGCTGGGCAGTTTGCAGGTGAGGAAGAGCTGGTTTTTCCACTGACATTAAACCAAGGCAATATTGCAGTCACTACCAGCAGAGGGCAGCGGAGCCTGCACAGTGCAGCCTGCGCAGATTTAAAATTAACAGCACAACCTACAAATTACTCAGAGATTCCACTGAATTCAATGGAGGTTGCTCCCATTTAAGTGTATAGATGACTGCCACCTTAGTGGCTAATCTCTCCCTGCCTTCTTTTGTTGGCATCCATCTGTCTTGGGAGCAGGGGTGTAGCAAGGTAAATTGGTACCCGGGGGCAAAAAAAAATTGTCACCCCCCCCCCCCAGGCATGGGAAGGTCAGGTGGTACCGGTGCGGAAAATTTCTTGTCAACCCCCCCATTGATTCCCCCCCCCGCAAAAATGGTTTTACGTTATTTCATATTTTCTTACAAAGGAATAATAACAAGTAATAATAATAAAAAACTTTTATTTATATCCCGCCCTCCCGGCCAAAGTCGGGCTCAGGGTGGCTAACATCAGATACATAACATTGGTATAAAATCAAACAATAATTAAATTACCTCCTAAAAACATCTCAAAATCAAATTAAAGTCTAATTAGATGGCTTTCCACAGGGTTAGGGTTGGGAACAGTAAGTGTTCTCTGAACTGAAATTTCAGCCTTCATGACATAGGAAAACAGCCAAGTGAACAGCTATTTTGGTGGAGGAGGGTCAAGATATTAACCGATATGCATGAAATTTCATATATAGCTATATAATTCCTATTATAGACAACTTGACTGTCTGTCTCCAGACACTGTGGTCATCTGCAAAGGATTCCCACACATGTTGCCAACCTTCATGTCATGATTGTAGACATCTTTGTAACACAGAGTTGGTCTGCCAATTGGCCTGTTGTCGGAAGCCAGTTCCTCGTAGAGCACACCCTTGGGGATCCTGCCATCCTCCATTCTGTGGATGTGACCAAGCCAGCACAGATGTTGCTGAGACAGAAGTGTGAGCATGCTGGGAATGTGGGCTTGGGAGGGCACATCTTTGTTTGAGACTCTGTCCTGCCATGTGATGCCCCAAATCCTCGTGACACAGCACACGTGGAAAGCATTGAGGCATTGCTCCTGGTAAGCTGCCCACAACTCACTTCCATAAAGCAGCATGCTCAACATGCAAACCTGATAGACCTTCATCTTGGTATTGGACATTAGCATCACATTTTCCCATACCCTTTTGGAGAGGCGAGCCTTTGCTGTAGCTGCCTTGCCAATACACTTGCCCAGCATTGATGGGGACGTTGCTAGTTATGATGGGACCCAGGTAGACAAATTTGTCTATTTCCTTAAGTGGGTGGCCCCAATGCTTAAGACCAAGGTGTTGGTCTTTGTTAGGCTGATGATGGTAAGGCTGAACAACCTGCAAGCTGATGAGCCTCTATAGAGCTTCCTGGGAGTGTGCTGTCAAGGCTGTGTCATCTCCAAACAAAATCTCTCAGTTAAGGATCCACCACACTTTTATCCTGGCTCTGAGATGTGCCAGTTTGTTGCTCCATGAATGGATGTTCACACCATCTTCAGTTGAGCTGAAGGCATATGAGAGCAACATGGAGAAGAATATGCCAAAGAGAGTTGGGGCAAGAACAGAGCCCTGTTTCACACTGTCCTTTATAGGGAAGATGCCTGAGGATGAACTGTCATATTGGATGGTGCTGTGCATATTCTCATGGAAGGACACAATAATCTTGTGAAATTTAAGGCAGGTGGTAACTGACCAGTGACCAGTGAGACACAATGATCTCTCCCACCAATTAAGGCAACTCATAGTGCTTGTACCTTACTCCAATCAGATTGAGCTTATAAATCATAACTGATGCTTCCCTCATTGTTTTTGCTGCATTTTCAGCACAGCAAGTGACTTCCCTGGGGCCCAAGCCTGGGCAGTGTATATCGAGGTCCTAGGCTGCCCAGACAACAAGACCTCCTTCTTGGCCTCACTGATGTGGTCCAAAGGAAAGCAGAGCAATGCAGGAGTTGCCAGAAAGAGGCATACAAGGCACCATCCAACTGTCTTAGGGATGCCACTAATGATTTGTGTAGGGTTTACTTCTCCTGAAGATGTCTTCTAGATGGGCTACCTTCTCAGGTTGGCAAGCCCCTTCTGCCTCTCACTTCCCTCTATATCTTGTGCAGAAACCAGCTTCTTTACTATTGAACCCACTGTTGGTCTCATATTCTCAGTCCGCTGCCTTCTTTACCATATGAAATTACGACCTTTTAGGTGAGTTCTGAAAGCCTCCAGATTTAGGACTTTTGTGTGTATGTTTGGACTGCAGAAAACTTAAGTGATGTAATAAGCAGCAGATATATCAAATACCTGAAAGACCCTCTTTTCCTGCAGACCTCTGTGGGTGTAAAGATCAGCAGAGAAAGTCCACCTGGTAGTCCACCTAAGAGGCTGGGGGAAAGTCCACCTGGAAAGTCCACCTAAGAGGCTGGGGGAGAAGGCACCTTCATGGCATAGCCTCTGGAGGATGCTGAAGATGCAACTATTTACCCTGGCCTTTCCACACTTGATGTGTGCAGTGCTTATTTTTCTACAAAAAATGTTTAGGGGTACTCTCATTTTCCTACTCATATTGAAATACTGCCCCTCAACGAGGCCAAACTTAGATTCACAAAATGTTTAGGGATATGCGTACCCCTGCATACCCCCCCCAAAAGCACTGGACATGTGTATTTTGTTCACACCCCTCACTTCTGTGATCGTATGTTATTTTAAACTGTATTTAATACTGTGTTTTAGTACAGTGGTGCCCTGCTAGACGAATGCCTCGCTAGACGAAAGGCATTCGCTAGCGGAAGGCTGCCCCGCAAGACGAAAAAGTCAATGGGTTTGCCTCGCAAGACGATTTCCCCCCCCCGCGAAAACCGCTATTCTGCCTTGGTGCTTCGCAAAATGAAAAATTCGCTATACGAAGACACTTGCAGAACGAATTATTTTTGTCTTGCGAGGCACCACTGTATTAATGCATTGTTTTAATTGTTGTAAGGTAAAAAGGTAAAGGGCTCCTGGATGGTTAAGTCCAGTCAAAGGCGATTGTGGGGTTGCAGTCCTCATCTTGCTTTCAGGCCAAGGGAGCTGACATTTGTTCACAGACAGCTTTCTGGGTCATGACTAAACTGCTTCTGGGACAACGGAACACTGTGACGGAAACTGGAGCACACGGAAGCGCCATTTACCTTCCTGCCATAGTGGTACCTATTTCTTTACTTGCACTGGCGTGCTTTCGAGCTGCTAGGTTAGCAAGAACTGGGATAGAGCAACATGAGCTCACCCTGTCACCTTCTGATAGGGAAGCCCAAGAGGCTCAGTGGTTTACACCACAACACCACCTGTGTAACACACACACACACACACACACACACACACACCCTGGGACTTTCAGTTAAGGGCAGAAGATATATTGTAATAATAACCACAACAACTGTGACTATTATTCTCCTACCTAGCAACTAGGCGAGGTTGGGAGAGGGAAAGACCTACCCATTTGTTCGTAAGTAATATAATAATAATATACATTATTGTTTAAAAGGGATTTAAAAAACTAATTTCTCGTTTATTGCTGGCACCCTAGATCTCTCAATAGAACCTCCTAGCTATAGCCTGCACTGAGCTATTACAATCAAGTCCATTGTTATAATTGTAGTAAATCATGCCTACGGATGTTTATGCAAACATGATAAATGTTCTGGAAACCAAGTCTTATGATGAACAGTTGAAGGAACTGGCTATGTTTAGTCTGGAAAAGAGGAGACTGGGAGGAGATAGGATTGCATTCTACAAATGTCTCATGGGCTGTCACATGGAAGATGGAGCAAGATTTTTTTCTCCTGCTGGGGAGGGTAGGACTCAAACTGATGGGTTCAAGTTACAAGAAAGGAGATTCTGACTAAATATCAGGAAGAACTTTCTGACAGTAAGAGCAGGAGTGTGTGGACAGCCCTTCATGTGAGGCCTTGTTAAACAGAGGTTGGATGGCCA
>OFHU01004591.1:0-212167 GCA_900245905.1 Lacerta viridis
AATTCAGCTTATGGCACTGTTTACCTGCAGTAAACTTTGTGGCACAGCCTGTATAGTAATAGCAAACTCATTCTCCAGGTGTGGGTCCGTATTTTGCTAAAATGACAGCACCCACCCACAAAAAGGCAGTTATCAATGGAGTCAAAGGGAACCGCTCCTGCTCCCAGGTTTATGGGTGCAGGATGAGGCTGTAATCTTAACCAGGTGAGCTGAGGAGTAAGTCCTGTTGAATTCACTGGGTTTTATTCCCAGGAGGGTGGAATGAGGACTACAGCGTTTTCTCTCACCCAGGCAGCGCTGACCCCTGGACCCGAAGAAGTGGGGAGGTAAGCAGCAACAGAGATTACAGCCTTCACGTAGCTGCAGGCTCAGAATGAGAAATAGATGATAGCATGTGTCGAAAAGAAACCTAACTATATTTGAACCCAGAAATGAAGCTGCGTGTCTGCAGGTGCATCTGCTACAATGAATATTTTTTCTCCTCTTTCCATATTACACTCGGAGCCTTCAGGGCTTTGTCACCCAAGCAGAAGGGAATTGGATCCCTCGTAAGCAGTTGTCTCCAAGGGGCAAGAAACACCGGATCTAGAAAAGATTGGGGGTAGGATGTGAGGTTTTTCTGATGTTCATAAACTTCACATCGTTTAGACAAATGAGTTCCAGGGGAACTTCCTGCCAAGAAGGGTGAAAATGGCACTAATTAGGAGACAGCCTTGGAAGAAGCCAAAGGGCAGAGAAAGCAGAAACTGTGCATAATGCAGAGCGAGTTGGTGGGTATGTTGCACTGTGCCAATAGAGATTGTGGGTGGCAGAGCCTGCTTCTGAATGCTCTGCTCTCCTCCCGTGCTGCGCAGAAAAGGAGGGAGGCACAAAAGGAAGAACATCTTCACACGGCACATAGCCAAGAACTTCTTCACATGGCAAAAGATGCCCAGATAGCCACTAGCTTGGATGGACAAACCCACGGAGGCTATTGATGACTACTATGGAAGGACAGATCCTGAAGTTGAGGCTCCAGTACTTTGGCCACCTCATGAGAAGAGAAGACTCCCTAGAAAAGACCCTGATGTTGGGAAAGATGGAGGGCACAAGGAGAAGGGGACGACAGAGGATGAGATGGTTGGACAGTGTTCTCGAAGCGACTGGCATGAGTTTGGCCAAACTGCGGGAGGCAGTGAAAGATAGGCGTGCCTGGCATGCTCTGGTCCATGGGGTCACAAAGAGTCGGACACGACTGAACGACTGAACAACAACAGTCATGATGGCTCTAGGTTGCCTTCAGGATCAAAGAGCTGTATTCAATGCAGTGCTAAGTCACTGGTTCCATCAGTGCAAGAATTTCTCCTTGTGCATGCCCCCCATCTTCTCCCCTCATGTGACCCCTGAATCTGTTCTGGGTTCCTCCACCCCCAACTCTCTGGAGCAGATCTGGAGGTGGCGCATGGCATGTGTTGGGGAGAGGAGAGTGGGGAATGCCTCCCTGTGCAAGGAGTAATCCTTGCACGCATGCAACTATTTAGTAAATCTCTGAAAAACAGGAGCTGGGAAACACAGAACCATAGAATAGAGAGTTGGAAGTGATCCCAAGGGTCATCTAGGCCAACCCTGAACAATGCAGGAATCACAGCTAAAGAATCCCTGACATAGGGCCATCCAACTCCCCTTTAAGAAACCTCAAATGAAAGAGAGTCAGCTGCTTCCTGAGGTAGGCCATTCCACTGCCCAACAGCTCTGATTGTCTTCACATGAATGTGAAGAGTGCTGATGTACCCATGTCCAGCTTGCAGGCCTCCCAGAGGCATCTGGTTGGCCATTGCAAGGATGCTGCTATTGGGGAGTGAAGTCACCCTGCATTTTTCAAGTACTTCTGCAAACCTCTGCATTCTTTTTGAGCATGCCGATGCCTCCCTCTCCTCTCTAAACGACCCCATTATGCCTGCAATCCTGTCGGCACTCACCAGCCGAGTTCGCTATTAGAAAGAGCGATGCGGCAAAGGGGGGATAAACCCCCTCTATGCCCCACAGTAGCATTAGTTGTTCATGGTGTTCCATAAACATCCAGCAATAAAGGCCACACATGTTTCAGTTCATAAATATGAAGTGGCAGCTTATGACTTAGCCACTGAAATGATATTACAGAGTACAAATATGAATAATAGAGGAAATTGAAAAAGAAGAAGGGGGAGTCTTAATAGAATTGAGCACTGACATAAATATATATCATGAAAGGGGATATTGGGTTTAATGCCGGATATGAAATTCAGAAACTGAAGGTGTTAAAAAGAAGGAGGAGGAGGAGATAATCCGCTCATCTGATGAAGGATCCCTTGGGCTAAGCAAAGAGCAGCTGAAAAGAAAAGGCATAGCTACTCCAACTAGATAAACCCTGTTTAAAATTGTATGAGTACCAAGGCACTGTTTGGCGGACAGGCATTGCTACTATGGAAGGACAGATCCTGAAGTTGAGGCTGCAGTACTTTGGCCACCTCATGAGAAGAGAAGACTCCCTGGAAAAGACCCTGATGTTGGGAAAGATGGAGGGCACAAGGAGAAGGGGACGACAGAGGATGAGATGGTTGGACAGTGTTCTCGAAGCGACTGGCATGAGTTTGGCCAAACTGCGGGAGGCAGTGAAGGATAGGCGTGCCTGGCGTGCTCTGGTCCATGGGGTCACGAAGAGTCGGACACGACTGAACAACAACAGTTTGTTGCTGCAGGATATTAGCACCTGCAAATTCAATTAAAACGTTAATAAATGAGAGACTGCTTTGTCATGACTCAAAAGAAGTCACGCGTATTGATGCAAGCCCTTGTCTAGCGCATAACAATGAGCACGTGGAAAGAATCAGCTGAGTGATTGCCACTTCAGTTTGCTTGTGAAACTGAGTGCAGTATATTTAATGCTTTCCCCCCCATGTCTGCCAAGTAAAAACAGCAAACAGGACTAGGTATGAAATTACATTTGCTTTGTTTTCTAACTGGATGTTTTGTCTCAACACTGAGCGAGTTCACTCCAGGACTCCCTGGGAGGAGGCAACAATTCCCGTATACTAAATTCTCTGGCTTTGTGGGGATCCTGTGGTCTTCCAGATGTTGTGGGGCTCCCATCAGCCCCAGACAGCATGCTCAATGGTCTGGGATGAAGGGCGTTGTAGTCCAGTGGCATTACGGGCTGCCTGCATGCATAAGGTCCCATGTTCAGTCCCTCACTGCTCTCATTTAAAAGGTACCATGCAGCTGCTGATGGTAAATATATTTTCCTATGAGACTCTAGAGAGCATCTGCCAGCCAGAGTTGATAATATTGACCTGGTCCATACGTAGGTCTCCCATCAGCCCCAACGAGCATAGCCAATACTCAGAGATTGACAGGAGTTGTAGTCCAACAAAATCTAGAAGGCATCACCAGGGACCAGGAATGAGAACTATCTCTGAAACAGGAGGAGGACTGTGAAACAGAATAAGAAGGTTCATCAACCTTTCATCATGAGATCAAAAGGTTATGAGACTCTATGGGGAAGACTTCTTCACTTCTACTTGAGCACTGCTTTCTTGAGCTTGGCCACTTTGGCCTTGGGGATCTTGGCTTTCACCTTTTGCCTTCACTGCTTTGGTCATCTTCTTGGGCTTGACCTTCTTAGGGCTCTTGGTCACTGTCTTCCTAGCTCCCATGGCAGGCTTCTTGGCTGCTTTCTTGGGGCTCTTCTTGATGCTGAGCTTCTTGGCAGGGCCCCAGAAAAGCTGGCACTCGGCGAGCTTGCAGAGCCTCATTCCCAGCCGAAGGATGTAGCAGAACTTCAGAGGACTCCATAAAGGACTCTGTGTGGTGAAGGTGGAGCAGGATATGAACCAATGTGTGAAAACTGCAACAAAGCAGATTCTGGAAAACACTTAGGAGAAACTGTCATGCATTCAAGACCTAACTGTGGAAATTACCCTAACTAAACCAGAAGTCTGAAGGACTGGGATGCAGCTGAGCAGATAATATGTACACTGGAGGTCGTAGATTCTATCACTGGTACCTCCATATGAAACAGATCCCTGGTTTAGCCCTTTCAAGGAATGAAACAGGGGCAGGGATCCCCAAGGCTGCATCCCAATCTGGGCAGCCTTCTGGGGACCACATACCAGTGGTGGGCAGAGCCAGAGGCAAAAGTGGGTGGGGCAACAGGTGTGAATGTTATCTTTGTACAGTAAGGTGATATCTACACATACTCCTCTACACCAGGGGTCAGCAACCTAAGGCCCATGGGCGGGTAGCAGCCTGTGAGGTTCATCTAACCGGCCCATGGTGACCCCTGCTGCCCCCCGCTCTTACTGGCGTGGCATGGATGTGTGCCGGAAATAGCGTGTGTGCATGCATGCGGGACACAGAAGCGCCCGTGCACATGTGCACACACTATTTCCAGCGCACATCCAGGTCGGAGGAGCACCGGAAATAGCATGTGTGCTCTTCCGACAGATGGAGTGTGGACTGGCCCATCGACCGGTAAGCTTGCCGACCCCTGCTCTACACTGTCCTCCATCCAGACAAGGAAGAGGCATTACTGGAGTTCAAGGACACCTTCCAGCCAGGCAAAAAACATTCAAGGAGGTTATGGAGTGAGGCTGTTGAGGGGGTGTGACCTAGTGAGAGTGGTGTGTAGCTGTGAAGAGGCTGTGACCTGGGAAAAGTCCCAGAAGGAGATGGTCCCCAGGCCTGAGGTCCCCCACCGATGGAATGAATGGGATGAAGGAACAGAATGGGGGGGGGAACTGTCCCATCCCTGATTCCAGGCCACAGCCAAGATGCCCATAATACTGGAAAGTTTGTAGTAGAAGAACCTTTTCCATTCTAATTTCACGCCCTACTGCAGAGTCAGTGCTTCTTCTTCTTCTTCTTCTTTTTCTCTGGCGATCCCTCGTAGCCGAGTAAGATTGTCTTCCATAAACACAGTTTTAACAATGAGTCTGTAAGTGACTGTGGAGGCCAATTCTGGACCCACACGTCCTTCCACAGTGGGGACATTGGTTCCCAGGCGGGAGTTGATCACGGTGTGGATTTGCCAAGCATGCCTTCCTCTTAGCACGTTTCTCCCTTGCGTCCTGAGTTTGAGTGTCTTCAAAGCCCATGACACCTTTGGTAAAGGCTGTTCTCCAACTGGAGCGCTCACAGGCCAGTGTTTCCCAGTTGTCGGTGTTTATACTACATTTTTTAAGATTTGCCTTGAGACAGTCTTTAAACCTCTTTTGTTGACCACCAGCATTACACTTTCCATTTTTAATAGAGTAGTTGCTTTGGAAGACGATAATCAGGCATCCGCACAACATGACCAGTCCAACAAAGTTGATGTTGAAGAATCATTGCTTCAACACTGGTGATCTTTGCTTCATCCAGTACACTGATATTAGTTCGCCTGTCTTCCCAAGTGATGTGTAAGATTTTTCAGAGACACCGTTGATGGAATCTTTCGAGAAGTTGGAGATGGCGTTTGTAAGTGGTCCATGTTTCACAATAAGGCTGGTAGTACAATAGCTTTGTAAACAAGCACTTTGGTTTCCCTGTGAATGTCCCGGTCCTCAATCACTCTGCACTTCGTTGGGAGAAAGCCGCACTCGCAGAGTGTCCCTGCTGGGAGTACGAGATTCCCGACAGCTTTGCTCACAAGGGTCATAGGAACGTGCAAGCTCACTCACCACGACAAGGTGATCACAACAATCCATCGAGTGAGAGAGTCAGCGCACACCATGGTTAGATACCCAAGAATTGAGATATATGCAAGGCCGCTGTATGAAAAGAAAGAGTGGGAGGCTTAAGTGGCAGCTGTGTCCTGAATAATTCAGAGCCATCGCTGTGGTGTATGAGTGAGTTGTAACTAGCTGTGCCAAATTAACGGCCTCTGTTAGGAGTGAATTAAGACAAATGGAGTTGGAGCCTTTCTCGATCCTCCTCCTCCCGGGGAAAATGTCATGTTGTTTTGGGTCCAGGCCAGCTTCTGCCTCAAGGTGCTTGTTGGGGAAATGGAAAATGAGTGATGAGTCCTAGTGGCAGCTACGCAGCAGGTTTCCGATGGAAGGAGGCTCGTCAAAGCCTTCAGCATGTTTCGTGTGAGTCTGACAAGTGGGAGGCTAGGCAGCCCAGCTCTCACAGGTGGACCTGTGTCAGGACTATATCACTTCAGGCAGCAGGGGAGAAGTCACCTGATAAGGCACTCATTTCTTGGAATGGGCAAGTCTACCATTTGCATTTCTCTGAGCTGTTCAGCAGTGGAATGGGCTACCTCACTTGAGGTTTATAAGCAGAGGTTGGATGGCCATCTGTCATGGATTCTTTAGCTGTGTTTCCTGCATTGCAAGAGGATACAATCTTTAAATTGTATGCATTTTATAAACATTTTAATGGATTGTATTAATTATTTATTTGACTTACCGGTAATTTAAGAACTGGTACCAATAAAATATCTCTAAGTGATTTCACAGTAGAAAATAAATAAATAAATAAATAAATAATAACAACCATTAAAAACAATTCCCTATTTATTTATTTTTTTTTTAAAAATACTTAAACAATTTCGTATTCAAATCCAATACAGAAACACACTGGGATACTGATCTCCACATAAAAGGCCTCACCAGATGTCCAAAAGATAATATAGATTATATCCGTCTGCTGTGTAACAAGAGTGAGTTTCAAAATGGAGGTGCCACCACACTAAGGCCCTGATTTCTGTTATCCTATGGAACAAATCTCCTCATAAGTTGGTATCTTCAGGAGGTCTTCTCCTGTAGAGCAAAGTGACTGGGTGTGTGTGTGTGTGGGGGGGGTATATGCACACACACACATTTTTCAGTGCGCTCATCCATAAGATATGCATCATTTACATAAAATGCTTTATTTTATGCAATGGAACTGCATCACAAAATCCAGAGTCGTGCAAAATCCAACCTGGAGTATCAGGTCCAGTTGATCTACTTTGAAAAGTGGATCAAATGAATTCTTCGCCCAGCCCTACTCCCATCAGCCCCAGACAACATGGCCAGTGGGCAGGGATGATAGATGCTCTAGCCAAACCAGTTCTGGCATACCACATGGAGTCCGCACCAGACTTTTTCTATACGCTGGGCTGATTCTGCCTCTGTGGTGCATGGAGCCTCCGTTCCCCCTTCCCTCCCCACTGCTGCTCTGCAGGAACCAAGCAGTAAATCCATCCAAGTGGTGCATACCTAGAACCACCCCAGGACGGCCAGTTAAATAATGTCCACCATGCTGTTCTCCCCCCCCCCCAACTCTTCATATTTAAATTGTCGGCCAGAAGATGACTTGGAGACTGAGAAGCACTCCCTGTATCTCATCTGAGGATTCAAGTCTTGTCACCAGATGTTCCTGCTAGGCTGGATCTCAGACATGGTAATTAGAGGCTCTGACAGGCCACTGAAAACGAGATACAGGACCATGCCTTTTGGTCTATCATCTCTGTCCATGTCATCATCGCTTCCTCTGCCTGCCATTGCCTGCCTGGTTGCTCAATTGAGCGAACCACACAGCCTCCGTGCCATGTTACAATTTGGCCATTAATTCGGGCCCCATATTCCATCTCCAGAGATCAGATTCTCTCTGATGAGCTCTTAGATGCCACCTGTCACTGGAGCAAGAGTGGGATAATTAGAGTTGACACCGTGCACCAAGAGGTATCTTGGAAACAGAGCACACAGAGAAAAAGTCACACGGGGAGACTGAAAGGAAGGCTACAGGGCTGTCTAAAGGCTGTTACAGTGACAAAGTTGAAATATAAATGGCTTCCCTGAGGTGTCTAATGTGTCGACTGTGTTGGTGGGGCAGTGTTCTCTCCAACCTGCCAGTTCAGAAGACCCCAGATGTCTATAAGGGATTTAATAGCTTCTGTGCTTTCAAAGGATTTTTGCCTGTTACTTCTCAGTTCTGTCTGACTGGAAGCATAGCAATCCCGCTTAAAAGCAGCTGCTGATGCAAGGCAAAGATATTGGAAATAAATGCATTTAGAAGAAATGGCAAGAATGAAGCGGGGAGAGCATTCTGGTATTAGTGGGGTAGGAGAGCTGAAAATCACGCCAATATATTTCACCTCTGACAACCAATGCGCCCCTTTGGTTTCAAATAGTACATGGATAAGGTAAAGGTAAAGGAACCCCTGACCATTAGGTCCAGTAGTGTCCAACTCTGGGGTTGCGGCATTCATCTCGCGTAACTGGCCGAGGGAGCCGGCGTACAGCTTCCGGGTCATGTGGCCAGCATGACAAAGCCCGCTTCTGGCGAACCAGAGCAGTGCACGGAAATGGCGTTTACCTTCCTGCTGGAGCGGTACCTATTTATCTACTTGCACTTTGACGTGCTTTCGAACTGCTAGGTGGGCAGGAGCTGGGACCGAGCAACGGGAGCTCACCCTGTCACAGGGATTCAAACCGCCGACCTTCTGATCAGCAAGCCCTAGGCTCAGTGGTTTAACCCACAGCGCCACCCGTGTCCCTAGTACATGGGTAGATGTGTCTAAAAAGCCTGGGACACAAATTGTCATAGCCCTCTGTTAGCAGGAGCATCCTGCTCTCATGTAGGATCCTGGCAGAGACACATGCCCGACTGGCATGTTCTCTCCCTCCTGCTTGATCGTTCGGGAGCTTCAAAAGCTTTCTTCTGCCCTGAACATCACAGTGACTGATACCAAGAAGCATCAGCACACTTAGGGATCTGCAGAGTCTTCGCAGCATGCGTAAACAGACCTCAGCAACTCAGCATTTTGGCTAATCTACTTTATTTACATATAAACACACACGGAGCACTGCAACATGGCTCCCTCTCTCTCTAGCATCAGACAGCAAAGAGAAAGAACAAAGGACAATAGTCCCACTTCACAGAACACAGTAACACAAACATCCTGTCTCCATCACTTCCCACTCTGTGGAATGAAAACATACACTGTCATGTGATAGATAACAATCCCATGACTGCAGACACGGAGAATGAATCTCCAACACCCTCTAGCAGCTATGGTGGCTCATTGAAATACAGTGGTACCTCAGTTTATGAACTTAATCTGTTCTGGAAGTCCGTTCTTAAACCGAAAATGTTCGTAAACCAAGGTGCGCTTTCCCTAATGAGGCCTCCCACCGCCGGTGCCCTTCTACCGTTCGGATTTCATTCTTAGACCGAGGTAAAGTTCTCAAACCGGGACACTATTTCCGATTTTGCGGAGTTCGTAAACCAAATCTTTCTTAAACAGGACTGTTCTTAAATGAAAGTACCACTGTAATGTATTTACCGTTGACTCTGGAAATGTATATTTGGTTCCAACCAAACTAAGAGGCTTTTGCTGTAGGAGACTTAGTTTGGTCAGAATCGAGTATACACCTCCAGAGTCAATGCGAAATACATTATTTCAGTGAGTCACCACAGCTGCTAGAGGGCCATGAAAATTTGTGTCTCGGTTTTTTTAAGACTCGTCTACCCATGTAGTATCTGCAACCAAAGGGATGAATTGGTTGACGGAGGTGATTTCCCCCCAGCTCTCCTCTCCCACTATCACTGCAGGCTGCAGCTACGGGATTATCCACAATCATTCAAAACTAGCCTATGCATAGAAAGGGGTTTGGATTCTGTCTTCTGCTGAGGATGGCAATCCGACCACAGTCATTAAATCAGGTACAACTCTGACCATCCCTGCCTGTTAGCCATGCTGGCTGGGACTGGTGAGAGCTGTAGTCCAACAGCCATGTTGGATATCCCCCTCTATTAAACCTTTGTTGTTTAAAGTACAGTTTCGCCAGAAAGTCCTTCTCAAAAACTGGTTGTGAACAAGGTCATGGAACTGACCATAAGTACTGCAGTGTGGATAACCTCCTGTTCATGTGCCAACCATGTACCCTGCCCTCTTCCAGAAAACTCCAATCCATCCCCTGCTCCAGTTTTATGGGCTCCTTTTAATAGTCAGCCAGCATTGTGTCCTCACTGAGCATGCTCAGTCCTCATCAGGCACCTTAATGAGGTTGGGGGTTGATTCTTCCTCACGAGCCTCTGGTGATCCCTCTCTCTTGTGTGTGGATGGTGTTGTTTTGCCTACAAGGAAACTGCAGTTTGCTATCACTGTTGAGCCGTAATATTTCATTGTGTCATACAGAAAATAATATAACAAAAAGGCGTTGGGTTCTGCCCAATGTAGCTCAAAGTTAATGTCACTTAGATATATACTTGTTGCACTAATGGAATGTTTTTGCATGAGGAAAAATGCAAGTGCATTGCACAAGAGTCACTATCAGAGGCAGCATGCTTCTAGAATCATTGAATTATAGAACTGTAGAGTTGGAAGGTAACCCAGGGATCATCTACTCCAACCCCTGAATCATCTACTCCAACCCCTGCAATGCAGAAATCACAGCTAAAGGCCAGTTCCGAATACCAGTTGCTGCAAACCAAAGAGGGGAGTGCTGTTTTGCTCAGATCCTGTTTGTGGCCTCCTATGGATGACTGTGAGGACAGGATGCTGAGATGGATGGGCTGCTGACCCAATACAGCAGGTTCTTCTTATTTCTCATGTTCTTATCAACTGTTGCACAAGAAGAACCAGCTGTTGTGCCAAGGGAAACGTAAGTGCATTACCAAAGCTCGTGGTGCAACAGTGCAGCAGTTGCTTTCCAACCTTTAAACTCTGCCACCTGGGCAGAGAATGATGAAGTTTGCAGCATTGACTCTTTCAGACTTACTGAAGGCAGCCGCAAAGGTCAAAACTCCAACAGCAGGGGTATATCTTGGATTGCACACCCTCCAGTATTCCAAACCAGATTATCACTGCCCAGGACCTGCCCATTGCTGCATTGCTGGAGGCTTGAGACATGCCTGCCACATTTGTTTACTTGGCGATAGTCTGTCTCTCACTTACTTTGCAGCTGAGGAGGTGTTTGTTTCTTGAGCTGAAAATATCCGCAAATAAAACATAATGGTCTGGAATGGGTTCTCAATGGTTCCCAAAGGCATTGCCTTGTCCGCAGTCTCTTGAAATGCCAGGCTGTGTATTGCACATACAAAGCATATCCAAAGGAGGGTGATCAGGATGGAAAGAGACTCAGAAATCAGGCCCTGTAGGGGTTGAAATAGCTGGGAAAGTTGAGCTTGGGGGAACAGAAGATTGAGGAGAACCACAGAATCACAGAGTTCTATAGATGGAAGAGACCCCAGGGGTCATCTAGTCCAAGCCCTTCAATGCATGACATCTGTCTCCCAAATAACTCTGGGATTTGCTCAGAGTTAGTGATGTCCACCAACTTGGATGGCATTAAATGAAGATTAAACAAAATTCAGAGAGGACAAGGCTAATATATTTTGGGTGTGTATCAGCAGAAAACCAGAGAGGGTTTTGCTGGGGGTGTTGTGGGGTTTTGTTGTTGTTGTTGTTGTTTTTGTTTTTTTAATGATCTCTCATTAAGTCCCATCTACCCATGGAGATAACATAGTGGTTGATCCAGAACATCCATTCCAGAGGCACCAATGCTGGCAGCTCAAACTGGATGTTTGCCCAGAACTCTGAGTCCTTTTAATAGATGCCATTTCCTACTTCATCCAGGTATTACCTTTCAATGAGGCAAAATGTATGGATGCTTGCCACACAAAAATACAGGAGAAATTTTTAAAGCAAAGACACCTCCAAAATTTAGTGGGAGGCAGGGCAGAGTGGCTTTTCCTTCTCTCTTGTCACCTTTCTCCTCCCAGTGATCAGGATTTCCCCCATAATTAATTCCCAGCTGATTTCCACAGGAGGAAGGGAAATGACCAGAACCACCATTCAAAGTTCTGCCTGTCACAGTGAATCAACCTTGCCTTGTTCACACATGCAAGGCATCACGTGGTGGTTGGGTAATCATGCATGTGTGAATCCACAATTCTTCTTGCAGGCCTCGTAACCGACTTGGGGACTCAAATCCCTAAAGGAACTAAATTCACTGTATCAGTCTGAACCTGCTCTTAGATCTGGAAGGGAAGTTCCTCTCATTGTTCCACCGCCAGGAGAGGTGGTGCTGATGGGTAGGGCCTTCTCAGTGGTGGTGCCCCACCTATGGAATACTCTCCCCATAGAGCAGAGTTGGCTAACGTTTTGTGGGTCAAAAATTGTGGGTCATCTAGTCCAAGCCCTTCAATGCATGACATCTGTCTCCCAAATAACTCTTTTTTTCCATGGAGAGCATGCAAGTGGTGGGCGACCCAAAGTGAATGTGGCCAACCCTCCTCCTCCTCCCCCCCCTCTCACACACACACGATACACAAACACCCCTCCTCAGCTTTTCATAAACACCTCTTATCATCTGAGGAAATGAAGAAGAAGAAGAAGAAGAAGAGGAGGAGGAGGAGGAGGAGGAGGAGGAGGAGGAGGAGGAGGAGGAGGAGTTTGGATTTGATATCCCGCTTTATCACTACCGAAGGAGTCTCAAAGCAGCTAACATTCTCCTTTCCCTTCCTCCCCCACAACAAACACTCTGTGAGGTGAGTGGGGCTGAGAGACTTCAAAGAAGTGTGACTAGCCCAAGGTCACCCAGCAGCTGCATGTGGAGGAGCGGAGACGCGAACCCGGTTCACCAGATTACGAGTCTACCGCTCTTAACCACTACACCACACTGAGATTATCTCTTCTTCCTGCTCATTCAACGACCACTCTGATGCCTGAGGAGGCTGCAATTTCCCTCCCCACCAAGACATTGAGCAGGGTAGTTTAAACCTTTCCATCCACCCCAGTGCCACATCTACTTTAACTGGATTTTTATTTTGGCTACTGCTGACAAAACTGGAGGGTGTTGCAGGGATCTGGGAAATAAATACTTGCTTGGTGGGTGAGAACAAGACAGGGGTTCGCCCTTACCTCATGCCCTAGACTTACAACTGGCACTAATGCTTTTTACATTTTAGCACCCAAAACATAGGGAGCTGCCCTATATTCAGTCAGATCATTGGTACATCTAGTTCAGTATTGTCTACACTGGCTGGCAGTGGCTCTCCAGGGTTTCAGGCAGGCTTCCATTGTAATTTTATCAACTTCCCCCACGTCTGCCTTTGGTCATTTTTATTTTTCTAAATGAAAAAGCCCCAAATGCAATAACTTCTCCTCAAAGGCCAAGCAAGTAACTTGGATATACTTGTCTTCGGGTGTTCTCCCACTTCCTTCTTGAAATCTCTGCCCAGCTAGTGACAGCGCCGACTTCCCATTAACATAACTCACCTGGGCTAAATGCTGTGACTTCTACTTATGGGCTCTAAGCACTGAATGCCCTGCTAAATCAGTGTCTCTCTCTCTCTTGTAAGCCTGCCAAAGGGGAAGAGCTGTCGTTGAAATGTACATTATGAATGCCGAGAGAGCTTCTGCACTGCCGGGAAAAAAAGGATTACCTCAGGAACCAGGCATTGAGATTAAAATCCCCAAGCACAAGAGCACTTCTGAAATGCAGGATATCGGGTGGAAACAGCAGCCGCTCCATAATCGGCAATAACTCAAGAAGCCCATAATATGAAGCCTCCATAAATGATATGTTTACACAATGGTTTGCTAAAGGCAACGGTGCAGAGAAGCAATACATGCATGGATTTGGAAAGGCATTAGATAATTTCACGGAAGATAGGTCCGTACCAGGGGAGTCAAGATAGTGCCCTCTAGATGTTGTGGGACTGCACCTCCCAACTGCCACAGGCAGCATGGCCAATAGTCAGGAATGGGAGTTGTAGTCCAAAAACAAATGGGGGCCACCACCTTGACTGCCCCTGGTCTATACTATTGTCACTCGGCATCCCAATCTCCGAGGCATGCGAGATTGCTCAGTGTTTGTGTTTCCTTTTGGAAATGAGGCACAGCGGAGACTATGGTGTCTTTAGGATATATGGTTTATTTACACATATATACAACCTGAGCCCACGATGGAGGGGTTCACAGCATTAACACCCCCAAAAAGGTATTGTTTCTTCCAGGACAGCAGCCTTGGATTCAAACATTGCTCTCAAACGTTGTTCTGATACTGCTGCTTGCTACTTTACTTCTAGGTCACGTGACACATACCAAATCTGTCGTCAAAAACTCAGGCTTTGTCCTTCTGAGAAATGGAGGAATGGCCCCACCCATTTGCCATCTGGCCCAGAGCCCCCTCTCTTTTGCTTTTGTAACAGCCCATCAGGTCAGGTAATTAGCTGAACACCAGAAGCTGGCCTGGCTTATTCAGCTTTTAATACTTTCCGAGTCCAGGGATTAGAATTTTCTGGCACCCAGTTGGACATCTCAAGCCTTGATGAAATTCTAACACTTACTGGAGCCAGGAATTTATAGTGGTCTGGAATCCATAAACTCAAAATGCTATATTTGCCATTGTCCCCCACTTTTCCAGAGTTCAGAGGTGAGTGACAATCCTTATCTCCCTTTTGTACATGGCTAGTGATGTCATGACTAGGTATCAGCAGGCTTGGGGGAGTCCCAAGATACCTTGAGTGTGTTAGGTCACCACTGCTCAGGCCAAGTTTCTGCCCAAACAGGAAAATCTTCCAGTCTGTGAGGGTCCAATGGGAAGCCCAGATAGATGGGGGCTGTCTAAAGTCGCATGGCCCTTCACTGCTCAGGAAAATACTGCCATTCTCATGGTTTACGCCATGAGGCAGCTGCAAGGAGAATTAAAAGTTCCTAGGTAGTTCCTGCCCAGAGGAAATTTTTCATTAGGAAAACAGTGGTGGGGAGCAGGGTTGAGAATTGATATGCACAACCACACCACGGTCTCAATCATAATTACTTCTATCCTTGGGCAGCTTTTACAAAAATGTAAAAAGATGGGCAATCTGGTCACAAATCTCCAGCATTTTATTTCATTTGGCCACCGGTCTCAGCCAGTACAAGAAGTGGAAAGTGTGCAATAATGAAATAACATCCGGCTGAAGTCAAAGACCTGAAAGAATCTGGGGGACACCGCACACTTTTCACCAACCTCATTGTGTTTTGATTGACTGTTGAAAGACCAGAGGTCAAGTGCCCAATGATATCACACACACTCCATTTAATAGGATTTTTCTTCGTAACAATGCATGAGATCAAAGATAATGTAAAAAATTAATTTGCCGCATGCAGCTGAGCACTGCACACACATTTTTAGAAAGAACAGTGTTCTCTCAGTGCTGGTTGATATGGAATGGCACGTTCACGAAAAGATGCTGTCACAGCTTGCAGGTGCCAAAGGTTGAGGCTCAACCCCTACCATGTCCACTTCAGAGGAACAGGAAAAGACCTCTCTCTGCTGCCCATTAGAGTAGACAGACCTGAGCTAGATGAACAATTAGGTTCCTATATTCCAGTGGTGAATGCATAAGTGTTGCTTCAAGTTTCATAGTATTTCCACACAAGGCCAAGATTTTGGAGTGGTATTCAGTCACATACTGGCAAATTCAGGTTGTGAAATTCCAACTGAATGGGAAGTCTTGGGGAACAAATTTCCCCAAAGACCAGACCTTCTTGCAATAAGAAAAGGGATGTGGAAGTGCACCAGAAAAAGTGTGTGGTTAACACTTCCTTTGATGAACATCCACTAAACTCCCCAGAAACAAATGGGAACAAATGTTCATTGAATAAGCGGCATTTGTCTAATCTCCCTGCAAAGAAATCAGGAGGAATGCTCAATGAGCAAGTCATGTAGAAGGCTTGCAAGGCTATTCTGCTGCCGTCGCCACCCAACATCATCTTGTCTCTCACCTCCTTTTGCCCTCTGTGTGGCCAGATGCATGATCTCTGGAGCTCCCACAACTGTTTTCTGTAAAGCCGCACCCAACATAAATCAGAATTTTGATCCCTGTTAATAGTAGGCAGTTATTTTTGCTTCATTCAGGCATGCGGCAACAGCAAAGTTCATCCATCCATGATTCATAGCTGCACCCCGTAACTGTGGGTTCCCCCCCCCCTTTTGCTGGGAATTTGATAGGCAGCTCCTAACCCCTTTTGCCCTGCTTTCTCCAGATTAGATTTAGATGAACAAGCATGTGTGAGAGATAGAGATTCGCTTATAAACCTTCCTGAGAAGTTCATCAGTTTTAAGAGACAAGGGTCAGAACAGGGAGAATAAAATCCACTTTACTAACAATGCATAATAAGCCTTATGTTACTTGTTACCAGAGGGGGACTTTTTGAGTCATCCAGTCAACCGCTCTGCTCAGCAGAGGAGATCCAAGCTCAGAGCATCCCACACACACGGCTATCCAAGCTCTCCCTGACATGCTCCCAAACTCACGTGGGAACTAGAACATAATTCCAGTCATATTATACACTTCTCTAGATCTTGTAATGCATTTTCAGTGTGCAGGAGGTACACTCAAAAATGCATATTTTATGTTAAAGGTGAGCTTGTGAGAGGTGTGGAATCCAGGGACATTCTCCACCCTTCCTCTTCATGCAAAGAATATAGTGGTGGCCCAATGCCTATGATTTTGTCCTGTCAATGGAAATCATACTGCTTGAAAGATGACTCTCTGCCACCACACCCCAGCCTCTACTCCCCTTCCAGAACTCTCCTATTCTGGGAGCCCAGAATGCCCTCTATAGATGCCAGCATATTTGTTTGAAAGACTATTACAGGATAGTGGTCCGTGAAACATCTAGCAAAGGAACGGCATCCTAATGATTTAAGTGGCATTGCTGTGGTTTTGCATTCTCTTTGTCCAGGAATCAAATGAAGATTTCGGACCAGCACATTTGCTGCTAAAGAACTTCCCTGGGTGCCCTCAGCCCAAGGAGGGCAGAAGAGGTCTGCTGATGAAATGAGGGGGTGGAGCAGAGATATTATATTTACTCAGAGTGGACCCAATGAAATGGAAGAAGGTCCATTCTTTCAATAGGTCTATATTGATAAAGCCTGCTGCCTTCAGAATCCAGCAGTTCCCTTACTCTAGGGTACAGCTGTTGGGTTTCTAAACCTTTTAATTACTCTTACATTTGTCCCATTTGGATCGAAAGGGATGATGGATAGTGTTTGGAATGATCTAGTTAGATAGAAGTGAGAGCTGGACCATAAAGAAGACTTATCGCCAAAGAATTGATGCTTTTGAATTATGGTGCTGGAGGAGACTCTTGAGAGTCCCATGGACTGCAAGAAGATCAAACCTATCCATTCTAAAGAAATCAGCCCTGAGTGCTCACTGGAAGGACAGATCCTGAAGTTGAGGCTCCAGTACTTTGGCCACCTCATGAGAAGAGAAGACTCCCTGGAAAAGACCCTGATGTTGGGAAAGATGGAGGGCACAAGGAGAAGGGGACGACAGAGGATGAGATGGTTGGACAGTGTTCTCGAAGCGACTGGCATGAGTTTGGCCAAACTGCGGGAGGCAGTGAAAGACAGGAGTGCCTGGCGTGCTCTGGTCCATGGGGTCACAAAGAGTCGGACATGGCTGAACGACTGAACAACAACAACAAGTTAGATAGCTCAGTAACTACAACCATCCAACTCACGGCACCTGAAAGTAGTTCCAGTGCCTGGTCAGCTGAATGTGAATTAGGTTCGATTTGGGATATAATTCTGCATGATTTCTAGTCCATCATCAGGTTCATTTTCTTACATGTGGTATTTTTAAAAACTCTTCAGACTCTCAAGACCTTAAAACCTTGTGGGTGTGCTGTCACCACCAAAGGCTCCAAGTGGGCCTCAACCCTTGACAGGACCTTTTCAGTGGTGGTACCCTGTAGTGAGTGCCCTCCCTGTCTCCATGATTATTAACTTTCAGGAGGAATTTGAAAACATTCCAGTTTACCGGGGCATTTGGTGGCAGAAGAATGCTGTTACAGGCAACACTTAGAGGATGAAATAATGATTTTAATGTTTTTCACTACAACTACTTATGGAACATTTTTAAACGTAACTGCTTTTAGACATTATTTATCTTAATTGCTTTTAGAATGATTAACTGCTTAGCTGTTTTGTTTTGGAAATGTTGATGTGCTTGCCTCCCTAGGCTCCTTTGGGAGGAAGGGTGAGAAATAAATTCAGTAGATTATGACGATGATTGATGGAGAAAATAAACAATTCACATTCCACTGTATGTTTCGTGATGTTCTCTTAGTCTACGTATGTATATTCTGTACTTCAGCTCAGCAGCTTGTAACATTCTGAATACTGGGGAAGGAATTGCCAATGGTAGTCCAACCCCCTGCTGTGCAGGAATCACAGTTAAAGAATCCCTGACAGATGGCCATCCAACCTCTGCTTTGAAACCTCCAAAAAAGGAGCGTCCATCACCTGCCATGGGAGTCCGTTCGACTGTTGAACAGCTTTTAATTCCTAATGTTCAGTTGTACTTTCCTTTCTTTTAACCAGAGTCCATTGGTTTGGTTCCAGCCCTCTGGAGCAGCAAAAAACAAGCTTGCTCCATTTTCTATGTGACAATCATTTGGGTATTTGAAGATGGCCATCATATCTCCTCTCAGTCTCCTCTTCTGCAGGCTAGACATACCCAACTCCCTCAACTGTTCCTCATCAGGCTTGGTTTCCAGACCCTTGATCATCTTGACCGCCCTTTTCTGCACACGTTCCAACTTGTCAATAACCTTCTTAAATTGTGGTGCCCAGAACTGGATACAGGACTCCAGGTGGAGTCTGAGTCCAAGGCAGAATACAGGATGTTTTTGCTGCAACAGGCTGACACAGTTCTCCCTCTGAGCCATATCAACCCTAACACTTTTCAAAAGCTCTAAGGATTCAATATACAACTATGGCTCTGTAGTTAGCTGCAATCAAAGGCATCTGAACACTGATTTACTCTTCAGCATGCTGGGCAGGTCTCTCTCTTTGGGAGAGGCAGAAAAAATAATGCTTGGATGTAAATTATGCCACAGCAGTTTCTGATGTTTCGATAAGATTTAGATCCACTCTGCATTTAAACAGAAAAGTAGAAAATGGCATTAAATTCAGATAAGTGCAAGATCATGCATATTCGGGAGGCAGAAATATTAAATACACCATCATAATGGAACAGAAGGCCTGGCTGGTAATGGATTGTGAAAAAAGAGTTCGGGGTTTTAATAGATCATTCCTTCAGATCATCACCACTGCAAAGTGGGAGTTAATAAATTATTTGAACGTACATTTTGTGCCCTTTTTTTAAACAACCTATAACAAACGGGTTTGTGCTATCTCACCGAGATGTGGGCGAAAAGCTTCAGGGGAAAGTGTGATTTATGAACCAGATTGACAGAAGCTCATAAAATCATGTGACGTCATGAATGGAATGGAAGGGTGGAAGAACTAGGAATACCAGGAAGGGGCACAACATTGAACGCAGAAGATTCCAGGTTCAATCCCTGGCATCTCAAGACAGGGCTGGAAGAGAACCCTGGCAATCAGTGCAGACAATGCTGAGCTAGTTAGACCAATGGTCTGACCTTCTGACGTGCAGCAACCAGAGCTGTGCACAGCATACCTTTCATTTGTCCTGGTTTGTATTTAGGATGCAGGATGCAAGCTAGATGCAAGAAAAGGGTTGGGTGTGTGATAGCAAGTGGGATCTGGCTGTTTCTGTCCCAGTCCCATGAAGGACCGAGGATGCTGCATGAAACACTTAAGACCCGTCCCTTCACTCTTAGCTTTCAACCAATGAGCAGTACTGGTGGGTGTGGTGGAGTGGAGCAATCCTTCCAATACCAGGACCCATGCACCAGAATAGAGCTGGAGTGGAGCAGGTTGGCGGTCAGGTCAGTGCTGGGCAGATGCTGCAGCTCAGGCCTGGAGATCACAGCAACTCTCCCCAGTAGGTCTTGCCCCAATGAAGCAGTTGTGAAGGCTGAAGGTCCCTGCTTCCCCCCCCCCCACTGCCTTCCCCATGGTTTTTCCCTAGCAGCCTAAGGTTTTGTCATCTTGTCTCTCTTCATTCCTCTCTGTCTTCTGGGAGACCAGGGGGTTGCAGAGCTGATCACAGCAGGAGGGGGGGGGCTTCCTGGCTTTTTCAGCAGCCTGCCCCCACTCCCTTCCAGCCTTGATTCTGGACTTCCCTCTGCCACTGCCTCTTCCTGCTCACTAAACCCTGTTGCCCCTTCAGCTTCCGACACCTCCTCCTCCTAGTCTGCTCCCTCTTCTCCCTCTGACCACTCACTCATCATTGTCCCGCCTCTAATCCCCTGGTTCTTCTTCCTCTAGGGGGTTTGTTTCTACAGATCTGAATACCACGCACAACAGTCTAGTGTCCAGGCAGCTATTCCCGTGTCTGCATTCTATGAAGCAGTTGCAACAATAGGGGGCCACTTCCCCTCTGCCTGTGCCTCCTCCTGACAGGCTGCATGCACACAGCCGGAGAGTACACCTGTGTGGAAGCTTCCTCTGCTCATCCCCTTCCTGGTTCTGGGAGACAGTGGTGCGGGAGAGGGTGGGGAAGTACCTGTTTCTTAACTTGCCTGACCTGCCTATTCCTCCTCTGCATCAACATGGAAAAGCATCAACAGGTTGCCTCTGAGAAAGAGCATGAAACTCCCTGCTGGGTCAAAATACTTCACAGATGCATCCGTAGTGTTCAGAGCCAAGAGCCTTTGGGCATTCCTCATGTCTTCCTATGCAGCAGCCCTTGGGACGGACGAGGCACCCAGGGCAGGGAGCCAGAGGGCGTGGACTTGTGTCTTAAGGGGGTGGGAGGCCACGCACGCTGGAGGCACAGCATCAGGAAGGGAGGGGGGGACGACACATGCCAAACTAAGCTGATCCCCGCCATCAAAACGGAGCATCTGGCAATGGACTTGAGCCCCCTCTGCGTGGAATCTCAGGACAAGCCCCCTCGGCCCTGCTTTCTCCTGTTGCTCATCCATGCAACGTAGTGGCTTTTCTGGAGGAATTAGTGCAAAACCAAGAGGTGGGGGGGGGATGGAGGTGTGCACAGGGCCTTCACATTTCTGTTAAGTCACAGTTAAGAGCTTTAATACAAATGGGGGGGAACAAACCACACCACAGAACAGAACTTGGACAAGCAGACTCAGATTAGACAAGGTATTTACATGTGGGGAGAGGGGTCTGGATACAGGGGCCTCCCGGGCCGCCTCTTGGCCTCGATATGCCAAGGAGAGGCAGAGAGGACTGGCGTAGGGACACGGCCCAGGGCACAGCCCCCCACCACCAATGACGGCGGAGGGAGCTGGGCAAGGGGTGCAGAAGAGCCTTGTGGAGGCAGCGAAGCTCACGGGGGGACTGACCCATCTGACCCATCCCGTGCTCCACCCTCCAGCTCTGAAGCTTCCCGCTCCTCTAATTCTTGCCTCCTGGCCAGTAGAAGTCCCCACAAATCACTGCCCCCCTCTCCCAAGTCAGACTCCAGCCCCTCTCGTCCTGCCAGTCCCAGACACCACCACATCCCCATCCAGATTAGCTGCAGTAACATTGGTATCAGGAGATCGGCTCCATCCCACTGCGCCTCTGACTACTGCCAGCCAGATACAGATTTGATGGTTTCACCTAGGGACTTCATTGTTGTTGCTTTCCTTCACCCACCTCTCCTCTTTGTTCACAGGTCTCCGACAGATGCGACTACGTCTTTGTCAACGGGAAGGAAATGAAAGGGAAAGCAAACGTCCGTGTCCATTTCATGTACCAGCATCTGAGTGCCCCCCTGGAGATGACCGTGTGGGTGCCCCGCCTCCCTCTGCAGATCGAGGTCTCTGACACAGAGTTAAATCAGATCAAGGGTTGGCGGATCCCCATCGTCTCAAATAAGAGGTGGGCTTTTGTCTGAGGTTGTTCGATCGGGTCGAGATGCAGGCCGTGCGCTCTGTGCAGATGGTTGCCGTTAGGGATGTGCAGAACCCCCCTGGCCTGGTCTGGGACCCTATCTGGGGATCCCCTCCCCGGCCCATGTTGACCCAAAGAACACCCAACCCCGATCCAACAGATCCAGACCCAGGGGTTATAAACCCTAATTAAACATACACTTGGGAGGAGGGCACTCTCTGGCCATGCTGAAGAGAGCAGGCTTAATCCTGCTGGGTGCTGCATTGCTACTGCATTGCTACTGCATTTTCGGCAGGAAACATGCTGGCAGAGCAGACCCTTGCAGGATTGAATCCTCTGCTTGGGAACAGGCACTCGCAGCCGAAGACCCTTCCTTAAAGAGGATGGTGCTGGGCCAGTTAGGCGGATATTCCGACCTGATACAAGACAGCTTCCTATGTCCCTATCACTGGGAGGATTTTAAGACAACCTTAAAATCTCTTCTTTGCCCAACCCCTCTGCTTCTTTTGCCTTGACAGGCCAGCTAGGGACAGCGATGACGAAGAGGAGGATGAGCGGAAGGGAAGAGGCTGCACCCTCCAGTACCAGCACGCCATGGTGCGGGTCCTCACACAGTTCGTAGCCGAACCCTCAGATCCTGGCGGACAGATGGCCTACCTGCTGGGCTCAGACTGGCAAGTCGACATCACTGAGCTGGTGAGCGATTTCATACAAGTGGAAGAGCCGAGGATCGCAAAGCTGCAAGACGGGCAGGTGCTGGTTGGACAAGAGCTGGGGATGACGACGATTCAGGTAGGAGGAAAGGAATGCTGGGAAAGGGCAGAAGAGCAGCCATTGTGGATCAGATCAAATATTCACCTAGCCCAGCATGATGATGCAAAATGTCTTTCAAAAATTATTTGAAAATAATACATAAGGTATCATCATCATCATCATCATCATCATCACTTGTTGCATTTATATCCCACCTTTCCTCCAAGGACTTTGAGGCATACATAGTTCTCTCTCCCCCCCCCATTTCATCTTCACAACAACCCTGTGAGGTAGGTTAGGCTGAGAGGCAGCAACTGGCCCAAGGTTACCCGGTGAGCTTCCACGCCGAAGTGGGAAATCGAACTTGGGTTTCCCAAAATCCTAGTCCTATGCTCCAACCACTATGCCACACTTGCTCTCCTGGCATTTAACTTCTACAAAAGGAGCTAAAATGGATAAACCCTACTCACCTGCTTTCTGGAGGGGATATACAGATCATGGTTATTTCACACGTGTGTGGTTGGACTTTGCCAAAGTTTCCCAGTTCTAGGAAGATATGTTTGTAGAAATAACAAAAATATTGAGAAAACTGGGGGATGGGGGAACCTCCTGAAATAGTATTGTTGGGTATATTCAGTGGAGACAGCCAAGGGTTATTATATGCACATTTAATCGGGTTATCAGTTTATGGGAGCAAGAATATATTGATAGCTGGAAACCGGAAAGAAACAAAGGGTTTAAAAGTACAAAAATTGTATAACGTAATTTAGGACACAGCGCTTTCTGAAAAACGGACCTAAAACTGGCATTGTGTGGCTAGAGGGCAAAAGAGAAAGAGACTTTCATGGCAGACTGGTTTCCATTCATCCAGTAAACGAACAAAGACTCTACAGGACAAAGTGTACCTGGCACATCCCATAATATATGGTTGTGTTAACATTTCCCTTCATATTGATATTAGCAGCTTTCAGCCTCTCTTCGTTTCAGTGTTATAGGTTGGGGGAAAGAGGTGGGGGGTATGCCCAATTTGTATTCTCCCCCCTCCCCAATATTTCTTTTTTTTTTTTAATGAAAACTTTATTATATTTTGAAAACACCCACTTTTTATTTACAGGTGGGTAGCCGTGTTGGTCTGCCATAGTCAAAACAAAATCAAAAATTCTTTCCAGTAGCACCTTAGAGACCAACTGAGTTTGTTCTTGGTATGAGCTTTCGTGTGCATGCACACTTCTTCAGGTACCCACTTTTTATGACATAGAACCTCCCAAGGTGCCTATTAGGCAATAGACAACTGCCTTGGCCATATCCCAGTAGCCAGGACTGGCCCAAGACCTTTTGGCACCGGAGACAAGGTGGGCCACCAACACAACCTCCTCGCAGATCTGGGCCCGTGCCCTGGTGGGATGGGAGGAGACCAGCAGAAATACAGACATTCTGCAGGAGTGCTCCCTCTTGACCATGTATCTTGGCAAAATGGGTGCATTCCATGAGCCATTGCTGGTGCTCTCCCTGGCTTTGGCTTTTGGCTGCATCTTCAGCTTACCCAAAGCTGAATTGGAAACCACCAAGGCCGGATCAGGATCTCTCCCCCCCCCCAGAACATGCAACATGAGGCGGGTCACCTCAGATCGACTCATAGGTGTGTCAGCCATGCAAGGGCAGCCAGCTAGCTTAGGGGCTGCAGGGCAGACCACATGGCACACCTTTCCAGACAGTTTCCATCCCTCGGCATTTGCTGGCGAAGGAAGCTGTCTCAATCTGCCTTATGGTAGGGCTTGGCCCTGCCCGTTGCAGGGAGCAGGGAGCACAGGCCTTGCAAGCACAGAGAGCCACTGCCAGTTCCTGAGAGGGGGAAAGGCAAGATGCAAGGAGCTCAGCATGGTGCAAGCATGGCGGCAGGAGCATCGGATTGGCTCTGCTGCTGCACCTGCACCATGCTGCCCTTCCTGCCCCCTCCCTCTCAGGAACCAGCAGTGGTGCTCAGTGCTCAGAAGACAGGTGAGCGATGCTGCCCTGCTTCACTGACCGCTAGCCCCTTATCCTTGCCAGTTGAACAAATTGCTTTTCTTCAACAGGTAGCCTTTAGGAAGTGGGGAGACTGCAGCCCTCGGTAGCAATCTATATTTATATGTTGCAAAAGCTGAGAGTCTCATCTTGCCTTCTGTGACTGTCCATAAATATAGAGAATGTATATCTGGGAAGGGAATTGGAAGCGAGAGGGAGGGAGGCGGGGAATGCTAGTTGGCCCATCCACTTGGAAGAATATGTATAGCCTGTCACTCGAGAAATCGTCAAAGTCAGCTGCTTTTGAGATGCCAAGATCTTAGAGAGTGATAGCTCAGCTCACATCCATCTTGTTTAATTCACTTTTCATAAGTGCTGCTTGTGAACCTATATACAGTGTGTGTGTGTGTGTGTGTGTGCGCGCGCACTGTATGTTGCGTGAGGAACTATCATAGAAGAGTCATTCCACCCTACACAACAGGAAAGGGGGGATGGGAGAATATTTTTTAAACAATGATGCTTCACATTGGAATTAACAAAAATGCCTGTTCAGATAGATAGATAGATAGATAGATAGATAGATAGATAGATAGATAGATAGACAGATAGATAGAACTATCTACTGCCATTTGAGCTGATAATTTTACTGATTGGTTGATTGATTGATTGATTGATCTGGGGAAAAGACAGGACGACAACAACAACAACAACAAACAACAACAACAGAATATCAAATAAGTCAGATTTGCTTGTGTTCATTCATAAGTCTGTTCCATCCTAGTTTTGTTTCAAGCTGTAATTTTATTTTATTTTTAAATCTGTTTGTTTTAAAATGCTTATTTATGTTAAAAAGTTTATATCCTGCTTAAGGGGCAAAAGCGGTCTATATAAAACAATGTAATATATATATTAAAAATACCAATAACTATGCACTGAAATAGCATATGATCACAAAATCTGTACCCAAATATGTATTTTACCTCATGCTATGAATTTCTAAATTATATTATCCTAAAATAACGTAATTTTAAAGTGCATTTTCAAACGTCTTTTGAGCAAAAGCATTACCATGAAATTCATAGAAGTGTGAAACTCAAAGGCTGATTGGTTTTTCAGGACATGTATTATTAGCCCAGAAGGTGCAAATTTTCAAGCAAATGTGGACTGAATTCAATTCTCTTCCATCCCTAATTGCAGCCTTGCAGTTTCTTGCCTTTTCAGGATACCTGCAAGAGTTGTCTTTTGTCAGGGTTCCCATTCTCAGGGGGGCCTTTTTCACAGCTGGTCCCTAGAGGCAACATGATGCTCTCCAGGTGTCACTGTGCTACAACTCCCATTGATCCCAGCCCAGCATGGTGAATGGCCTGGAATGAGTCTCTGGAGGGTACCATGTTGACTTCTACCCTACGGTCAACTCAGCCATTTGATGGATACCGTGTTACCGCTTCTGTGAAAGCTTCATTCAAAGAAGAAAGGCCTTGGCCTTTGCAATTATTGATTTCCATTCCTACTATTTATTTTGTGGTTGTTGTTGTTGTTGCTCTTCTGTAATTGTCTACTTGGTGCTTATTATTTGATAGATCTTGCTGCTACATTTAATTTGTTTGTCTGGTCATTTTTCTATTTACTATTGTTTTTAGCTGTCCTGGGCATGCTTGTCATAAACCGCCCAGGGGATTATTTATGATGGTCTGCTAATCTTATCTGCCGTATTTTTCGCTCCATAAGATGCACTTTTTTCCTCCTAAAAATTAAGAGGAAATATCTGTGCGTCTTATGGAGCGAATGGTGGTCCCTGTAGCCAATTGCCCAGGGGCCAAAAGCAGATTGTGCTTTTTATTTTACAAAGAGAAAAGGGGGTGTTGAAAGGACCCCACTCAGCAGCTGATCAGCAAGAGATCAGGAGAGAGATAAGAGTCCCGGCTCCCTTTCAGCCCCCCCCTTGCCCAGGCCTCCATTGTTGAATGTGCTGCAGAGGGAGGTTGTTTGTTTCCCCAGCGACATGTGACTGGCTGATTAGATTATCTGTCTGGAAACTGTAGAAATGGCTCCCTTTCCTTCAGAAGCTGCAGAAATGTGAGTTGAACCCCATAAAAATGGGGCTTTTCCTCTTTGCTTTTCCCCCTTTGCAAAAGGAGCTTTGCTTTTCCCCTTTGCAAAAAAGCTGCAAAACTTTTAGCTGATCCTCAAAAAACAGGGCTTTTCCCTTTGCAAAAAAAGCTGCAAAACTTTTAGCTGATCCTCAAAAAAACAGGGCTTTTAGAGGAGGAAAACCAGAAAAATATTTTTTTTCTTGTTTCCTCCTCTAAAAACGAGGTGCGCCCTATGGTCCGGTGCGCCCTATTGAGCGAAAAAGACGGTATCTCTCTCTCTCTCTCTCTCTCTCTCTCTCCATCTATCTATCTATCTATCTATCTATCATGGAAAGTCAGGACTAAAAGGTTTTAAGAAGTATGGCTCTCCTTGTGGGTTCTGATGGGGTTGCCTTGGTTTCCCTGAACAGATTCTATCTCCGCTTTCTGACGCCATCTTGGCTGAAAAGACTGTGACTGTCCTCGACGAGAAGGTGACTATTACTGACTTGGGGGTCCAACTGGTGACTGGGCTTTCCCTCTCCTTACAACTGAGCCCAGGAAGCAACAAGGCGATTTTTGCTACGGCGGTAGCACAGGAAATCCTCCAGGTGCCAAAACAGGTAGGAAGCCTCATTTGCCTTTTCTGAGGCCATCGACAAAAGCACAAAAGCGAATGCAGATTTGCATACAATGGGCATGTGCAAATTAAGAAATAGAACTATAATCCATTTCACCAAGACCACGCTGTGAAGCACCTGCCTCTCCTTTAAAATGAGGTAGAGTTTGGGGCAAGCTGTGAGGGGAGAAGCAAGGGGATAGTTGAGGTGTAAAGGAGGGTGATCAATTATGCAGGGTGGGGCTTACCTGCAACCCCCCCCCCAATATTTTATTCAAGTTGGCCCCCCGATAGGTGGGGTTGGCAGGCAGAGTGAGCAGGGACAGGCACCTCCATCATTAGCAAAAGTAACATAAAAATGAGTTATATTTTTTGGGGGGGGGTGTATGTTGGACAAAAATTGCACACAAATTGTACATTAAGAGAAATTCACACTAAAATGCTGATGAATTTTCATGAGGACTTAAAAAACAATAAACTCAAAGTGAGGCGGCAATGTGCACAACTGAACTGATGAGTGGAAGAAAGAGAAACTGGGGGCGGGGGGAACGAAGTTGAGAGATTCTCCCATTCCTATTTACAGATTTCTTTTGTGTATGAGATTGGCTTTGTGTGCATTCATTTGGCCCAAGAACTGTCAGTTGCTGACTCTCAAGTTATGTTCCACCCCCTGAAACCCTTCTTTCAAAGCAAATACTAGGTAGAAGAATGAAGAATGAATGAAACTTTATTTGCGTCAGCCGTCGGCCATAGCAACAAAAAACACTGTGATATACACAGAACAAAATAAAAAGTCGATTATATAAAACACAGTTTAGGGTCCTGAATCAGCAATCAAATAGTGGACCTTATTCTGATTGCCCCAGCTAGAAACCTTGCAACCTTTGCAGTCATCTGCTACTCTTGATCTGCCAGGAGAAAAGACACTGTGGCAGTGGGTTGGGTGACCCGGAGTGGACAATAAAAGAGGGGCGATAATCTCATTCCTCAGGTCTTTGTAACGAGTGCTCATGAGGAGGGCATGCGCCACTGATTTGGTGCTGCCATCTCCGCATGGGCATAAGCGTTTTCCGTATGGAATCTGTTGAAATCGTCCCTCACGTACAGCCGAGGGCAATGCATTCAATCTTGCAAGGGTAAAAGCACGTCTATATTTTGGAGTTACTAGGTTTTGCAGATAGGGTGCCAGAGGATCAAAGTGGGAGGATGGAAAATGGTTGTACCACGGGCAAAATTTCCTTATTGTGGCCAAGTTGTTCTGACGCTCGATATCATTTAAGCGTTGGCAGATTAGACTGTTTGCTTTGCTATAACCCATGGTGAATAATCGGTAAATTTCCTGCTCAGAGAGAATATGATGCTCATTCATCTCTCTTTCAGATGTTTTTGGTAGGGTTGGGAAGAAGTAACATAAGGCTGAGGCCTTGGTAGAGCAATCAGAATGAAGTTCTCCCCCTTCCCCAGTGCACATTCTTTCCCTTTCTCTTTATAGTGTTCAGCAATCAAGCGACACATGACTAGAAAGCCAGGACAGGCAGTTCGTCCTTTGCTGACCAGCAGAGCTAAAATCGCTACCTTGAAATCAGCTCAAAAGAAGCAGGATTGGGTGGCACTAAGCCCCCAGCAAGCTGTGCATTTCACTTCCCGAGGAAATTGAGTCATATCCGAATCCATCCTTTCAGCGCAGTGGGGGGTCAGGGGAAGAAATGAAACCAGGTGGCAGGACAAAACCTGGAAAAGAGATCAGGGAGTTTGTAAATGATCCTTCCGCTGTGTCCAAGGTCAACATTGGGTTTGCAAAAGCAGTTGGCGAGGGGAAAGCGGGAGGGATGTTGTGCATACGGTAAGACATTGTTGAGCATACGGTAAGAGCCTCTGCACAGTGTCAGAATTGTTAGGAACTTGTCAAGGTTTATCTATTTATTATCTAGGAAGCTGCCTTATACTGAATCAGACCTTTGGCCCATCTAGCTCAGCACAGAGTAGCCCTTCAGGGTTTCAGACAGAAAGCCTACCTGGAGATGCCGAAGATTGAACCTGGGACTTTCTACATCCCCAGGGGATGCTCTGCCCCTGAGCTCTGGTCCATCCTAATCTGGTCCACTGAGATACTGGTTTTCTCCATAGATGGTCAGAAAGTTGTATACACAGCGGGACCAGTCCTGCCATTGGGCTGAGTGAGGTGACTGCCTCAGGCAGAATGTGCTGGGAGGCCGTGGTGCTGCTCAACTCCTCCTCCTCAGTTCCCTGACCATTCCCTTCTATTGGAGGAGAGAGCTGTGTGTCATACACCTTGCCCTCCAGCTTTATAATGTGCCCATGCCATGCCCTGTTGCTCCTGTATGTGGAATGGGTGCATACGTGCGCCATTTTGTCCTTTGCCTCAGGTAGTAAATTGTCTTGGGCATAGTCCAAACAATAAAACAGCTCATCAATCAAGATAATATGGACCTTAAAGCAAAACAAACAAACAAACAAAAACTTAAGTTCAGTCAACAGACATAATCCAACTTGCAATTGCTCAAAGTTCAACAGGAAGAGGGGCTTGTCTGATGTCCTGCCAAGGGGCAGGGTTCTTTTGGAGTCTGGATCCAATGAACACACCAATGGAAGAAGAACAAATATGCTTTTATTTCTAGATACAATCAGCAGCAGACAAATGTAGCATACCTGATAAAAGCCCAAGCCACGCCAGGAAACCCACAGCACCCGGTACCTGGTCTGTGGCGAAGCCCAATCGGTCCCCTCCATTCCTTCGTTTATATAGTTAACTTAATAGGTTTGATTGATTCCACCTGGCTATCAGGTACCATTCCCGACTGGTCAGGCACCTGGGTGTGGCTTGGCTAAGATCATTGGCAGCTGAAGGTGTTCACAACTAATTGTATCTTCCTCACCAGCAACTTATTACAGCTGGACATCTTCCTTTCGGCATGTACCATAGATAAGCATTACTTTGCTAATTTCAAGACTGAGGATGGAAAAGGGAGGAGGATATGCCACCTGACTCCTCGTGATTACAAAGATCTTCCGCGAGTTTCCACTACATCTGATCTCAGCCAGCAGGGAGTTCCAGAAAATTGGGCTCACAGTCCTGAATGAACTGCTCCTGGTTGAAATGGGGAGAAAAACCATGTGAAGAAAAAGGTGGTAAATAAGTGAAATAAGGATAGATAAAACAAAGAACCCTGAACTTGGCCCAAGAGCTTTTAGAAGCCCACTTTCAATCCTGGGAGTCTCGGGACTCTGATGTTTTTCTTCCTGGCTAGCACTAGGTCCAAGGCCTGCATTCCATCATGCCCTGTGTGCTTTGCAAGGAGACTTTATCTTTTATATAAAGTGGTTTTTAGAAATCATAAATATAGTAAGTAATTACTTGTGCTCCCCCCCCCCCGTTTGAATACAGAGCAGTAGTAAATGATCCAATCACCTGTGATGCTGTTTGACATGCAATTTATTAGTGTTTCAAAGCATGCACCAGAGACCTCAGGGGGGATATAAGTCTCTTACCACTTCTGTGGAAAACAAATCTTATTACCTATGACTATTTAAAACGTAGCCCTTGTTTTTCATAGAATAGAAATAAAAACGAATGGCTCGGTGTGGAATTAAATTTCCTCCTAGCTGCGACTCCAGGCTGGGGAGATTGTTTCTTTGATATGCTACTGAAGCACTTTGGAGGGGCGGGGGACACACTCAGGATTAGGGAAAGGGGTCTGCTCTATATTTCTCCACCGTGAACCAAAAAAGGAAAAGGAGGTTCAGTTTGCTCAGTGTGAGCTTTGTGATGACCATGTGCGGCGGGTGTGGAGAACTTCTGGCCTGCAGGTCAATTTTGGCTTGCCAGTTGTGCCAGTTTGGGCCCACAAGGTCAGTTTTCTACTTGGCAATCAGATGGTGTCACCCTGATGCTCAACTGATGTCAGTGGTTGAGCCCCTGCTTTACATGCAGAAGGTCCCCCAGGTTCAATCCCTGGCATCTCCTTCTTTCTGAGACCCTTAAGAGATTCTGACAGTTGGCGTGGACAATACTGAACTAGATAGACACACCTGGCATAAGGCACCCTCCTGTACTAAGTCCTCGGCTTTTAATAAGATGGAAATCTATTTCTGTTTGAATTTCATTTCAAATAGTCTTTCTACAAATATATGTTGTGTTGATGTATGACCTCAGGAAAGCTTTCTGGTTCCTTCACGATAGCTTCTGCAGTAGCTACCTTTTGTAGGATTAAGTTCCATAGTTTAACTAAATGTTGTGTGGAGAAGTGCTTTCTTTTGTCTGTCCTGAACATTCAGCTTCATTGGAGGTCCCTGAGTCCTAGTGTTATGAGAGAGGCGGGGGGACTTTTCTCTCTCCCCACCATGCATAACTTGAAATGCCTGTTATGTTGTCCCCTTGTATCATAGCAACCCTGTGGTTTTTAACTCTTATAGGTTTCTCAGAATGATGATGTTGTCATCGTTTCCCTTACAGGAAGCTGCTATAAGTTGCTGGATCCAGTTCAGTGATGGGGCAGTCATGCCCTTGGACCTATATGATGTCAAGGACTTCTCTCTGGTGGCCACATCCGTAGATGAGAAGGTGGTCTCCATTCTCCAGAGTCCCAAATTCAAATGGCCCCTCGTGGTTGCTGAGTCAGAAGGCCAGGGGCTGTTGGTGAAGGTGGAGATGGTGATCAGTGAATCGTGCCAGAAATCTAAACGGAAGAGCGTCATGGCTGTCGGGACTGGGAACATCAAGGTCAAGTTTGGTCAGAATGATGCCAACCCCAACACCAGTGACAGCAAGCAGGTTGGGGCTGGCGTGCACTTGGAAAACCACACCAGTGACAGGCGTCAGAAGACAACCCTGCAGGAGAGGTCTCGACAAGATGGACCTTATTACAGCTCGTCGATGGGCCAGGAAGAAACCAGGGGGGCCAGCACACAGAAGTCAATTCTTAGTAAAAAGGAGGACCGCGAGAGCCTTCTAGATGATGACAGCCATATGCAAAACATCCCAATAGATTTCACCAGCTTGCCGGCACAGGTGGACTTGCCAATGAGCAATGGAGATCTGGAAGAGAATGACCTTGTGGAGACACCCAGGGGCCTAAGTGACTTGGAGATTGGGATGTATGCTTTGTTAGGTGTCTTTTGCTTGGCCATTCTAGTCTTCCTTATCAACTGCATCACCTTTGCCTTGAAGTATAGGCACAAGCAGGCTCCCTTTGAAGAGCAAGAAGGCCTGAGCCACTCTCATGACTGGGTAGGACTAAGCAATAGGACAGAACTGCTGGAGAACCACCTCAATTTTTCCACCCAGCAAGAGGAGTGCATCACGGCCATTGACCAAGGCATAGACTTGGAGGAGAGCAAGTACCTCCTGGATGCCAACACCCAGAAGAACCTCAACGGCCAAGTCTTCCGGTCCTCGGACCCCACTGCCACCCCCGAAGGGAAGGAACAGAAGAGCGAGCAGACCACTTCGCCAACCTCCAAGCGGAAGCGAGTCAAGTTCACCACTTTTACCACCATCTCTTCAGATGGCGGGTGCCCTACCGTCAACTCTATCTTGACCAGCAGTGAGGATGATATCAAGTGGGTTTGTCAGGACATGGACCTGGGGGGATGTAAAGAACTAAGGAACTATATGGAACGGCTACATGAAAATGCATAACAGTACACTAGAAACCCTTTTGCTTTCTTGCTTTCTTTTTGTTTTCCACTCACCTTTCTGCCTTCAATTTGGCGAACTGGGACAAAACAAAAAACCTACAACCATTTGTGAACAATTAAAATGGTGGATGATTTGGTTTCAATGGAACCCTGAGGAGCACTTTGAGTAAAGGTCCCAAGCAGCAAGTGTTATCTGTGCTCAGTGGTTCTTAAAAAAGATGTTTGGGAAATATTCTGATGGAAGGCAACTTACATGGGAAAATAAATTTTTTGAAAAAAATAGCAAACAAGATTCCATTTTGTGGGGAGGTTGCACAGGAAACCAATACTGATCTGCAAAATCAGGTATTTTATATCATGCAATCTCATCTGGCCTGTAGTACAAACCTGACCTGCCAAGGCTTCCAATTTACCCCATAAGACCTTTCCCCCCATATGTTGCATCAGATGTGGGTCAAGCAAGCTGCATTCAGACATGGGGTTTATTGCGATAGTTTTGCTTGTTATAATGTCAGCCCTTCTGTCCCGATTTTTCTAACATTCCTTTTACATTGCAGTATCTTGCTGTGTTTTGAAACTGTGGCTTTTTCATCGATAGGCCACCATGCTGTGCTAAATTTTAAATGGTGGGAGCTGAGTGTCGGTATACTGCCCCAGATTCCATCAACACAAAATGCCCACAAGTCATCAGGGTTGAAATGAATTGGGTTGCTGTTGTTTTTTGGAAGCAATTAACATGGAGGTGAGTGCTAAACTTCTGCAACATCCCCCTAGATTTCCAGGACTGGCTTTCATGTTGTGCGAAAGATAACATAAAGAAGTGAAAAAAGGAACATTTAAGAAAATATCTGTGACGATGGAATAAAGAGCCACCTGAGTGCAGCTGTAGGGATGCAGGTCTGAATGCCTTAAAGTTTGCTCCTTGTTGTCCATTGGCTCTACAGCCCATCACATGATGGGTGGCAAAGCCTTGGCGTTGGGCGCTTTAAAGTACAGTGAAGGGGTCTTTGCAATGATGCTTTGAAGTCCTGACTCTGGGACTTAAAGGTGTCCGATCTCTTGACATCACAGAGGTGCAGGTATGCGGGACTCCCTGCTCCTGAACTGGGTAACTGTGCTCCTGAAGGACCAGGTGCGCAGCCTGGGAGTCATTTTGGACTCACTGCTGTCCATGGAGGCACAGTTTAATTTTGTGTGCAGGGCAGCTGTCTACCAGCTCCCCCTGAGACAGCTCCATTGCACTCTACCAGGTCCACCAACGCCAGCTGAGACCCTACTTGCCTGCGCACTCTCTTGCCAGACTGCTTTTAACACTGCAATGCACTCTACATGGGGCTACTTTTGAAGGTGACTTGGGAACTACACCTAATCCAGAATACGGCAGCTAGATTGGTGACTGGGAGCGGCCACCGGGACTGTGTGACACCAGTTCTACTAAAAGAACTACATTGGCTCCCAGTACGTTTCCGAGCGCAATTCAAAGTGTTGGTGCTGACCTTTAAAGCCCTAAACAGCCTCAGCTCTGTATACCTGAAGGAGCATCTCCACCCCCATTGTTCAGCTCAGACACTGCGGTCCAGCTCTGAGGGCCTTCTGGCGGTTTCCTCGCTGCAAGAAGCGAAGTTACAGGCAGAGGGCCTTTTCAGTAGTTGCGCCCGCCCTGTGGAACACCTTCCCATCGGAGGTCAAGGAGATAAATAATTATACAACTTTTAGAAGACATCTGAAGGCAGCCCTGTTATAGGGAAGTTTTATTATATTTTTATATTTGTTGCAAGCCACCCAGAGTGGCTGTGGCAACCCAGTCTGATGGGTGGGGTACAAAAAATAAACATTATTATTATTATTATTATTATTATTATTATTATTATTATTATTATTTCGTCAGGAAGGAGAGTTACAGCCTAGCCCTCTCCTTGACGAGGAAGCTTCTAAGTTCAGAATTTTTTGTCTCATATACCTTTGGGAGATATGCAAGTTGTCACTTGACGTTACAGTCATCAGATGATGAATATGCATGTCTAAATGCAGTCAAAATGGAGTGGGGTTAATTTTTAATGCTTTAGAAATGCAGCCCTAGAGAATGTATATAATACTGCCTGGGTGCACCATCCTCTGCCAGTGATCTGCCTCTTCCTTGTAGAGATTATTTCTCTCCACCAAATGCAAAAATAATTGCCAGTTAATAATAATCTGCATTGATCCAGAAAACGAACATCGGGGCAGCCAAAAGATGCAATTTAAGAACAGGAGTTATTTTTCCCAGCTAGCTGACTATGAAGATGAATGAACTCTGCAAGCTCACAGTGCTGTGGTAAGTAACTGCAGAAAAGACTTTCACACTTCGTTTAGATAATGAATGAAGCACAGATGAAGCAAAACAGCGAGTGAGCATCTGAGCAATGGGTTTAAGCTACCAGGTGGACTTCAGATACAATCATCTTTGGGCGTGGAGGAGAGGGAGCAAACTGAAAAGCCAGCTGCAGAATAAACTGCTTGACAAAGTTGTTTGACTTCTTCCGGTCCTACCATTGGGCAAAGATAAGATGCAATGGCAGGTGGCAAAACTGCAGCATCATTCCTTGAAAAAAAGTTTTGCAGTTGTTTTTAAAGCAGGGTAGGGATCACCATGTGAATTTGCCCACTTCAGGCTCTGAAATGATCTGACTAGACATTATTTAATTTTTAAGAAAAGGATGGATCAGCATTTTAAGTACTAGTGAGCAGTCATTTCCTAGCAGCCATCAATGGGTGAATCTCTCAGCTTCAGTTTCCCTCGGATTCTCATTTTTCCAATTTCCAATTTAGTTCTTTACATTTCCACGTTACTTTGCGATTTTTTTCTTAACCCTCATGAAAATTCATCAGCAAATGTCTCCCAATATATACAGCTTCCAAAGCATTCTCCCCTAATATAAAATGTTACCTTCACCAAAATATGCCTCTTTAAGCACACTTTGCCAAAATATGCATGTAATTGTGTGCATCACTTGACTGGAGAAGTGCATTGCAAAATTCAGAGAAGTGCACATTTTGAAAGGCTGCCTGCATTCCAGTTTATGCGCGTGCGCACACACACACACCTTTGAATGTGAGCTGAACCCAATTTCTCCCCCATCCCTCCCTGTACATCACATGATGTTGGTACAGATGTGCAATGTCATCCAGTGAGGACTGCATTGCTCTTTGACTTTGGCCGGCTCAACCATTAGGCAGAGTGAGGTAGCAGATTCTGGGGGGCAGGCAACAAAGGCAAAGTATTGCAGGACAGAGCACCATGCATGTGTCACATGGCCTCCCCTGCACACCCTAAGCTGGTATGCTGCTCTCGGAAAGTTGCTGTGCTGTTTACATTGATGGCAGGAGGTTCGTTTGCCAGTCCAGACATGCTCCTTTGCATGAAATGCAGGTTGGGTGCCATTTTGTCCTTAATTTCAGGCAGCAAAGTGTCTTCAACTGATCTTGTGCGCAAGCTCCCAGCTTCAATGCCTGGAATCACCAGTCAGAAAGATCTGGTGGCAGGTGATGGGAAGTCATTGTCTCACTATACTAGGCAGACCAAATGGTCTAGCTTGGTATACGGTATGGCAGTTTTCTATTAAAAAGTGAATGGTCAAACTCAACAGCTAGGACATTCACATTGCCTCTAATGGAGGGGAATCTTTTTAAGCCTGAGGGCCACATACCCTTTGGGCAACCTTCGAAGGGCCACATACCAGTGGTTGCGTGGGGCCAGAGGCAAAAGTGGGTGGGGAAGTGAATCTAAATGTTACCTTTGTACAGTGGGCTCATTTCTACACACACAGAGACACACACCCCTCTCTGTCCTCCATACAGGAAAGCCAAAGGCATGATTCAAGACAAAATCCCAGCAAGGCAAAAACAAGCAAGGCCAGTGAGGGGTGTTTCCCAGGGAGAGTTCTGAGGGCCAGATGGAGAGGTCTGGAGGGCCACATTGGTACCCAGACATGAGGTTCCCTACTTCTGGGTTAAGAAATGAAACGACATTCCAGCCAGGCATAAACACTGAAAGTGTGCGAAGCAGGGCCTGTGAGGAGGGAGTGTGACACACAGAGGGCCCCAGAGGCCAGATAAAGAGGGCCTGCAGTTCACCACCCATATTCTAATGCCGTTATAATTCAACCAGCTGCTAGGTCCGTCTGTCATGAGAAGAGACCTGCTGATATTGAACCAAGGGCCTATCTAGTCCACAACCCCACCCCGTGCAGTCAGTGCAGGCAATGGGGTTAAAGCAGCAATGTCTGCAAACAAAGGGCAAGACGGCGACTGGGGAAATGGCAAGTCAGAACAGCGTGGAAATGATGTGAAGGCCTTTACAGCAAGTGCCGAAACCGGGAGGGGATCTCTTTTCTCTTTTCGTATGCGCGACACAAACACAAAGCGAGAAAAGTCGTTTTGGCTCAGCATGGGCATTTTGCCCCTCGGTTATTGTACAAAGACGCAATTAATGCATTTTTTAAACTGCTGGGTTACGGCTGTAAATGCAGAGCTGTTTAAGTGGCCTGGAGCGTCTAAGGCAGGCCATGGCTGGCCTCACCTACGCATTTGCCTTTGCACTGATGTGAGCTAGGAACCCCGTTGACAAAGAAGCTTTTCATCTAGGCAGGTTTTGGCCCATAGTGCTGTGTGCAGGGGAAACCAGTGCACTGGCTCAGGTGTGGAATATTAATGGACAGGAAGGAGGCACCTGCTAATGCCTGTTTGGTTGCTTCCATCCCAGCCAAATTCCACACAACACAGGCTTCTTGGAGCAGCCCGAGAAAGGATAAGAGCTCAAGGTGGACAGGGCCATGCCTTGCACCCCCTGCAAGACAGATCCACCTCCACTTGTGGAAGGGCCAAGGCTTGCGTGCCTCACATGCAAAAGGTCCCATGTTCAATTCCTGGCGTCTCTTGGTATTGACAATACTGAGAATGGAACAATGATCCAACTCTGCATCACTAGCTTCCTACTTTCCTATATATTAGGATATTTATTTGTAGGGGGTGTGTGTGTCATGGCTCAATGGCACAGCATCAAGCAGAAGGTCCTAGGTCCAATCTCCAACAGCATCTCTAGGTGGAGCTGAGACTGTCCCCTGCCTGAAACCCCGGAGAGCCACTGCCAGTCAGTGCAGTTAATTCTGAGCTAGACGGACTCAATATGTTCCTACATCAGATTTTGATTTGGTATTTTGTGGGAGAAGGGCCTTTCTGACCTAGAGGTAGGTCTGAGACTGTCCCCTTCACGAAACCCTGGACACCAGTCAGTACTGAGCTAGGTGGACCAAATAAGGCATCTTCCCATGTCCCGGTGACTTTCTCTTCCCACCTGGACCGCCTCCATCATTCTTTCATTGTCTTCCGCCCACTTGCCAGCTTCCTCCAGCCCTCCCCATGCGCCTCTCTTCTCCTTACCTATTAATTCCTCCTTGCAGCCGACAGTTATCCTTCATCCCATTCACGTCCAATCAATACCTTCCCTCTTAGCACTTGGCATTCCTTTCCTGCTGCCCATCAACATCCCAAGGTCGAACCAGCCCTCTTTTGTCTCCATTCTTTCATGCTGCCGCGATTCAACTCAAAGAGCAGGTGGGGATGTGTCATCCTTTATGGAGAACCTCTCTCTCTCTGCCTACACACTCGCTTCACATCAATTAGATTTACCACTGAGCCTCTCTGCTCCCACAGCACAAATGGGGCTTTGGGGAAGGAGTTGGCTTCCTGTCATCAGCTAGAACCTCACCCAAGACACAAATGGGTGTCTTCACCAATCTAAATTTGTGAAAACTCAGGTGTAGATACAACAAGCTCCAATACCTTTTGTATAATTAACTTCTTTTCAATTGGTTGTGCTCTTGCAGGGTCGGTGTTATTACTCATTTGCATATTCAATTTATATCTATGCTTCCTCCCAAACGAACCCAGGGTGGCAAACACATCCATAATAAAAGAATTTATTTTATTTTATTTTATTTTTTAAAAAAACAACCATCCCACAAACAGTCAAGACATTCTAAAACCAGTTACGGTTAGGAATATTCTATTTTAAAAATCTCAAACAGTGATCTCAGGGTTGCTAGGAACAGTATATTTCTGTCAACAGATGCCTGGGTTAACAGGAATGTTTTCAAAAATCATCAACATCATCATTACAATGGTACCTTGGTTCTCAAACTTAATCTGTTCCAGAAGTGCGTTCCAAAACCAAAGCGTTCCAAAACCAAGGCATGCTTTCCCATAGAAAGTAATGCAAAATGGATTAATCCATTCTAGACTTTTAAAAACAACCCCTAAAACAGCAATTTAGCATGAATTTTGCTGTCTAACGAGGCCATTGATCCATAAAACAAAAACAATAAACAATGTAATGCAGTCGCACAATCAATCAATCAATCAATCAATCAGTAGCTGAACTGGGCTCCACACAGTCACACACACACACACACACACACACACACACACACACAAATAGCCGCAGAAACAAAAGCACAAAATAAATAGCAAAAACAGACAGACCTTACCTTAGCGTAACACTCAAAACGGAAGTGTGACACTCAAAACAGAGCATGTTCAGCTTCTGGAAAAAGTTCATAAACTGGAACACTTACTTCCAGGTTTGCAGCGTTTGGGTTCCAAGTTGTTTTAGTACCAAGGCATTTGAGAACCAAGGTACCACTGTATATATTTATTCATGTCCCACTTTTTCTGACAGGGACTCAAGGCAGATTACAGTTAAAATAAGAACAGCTAAAAATAAAGGGGGGGGACATATATATATATCTTTCACAACCAAAACAGAACACCATTAAAAGTCATTTCCCCAAAGCCTGATGGAACAAGGTCTTCAGTGCCAGTGTGGTATAGTGGTTAAGAGCGGTAGACTCATAATCTGGGGAACCGGGTTCGCGTCTCCACTCCTCCACATGCAGCTGCTGGGTGACCTTGGGCTAGTCACACTTCTCTGAAGTCTCTCAGCCCCACTCACCTCACAGAGTGTTTGTTGTGGGGAGGAAGGGAAAGGAGAATGTTAGCCGCTTTGAGACTCCTTCGGGTAGTGACAAAGCGGGATATCAAATCCAAACTCTTCTTCTTCACCTGCCAGCAGAAGCACCAGTGGCATAGCATGGGAGGTACCAGAGGAGCTGTTGCCCCAGGCGCACAATCTGGGAGGTGCAATCCACACTGATCCAGCTCTCTCCTGAGATGCCCGTTGCACTCGCCTTGCCTGGCTCTTGCAGCAGGAGCTGGGGAGCAAGGAGGATAAAGAGCACCCTCCGCACCTGTCTGACATGCGAGCGCCCACCCAGTGGTGTCAAGGGCTGGGTGACTGTGCTGTGCCCCTGCTTGGCGTGTGTCTTTGCACACACACACCCCAGGCACTGGTGAATGGCACCATGCCCCTGGGAAGGACAACAAAGAGGAAGCTTTCATGGGGCCGTGCTTGGCTTCATGCTGTTTCCGGCGGCTGCTAGGCCTTGCACGGCCTTCCCAGGGCCACTTAGCCTCCCATCGCCTGGAGATGCGGGGTCTCATGAGCAGGAGGTCAAATACAGCAAAGATAAGAGAGGGGAGGGAGTGAGGCGGAGAGCAGGTGGGCGTGGAAGGTGTCAGCGAGGGGGCAAGCGACGGAGATGTGGGGTGGTGGGGTGTGTGCCCCCCAAATGTGTCTGGGTTTTTGCTCTTCAGAATATGGCCAGCCTAGCTATCTCCCCCATTCCTCTCCCCACCCCCCACATCTTTGGACCAGGTTCTGTTTCATGACTTCGCGTTGGCCTAGTTCTGTTGACTTCCCTTGTGAACAGGCCCTGAAAGATTCATGGATTCGGCACTTTGCCCTGAGATGTTATTGAGCCATCCTTGGCCTCCCCTCCCAATCTGCCCAGAGGGCTTTTGACTTTCCTTTCTCTAATACAGCCACAGGGCGTTGATCTCTGAAGGTGCTACCTACCATTGTGTGGGCAGTGGGGAGCGTTTAGACCTCAGCCCCACGGAAGCCCAGGGACGAGGGTTTCTGATCTTAATTCCTCATTTTTTGCTTATTACAGTTTTCTTCCTCTGATTACCCCCCCCCCAACCCTCCCCGGTCAACAATTTCACTCACTGTACTTTGGGGAAGCTCAAAATAGCTTGCCAGATTGAGGCAGCTCTTGAGAAGTTTAATTTTCCTAATGCTTGTCAGAAAATCCCCTTTTCTGAATTTTCAGGAATGCTCTGCTAAGGTTCTTAGCGTGATCGCTTCAGAGGGGAAAGGGGGGGGGGAGGTTGAGCTGACAGCAAAGTGGAACGGGGTTAGGCTAAAGAAAACTCAGCCGAGGACGGAACATGTATTTCTATCTTTTTAGGGGAGGAGAACCTCTTCTGGCTAGCCCAGGGATCAACATTCCCCGAAATAAAAACAATCTGGCCCAGATTACTGCCCTCCCACTTTGCCCCACAGCAACATCTTCACCAAAGTCTGGGTTAGTGCGATGAATTCTATGTGGGGACTTCCTAGCATTTGGTCTGGAAACTGCAGTTAATGCAGAATGCTGCAGTACAATTGCTGACAGGGGCGAGATCCTGTCAACAAATCACACCCCTGCTCAACTATCTGTTACTAGACCGAATTCAGTAGAAGAGGAGGAGGGAAAGGAGCCGGCGGTCGCCGTCACGATGCAAACATGTGACGTCACACACACACACACCTGAGGGTGAAATGGCACCCTTGCGCTGTGACCTCCACCGGATTGACTTCACCCCCATAGGCATATTCCTGCATTGTCTCCCGAGATAGACAGGTGTCAATTGGTTAACAGGCAGAATGAAAGCAAGGGCAGGGAGTGCTTTTTTCAGCACACGAGCCACATTTCCTCATGGGCAACCTCTCAGGGACATGTGGTGGATGGGGCTTGCCTCTGCATGAAAAAGCCAGACGTTTCTACGTACACCTCCATTGCCCGTTCCAGCAAGCACGCTCCCATCTCAAGGACTGATCCAAGCCAGGCAAAAGCATTCAAGGAGGCCCAGAGAGCAAAGCCAGCGAGGGCTGTGGCTTAGCATGGAGCATATTCTGGAAAGAGAACCCGCTTCTCTGCTGGTGACAATAGAAGTGGGGCAGCTGCAGTGCCTGTGGGGGCAGCACTTTGGGGGCCCAAGGTGGCTGCTTCACTCTGCCTCGTGGGTGGACTAGCCCTGACGCCAGGGCCGTCTTAAAGGGATCGGCCGCCGTGGCGCGACGATCCCTCGGCGCCCCTGGCGTGCCGCCTCTCTGCCCGCCTCCCTCCCGCGCTGGCCGCCCCTCGGGAGGGGGGGTGGGCGAGCGGGGGATGAGGGGCATGGCGCTGGAGCGGCGCGGGGCTTTGCGCGCCCTTCCCAGCGCTCCAGCTGGGGCTCCGGAGGGCGGCCGGCTTGCAGCTCGCCCGCCCGCCCGTGGGGGCGGGGGCAGGTTGGGGAGGGGGCGCCCGGTATGCCGGCGGGCTCGCGGGGGCGCCCCTGGGGAGCCCGCCGCCCTGGCGTGCCGCGCCACCCAGCCCCTATGACGAGATGGCCCTGACGCCAACAAAGAAGGCCTCCACTACGTCATCATTCCCAACCACCATCTCCTCCTCCTCCTCCTCCACTTTCTGGCCCAGACTTGAAGAAAGACTGGTCTGAAATACATCATCATTCAACGCTGCCTATTGTTCCCCATTCTACAATGTGCCACAGTGGCGCCTTCAAATTCGCCCATCCATCTCTCCCATCTCTGAGAGCTCGCACAATGGTTATTTGTCGTCAGAGGGACCTGGGACGGGCGCTTTCATTATTCACTTCATTTATTTTGATACAATATTTGGAACCACTTCATTAAATTCCCTTTGGAACGCCCCCCCCCCCCGCTTTCCCCTTCCCCCCTTGCCGCCGCCCACCTGACTGCTGCAGATAATGTAATAACCATCATAAACAACCAGGTTGACTTTCCTCTTGAAAGGGAGGCAAGGCGAGGGTTTTATTTGATTTATAGATCGTGGGTGGCTTCCCACCTTCTGCAATGGGGTGGGGGGGCAGAGGGAGGGAGAGGGAGAGGCAGGCAGGCAACAGAAACCGGCAGTTTTCAAACCTATCAGTCAATGGCAAGGTTTAAATACCCACAGTAATTTAATTGTTAGACCAGGTGGCAATTTAAGAAGAGAAGCAGCTCATTTTGTGTGCATGCAGAAAGAAGTTGGAGTTGGGTTGTGTAGTTGGAAGGGACCTGGAGGGGCATCTAGTCCACCCCCCCCCCGCAATCTTTTTGCCCCATTTGTGAGACTCAAACCCACAATGGTGAGATTAAGAGTCTCAAGCTCTACCGACTGAGCTGTCTCCTTAATTCAATTTCAGCCCAAGGGTCACATTCCCTTCTGGGATATCCTTTGGGGGCTCACATGCAGTGGTGGGTGGGCATAATTCAAAATTGGGCAGAGCAATGAATGCAAATTCTTACCTTTCCACCTCTTTGTCCTCCAGCCAGGCAAGAGAGAGCATGGTGCAGTGGTTAGAGTGCTCGAACTAGGATCCGGGAGATCATAGCCTCAGAGAAACTCCGAATTCCTCCAAAGCACCCTGTTTTGGCTTGAGATTTAGAATTCATGCACAGCCCTAATGAATAGTATCCTGTCCACATTCCTGCAAAGTCTAGTTGGGCAGGGTCCCTTGTAAAGAAAGACATTTACATGTTCTTGTATGTCCTTATTTGTGTGGTTTTCTTGGTTATGATGTCCACTTTGCAAAACTCCTTACCCCAGGAGAATCCAGGAGAGATTTTGTTAGGGTACGTTTCTGGCATGGAAAGATCTTGTTCTTTGCTGGCTGGGAAGGGGAAATCTGTCTTCAAAACAAAACAGCCAAGCTGTTGGGCTGTTATAATAATAATAATAATAATAATAATAATAATAATAATAATAATAATAATAATATTTATTATTTGTACCCCGCCCATCTGGCTGGATTTCCCCAGCCACTCTGGGCGGCTTCCAACAAAAATCAGATACAAAAATATCACACATTAAAAACTTCCCTAAAAAGGGCTGCCTTCAGGTATTTTCTGAATGTCAGGTAGTTGTTTATCTCCTTGACCTGTGATGGGAGGGCGTTCCACAGGGCGGGCGCCACTACCGAGAAGGCCCTCTGCCTGGTTCCCTGTAGCTTTGCTTCTCGCAGTGAGGGAACCGCCAGAAGGCCCTCGGCGCTGGATCTCAGTGTCCGGGCTGAATGATGGGGGTGGAGACGCTCCTTCAGGTATACAGGACCGAGGCCGTTTAGGGCTTTAAAGGTCAGCACCAACACTTTGAAGTTGTCTCTCTCTCTCTCTCTCTCTCTCTCTCTCTCTCTCTCTCTCTCTCTGTGTGTGTGTGTGTGTGTTTGTGCTTCCACAAACTTTGCAGAAGCTCCTGCAAGTGCTGCTGACATTCCCTCGTGTGTGTTATGTGTGTAGGTCTGCACAGAGCTACCACGGCTACTTAAGCACCCGTACATGAACGTCAGAATTAGAGAGCAAGGTATAAATTGAGCAAATCCACACCATTCCTCTTGCTCTAAATCATTTATTTTGCAAGTTATTGATTCTGTGTTTGGCAGACAGTGGGAGGGGAAAGGATCTATACGAGGAGGAAAGCCTCACTCACTGCCGACCTTATTCTATTCCCTCATTGGCTTCTGAGATTTCAGCAGGCGCTTCGCACAATTTCATGAAAAAAAATTTAACCTTAGGAAGCTAAACCTGCATCCGGCGCCCCACTGCTCCTGAACTTTTTTGGCACCTTGGCACATGACATACATCTTGTCTTCCTTCCCCCCCCTCTATTTTGTGTTGTTGCGCTAGGTGGCAGAGCGGCGTCACAGCTGTCACTGTGAGGGTCGGCCTGCCTCTGGAGGAGGGAGCAGAGAGTGGACAGAGCTCACAGGAGGGGGAGGGAAAGCGGAAGGGTGAAGTATCAGCCATTCAGGGCCCGGCTGTGATGCAAATGTATGTTTTCGGACCACATCAGAGCACAAGTCCACGGGGTCGCATCTCCTGCCAGGCTATTTTGAGCTGTTAATCACACTTCCTTGGTCAGAGAGCGGTGTTTGGACAGGGTCAAGAGAGGACTGCCATTAGCAGTTTGTTTACTGTCTGTGGAGCCTGCAGGACAGCAATGCATGCCTAGGCCCCTGTGAGAAGACTGGAAACTTAATAAATAAATACGGATACTTGGGGCAACAGGTCATCGTAGCAGAACCCAGGGATAGTCTGAAGGCACATGTCAGAGCTCTGCTGCAGAAGAAGAGAAGAAGAAGAGTTTGGATTTGATATCCCGCTTTATCACTACCCGAAGGAGTCTCAAAGCGGCGAACATTCTCCTTTCCCTTCCTCCCCCACAACCAGTGGCGTAGCTAGCCTCTGCACTGCTGGGGGTGGCGGCAGCGCAGAGGCACCCCCCTGGGGGAGGGGCACGAGCGTGCGTCGTGACGTCATCATGACGTCACGATGCACGTGGATGCAGAAAGGGGGAATTTCCCCCTTTCCGAGGCTTTTTTTCGGCGGGGGGTGGTGGCCAGCGAGGAGGGGGTGACAAGCGTGACACCCCCTCCTCGCTGGCCCGCCCCCCCGCCGAAAAAAAGCGGCGGAAAGGGAAAAAGAAGCAGAGCAAGCGCTTGAATGCGCCTGCTCTGCTTCCTTTCCCCGCCCCCAGCGGTTTTTTCGGCGGGGGGTGGTGGCCAGCGAGGAGGGGGTGACAAGTTTGACACCCCCCCTCGCTGGTCGGCCCCCCCCGCCGAAAAATAGCCGCTGGAAGGGGGAAAAGGCGACATGCCCCCGTTCGGGTCCGCCCGGCGGGGCAGGGTGGGAGGGGCCAGCCAAAGTGTCACCCCCCCTCCCATGGAACTAGGGGCGGCCCTCCCCCCCGTCCCCCCTTGCGACTCCCCTGCCCACAACAAACACTCTGTGAGGTGAGTGGGGCTGAGAGACTTCAGAGAAGTGTGACTAGCCCAAGGTCACCCAGCAGCTGCATGTGGAGGAGCGGAGACACGAACCCGGTTCCCCAGATTACAAGACTACCGCTCTTAACCACTACGCCACACTGGCAGAAGTCACACTGCAACTGTAGTTCATCCTAGAGTATAAATGATACTAGTCCTTACCTTTCTAGGTGCTCGGCAACTAATGCCACACATCACAATGTCTTAAATGTCTAGATGCTTGACATCAGACACAGAAGAGTGGCTCCACCATTGGACCCCCAAGAAGACCATGTCTCCAACAAATGTTTGCTGGAAATGTTGGCTTCAGCAACTGGCAAACCTTTTGACATGCTTTGCGGCATCGCTATATGGCCCGGATTGCACCGTTGTTCCAAACTACCCACCACGCGTGCCAACTTGAGTAAAATATTGGGGGGGGGGAAGCAAATGCACACATTTAGATGGCAATGCCCATCAACTTTAGGGAGGCCTGGCCCCCTCAGATGCTAATTGTGGGGGCTGAAGGAACCCCAGTGGGCCGGGACCTCATCTTCACCATTGCATCCTGCTTCTTCCCCTGTTTCTTGTTCTGGTCCAGAGGGAATGAGCAAGCAAACAGGATCACTGGAGGGAGGGAGGGAGGGAGGGAGGGAGAGCCGGGAAGGTGGAAGAGGTGATAAGGCAGAGGGGCGGCAGCAACTGGCAACAATGGCAATGGGGTAGACGTACTGAGTGAGGGCTCCCACTGTGGGTGTCTTGCCTAAGGGCCGCCCCAAAGTTGGATATATTCATAATGGCATATTTAGGTGTTAAGCAGTTTATCTACTTCCGAAGACTCAATTAACCTTTCTTTTGTGCCATCCAGAATAGGAAGAAAGGTTTTTTCTTTAAAAAAGAAAAAAAAGAAAAAAAAACCCACAGAAAAGCAAACCCCATCATTTTTTGATCTGAGGCGTGCTGAGGCAACAAAATGATATGTTTTGAATAATTCTATATAAGTTTTCTGGCTGGAACGTGCTCACCCGCAACCTTAATTTCCTTACGGTTTCAGCGAAGCAATTTGCTGAAGAGGCTTCACTTTCTGAGATTTCCACTCTAATGCCACATGCCGCGTTGTTGCTATTGTCGAAGGTCAGGCTTTCGTTGAGACTTAGGCTGGGAGTGGGGTCTGAACTGTTTAGCATCCATGCCTGGAGAAGGCAGGTCCTCCTTCTTCCCTCCCTCCCTCAAACTAGCAGCATTTACTCTAAAACATAGAAATTGCCACCCTCCACTGAAGTTGCGGCAACTCCAGCTCCCATTGGCTCCATCCAGCATGGCTTGCAATCAGGGATGATGGGAGGTGGTTTCGCGACACCATACCCTCCAAAATTTCTCTGATGAAAATAGGGACTGGAGGAGACTCTTGAGAGTCCCATGGACTGCAAGAAGATCAAACCTATCCATTCTGAAGGAAATCAGCCCTGAGTGCTCACTGGAAGGACAGATCCTGAAGCTGAGGCTCCAATACTTTGGCCACCTCATGAGAAGAGAAGACTCCCTGGAAAAGACCCTGATGTTGGGAAAGATGGAGAAGGGGACGACAGAGGAGGAGATGGTTGGAAAGCTACCAACATGAGTTTGACCAAACTGCGGTAGGCAGTGGAAGACAAGAGTGCCTGGTGTGCTCTGGTCCATGGGGTACGAAGAGTCGGACATGACTAAACAACAAATTCTCTGGGAGGCTTCCAACATATATATAAAAGCATAATAAAAAATTTAAAACTTCCCTATACATGCCTTCAGATGTCTTTTAAAGGTTGTATCTCCTTGGCTTGGGGAAAACAGGGACACTTGGAGGGTCTGCCAGCACCACTCACTTGATAAAGATATATCTCATGGCGATTGAGCTGAAGCAATTTCAATGAACAAGCGGTAGCAAAGTGGTGTCTCCTCCCCTCCACCCCACAATTTATTCGGCTGGAAAAATGCAAAGCCGAGGGAAACCCAAATCGACAGATTTCTCCCATCCCTGCTTTAAAAACTAGTGTGTGTAAAAGTGTGCGAGGAAGCTATCCCTTTGCAAAGCAGATTTTGCAGGCAGGACTGAGCCTTCGGGGAATCTTCCTGGTTTAATTTATTTGAGGAATTGAGCTGTTTGTTGTGCATGCTCCAACCTCCAGCCTACCCTGTGGCTCTGATCTGTGGAACCCTGTGCTGTCCACCCACAGATGCAACCCCATATCAGTGGAGCTGAAGCAGGGGCGTACCCAGGATCAAAACTAGGGGGGGCAAGCCATGGTCGCGCCCCCCCCCGTTTTCCCAGAGTTGTTGACCTTTTGGCTGGCGGGGTGGCATGACTTGGGCCCAGGACTCCCGTGATGCAGGGGGCAATAACCAGAGGCGTAGTAAGGTTAGGTGCAGGGGCATCTTAAGCATATCCGGCGCCGGAGTACAAAGATCCCTCCGGAGGGCGCCTCCCATTTCCCACATCATACATTCAACACACATTTAAAGCACATGATTTCACCCAGAGAATCCTGGAAACTGTAGCTTCCCACTCACAGAGCTACAGTTCCCAGGATTCTCTAGAGGAAGTCACGTGCTTTAAATGTGTGGTCTACTCTAGAACTGGCGTCAGCGGCTGAACATCTGCTTGACATGCGGAAGGTCCCTGGTTCAGTCCCTGACATATCCAGGTATGCTGGAATAGGACTGCATAAAAATCCCAGAGGGCTGTTGTCAGTCAGTGTAGACACTATGGAGCTAGGTAGGCCAGTGATACAACTCTGGTTAAGTTATCCCTCTATAAAAGTAATATTTCATTTCCTCAGGTCATGTGTCCCTTGTTAAACTGGCAGAAAAGGAGGGGCCCCACCCATTTTTTGCACCTGTCCTGCCCACCACTAGTATGCCACCCCTGAGAAATGGCCCTTCATGGAAAAGGTTACCCATTCCTGGTTTAAACTACCTTGATATGTTTTATGAGTAAAAGTAATCCTAGCTTCATTCCAGAATTACAGTATCTGATGTTTACATAAACATTTTGGAAACAGATTTGTCAGGGGTTGGCTTCATAATTTCTCAAACTTTTTGGAGTCCTCTGTCCATAGGAAGCCCAAGTGAGCCAGTAGTATTTACTCAAGTTTGCTTGGCATTCTTCTTCCTCACTTACTGGAAAATTAAGTGTCTTCCTTGTATTTTTGAAGTAAAAGGTAAAGGACCCGTGGACAGATTAAGTCCAGACAATGGCGACTCTGGGGTTGCGGCGCTCATCTCGCTCTATAGGCCGAGGGAGCCATTGTTTGTCCGCAGACAGCTTCCGGGTCATGTGGACAGCATGACTAAGCCGCTTCTGGACAACCAGAGCAGTGCACAGAAACACTGTTTACCTATTTAACTACTTGCACTTTGACGTGTTTTCGAACCGCTAGGTTGGCAGGAGCATGAAAAAAATTGGATTAAGCAAATAAGAGAGCCAGGGAAGTATAGCAGTTAAGAATGTTGGGCTAGGTCGGACCTGAGGGAGGCCCAGGTTCAAATCCCCACTCAGCCAAGAAGCTCATTGCATGACCTTGGACCAGTTGTCCTCTCTCAACCTTGCCAACCTTGCAAAGTTGTTACAAAGATGAAAAGAAAATCATGTTTACTTCCTTGGACACCTTGGGGGAAATGGAGGAGTATAAATGTAGTAAATAAAGAAAACAAGAAACAAACAAACAAATATGGACTGTGTTACTGGAAAGGTACTTTTCCCCAAGTCAAACCATCTAGCTCAGTACTGCATACACTGACTGGCAGCAGCTTTCCAGGGTTTCAGGCAGGGGAGATTCTTAGCCGTACATGCAGATGCCAGGGAGGAAAACTTGGGTGCAAGGTGTTCTAACCACTTAAGGGGATGACCCTCCCCTTAAGACATAGATACATTGGAAGCCACATTATGCAAAATCAAACTCTTGGTCCATCTAGCTCAGTATTGCCCACACTGACTGGCAGTGGCTCTTCAGGAGTCTTTCCCACTTCCCAGCCCTAACTAGAGATGCCAAAGATTGAACCTGGGACCTTCTGCATCAAAGCAGATGCTCTGCCACAGAGCTATGACTCCGCCCCCTGCTTTATTTGCAGATTAAATAAATAGCTGGAATGTTGGGAATTAGAAAAAAATGAAACAACCAGTTATTCCCAGCCTAGCTGGTGGGGGGGGCACTCCAGCCATCCTTAGGGCCATTTGCCCCTCTACCCGCCTTACCCAATTCCCCCTTCCCTACCTGGCTGACTGGGGAGTGGGTTCCACTCTGCCAAGGGGGGATGCGACAGAGGTTGGCACCCTCTTCCAACAGAGCCAAGTTTGCTCATCTAGTCTTCTCTTGTTTCCCCCACCTGGCATGGACCTGGGCTGGGAGGGATGAGATGGAGCTTTACTTCCCTCCTTCCCCTCCCTCTTTGATTCCAGGTTGTTGGGAGGGGGGTGTTTCCCCCAATGCATTGCCTTTTTAACCCTTCTCTGGCCCCTTCAGCCACAGATTCCTATGAAGGTCACTATGTAGCATCTTGGTCAATGCTGAGGTTCATGGACAGGAATTTTGAAGTCGTTTTTATATCTTGCAAACCCCGTTCTGCCCTGTTATGCCTTGTTCCTGCCCCGCCACTGTTCCACCCGTTTTGCCTTTTTCCAGGTCCAAAAGGATCTATGAGTTGGCAATTGCCTGAAATGGTCTCCGGCTGTACAGTTTCACAATATGAGTATTTATTATCATCGCCAGCCCACCTTTTATTATTTTCACAATATGAGTATTTATTATCATCGCCAGCCCACCTGGGAAATCCTTCCCAGGAAAGTAACATTTTTAAATGCAGTGAGAAATTCATTAAAAAAATTTAAAAAATTCCTTCCAGTAGCACCTTAGAGACCAATTAAGTTTGTTCTTGGTATGAGCTTTCGTGTGCATGCACACTTCTTCAGATACACTGAAAAAGAAGTCACCAGACTTGAATGCAAACTTGATAAAGACTTGAAGGCAGGAAAGTGGAAAACAAAGGGTTAAATGCTGCTGGGCAAAACAGCAACTAAGGAACAGGGAGAAGCCACAACAAGGAGGGTCTTAACAACAAGGTGGTTTTAACACAGCAAAAGGCAGGGAGGGGCTGAACAACAGTAATTGCTAGCGGCAGGTAAAAGGACGCTGCGAAACACCAACCCAGGAGATATTTTTGCTAGCGGTAGAAAAGCAGGGATTTTAAACAGCTCAGAAAAAGGGGGACAGAGGGAAACACCAACTTCAGAGCAGTAAAGTAACTTTAAAAGGGGGGAACCAGAGGAGTTGGGGTGAAGGAATGACAGACAACACAACGCCAGGAACAGGCAAGCCCTCCAAACGTGTTAATATTCCCAGAACACTGGGAGGGAGGGAGGCTGAGGGAGGCGTGAGAGGGAAGAGCGGGCTGACGCAGTGAGCAGAGCCGTCCCCACAGCAGCCCTCCGCTGTGAGCGCGCTCCTCCTTGCCTCCGGGACATGAGCTGCCTTGGGCAAGGGGGGGGGCAAAGGGAGGAACTTGGGCGGCAGGGACAGCAGCCTCCTTCTCCGCTCCTCTCCTCCTGCCCCGCTTCTTCCTCAGCCTAAATGGACGCGCCGGGCAGCCCGGGATGCGGCTCCTCTTGCCCGGCGCCGATCATTTTTGCTTCTGGGGGGGGCAGCTGGCTTCTAGGGGGGGGCAGCTGCCCCCGCCTGCCCCCCCTTCGGTACGCCCATGAGCTGAAGGCTTTTTAAAGGCTTTTTAACCCCTTAAAAATATTTTTTACAAGGTCATGGAAGTGTGCAGCACCATGCAGGATCAGATACCCCTACTCAACAGTTGCCCTCCTCTGCACACATTCTAGCTTGGCAACATCCTTCCTAAATTGTGATGCCCAAAACTGGGCACAGCATTCCTTAAAAAAAAACATTATTGATTTTTTATAATACCACAAAAACAAACCACTACATACATTACAAAAAAAATACAAATACAAATACAAAAATACAAACCCAAAAATCTTAACAAAAACAAAAACACTTATTTAGTTATACTCATACTACTACTTAACATTATTAGGGGACCTCCTCACATCCTCCCTTTCTGCGTTCATTGCATATCCTCTTTAGTAATTTCAAAACATTGTCTAATCATCATTCTCTTCTTATCTTATTTAACGTTAAAAATAAATTCTATTACCCAATTCTGATCTCCTATATTAAACTAACTTTTTCCATAACTGTAACCTTATAAATCCTCTGATTCCATTCTCAAATAGCAATCTTTACATGATGTTTCAAATAGTCTTTAAATTTCTTCCAATCCTCCTGCACCGCTTCTTCCCTCTGGTCTCGGAGCTTCCCGGTCAGTTCTGCGAGTTCCATGTATTCCATCATCTTCATTTGCCAATCTTCCACTGTTGGTAGTTCTTCAGTTTTCCAGTTTTTAGCTAATAGAATCCTAGCGGCTGTTGTGGCATACAAAAAAAAGTTCTATCCTTGTTGGGAATTTCATAGTTGGTCATGCCCAGCAGAAAGGCCTCTGGTTTTTTTACTAAATGTGTTTTTCAACACCTTTTTAAGTTCATTATATATCTTCTCCCAGAAGTCCTTTACCTTTGGGCACGTCCACCACATATGAAAAAAGGTACCTTCTACTTGTTTGCATTTCCAACATTTATTACATAAATCATGATACATTTTAGCTAACTTAACCGGAGTTAAGTACCATCTGTAAATCATTTTCTGGGCACAGCATTCCAGGTGTGGTCTGACCAAGGCAGAATAGAGTGGTACTATTACTTCCCATTGAACTGGACCCTAGACTTCTGTTGATGTAGCCTAGAATAGCATTAGCCTTTTTTTTGCTGCTGACTCAGGTGGAATCTACACACACACACACACACACACAAAAAATGCTGTGAAAATGCTTTAAAAAAAGTTTTCAAAAAAAATAATGCAATGAATTTGTCATAGCTCACTTTCGCCCTCTAGTGTCGCATTGGTATATTGCACTTTACAACACTTTTAAAATGTTTTATTTGCAGCTCTATAGTCCTCAGTCAGAAACATCTGGGAGGGCCACAGATGAGCCGTCCTTTCCTTAAATGCCTTCCTTTGGAGACTCATGAAATATTTAAGGGTGCGGTGCAACAGCGTCCTCTGCAAGATGAAAACCTCTCTTGAAGAAGTGCTCCTGGTATGTCAGGGTTTATACCTGATCTATTTGGATTCATTTATGGTAGAACACCTGCTTTGCACGGTTCAATCCCCAGCATCTGCAGGTTGGGCTGGGAATTGTTCCTCGTCTGAAACCCTGGAGAGCTGCTGCCAGTCAGTGTTGACAGTACTGAGCTAGATGGACCCATGGTCTGACTCAGATTAAGGCAGCTTTTTATGTTCTTAAAAACTTACAAGCTTTCCTCCCTGCCCTGTCCAAGGGTGGGTCACAACAATACAATTCCATAGTTTCACTGTGCGCTGCGTGAAGAAGTAATGTATTTCATCTGCCCTAAATCTTCTGGTTTGTCAGATGTCCCTGAGTTCCAGTGTTATGAGAAGGGGGGGATTCCTCTATCCACTATAACTTTATAAACTTCTTGAAAGATCTACATTGGCTCCAAGTACGTTTTCGAGCACAATTCAAAGTGTTGGTGCTGACCTTTAAAGCCCTAAACGGCCTCGGTCCAGTATACCTGAAGGAGCGTCTCCACCCCCATCGTTCTGCCCGGACACTGAGGTCCAGCGCTGAGGGCTTTCTGGCGGTTCCCTCATTACGAGAAGCCAAGCTACAGGGAACCAGGCAGAGGGCCTTCTCGGTATTGGCACCCGCCCTGTAGAATGCCCTCCCACCAGATGTCAAAGAGAACAACAACTGCCAGACTTTTAGAAGACATTTAGGGAAGCTTTTAATATCTGATGAATTTTTGTATTTTAATATTGTGTTGGAAGCCGCCCAGAGATGGGTGGAGTATAAGTAAATTATTATTATTATTATTATTATTATTATTATTATTATTATTATTATTATGTCACCTCTTGCTTGCCTTTTCTCTAAACTAAAAAGAACGGGGGGGGGGAATTCAGAAGAAGTGGGTCTCACAATAAAATGAAATAAAATAGATGGCTGAAGCAATAGGACTTATTGAATATTTTAAAAAGAGAAAATGACAAAAAAGAGGACCCCCCCCCCAATTCGGCTGGAGAGCTATTGCACAAATCTCCATCACTCATTCGGTGGTATTCCCAAATTTGCTACCTGAACATAGCAAACCTTTGCTGTGTTTCTCTCTTCCCCTCCCATGCCCCCCCCCAAGTGAAAGTATCCAGGCCAAATGGATTTGATTTGCATGTGTCAAACGAAGCAAAATGTTCTCAAGCTGTACAGTCTCTTGACGTATCTGATTGGGATAATTACAACGCCGTGGGGGACTTTTGGCCTTGCTAAATATAGTCAGGAGGATGGGAGCTAGTGGACTGGCAAGCAACCTGGAACAATGTTTTTGCAGCAAACGGAATATGTTTTAAGCACGGCAGAGGCAGGGGAAAGCGGACTCCGACATTAGGCTCGTTTCCTAATCAAAATTTATGGCATTTTTTTTTAAAGAAAAGAAATGAATCAAAATGCACCAGGATGTCTGTAGAATGCCTTCTTCCAGGGAAGAGATGCTGCCTCTTGTCATGTGATGTTGTGATGTTGCAGAAATACAGGATATGGCATTATAACCAGAGTTTTCAAGAAGCCTCTCCGTTTTCATTTGGAAAAGCAAGTTTCTAGACCTCATGACTAGAAAGAAATGTTCCAAAAACTCCTGCTTAAATTTCACGGGCCAGAGAGGTGGGTCATGATGCTCTGAGACAGTATGCCACTTTTCACATAAGAAAAGTATTTCTGGATCAGGCCAGTGGAGCAGCTAGCCCAGCATCCTGTTGTCATAGTGGCCAACCAGGCACCTATGGGAAGCCCAAAGCAGGATTCCCTGTGTGGCTTTCGTCTTCATGCCCGGCTTGAGGGTTTTTTGGAGACATCTGGCTGGTCACTGTGAAGAAAAGGCTGCTGGGCTGGATGGGCCTTTAGCCTGGTCTAGACCAGAGGGACTCGTTTGATGTTCTTAAGGCCTTCCAGTTTTTGGGCATGTGGACCAACATACCTTTGACCACAACTCAGTGATGCAGATGTTGAGAAATCCTGCCAAGCTGCTCTATTTCAGCAACCACTCCAATTGCATCACTTATTCAGGCTACAGGGACCAGGCGCCTGGGCACATGAGACTTCTAAGCCCCCTGCCCATTTGCTATCCCATCAGCAGGGCTCGGTTTGTGCTTGCCTTCTTGCTGACCCCCTGCCACAAAAACTTTTCATTATTAGCTTTTGAAGTCATACGAGGCCAGCGACTTCTCCCTCCTCCCCCTTTGGTTGTGGCTGCTGATGAAATGTGATGGAATCAGACTAATGAAAGAGATGACCTCTATCAAGCGAGGTTAGAATTATTGCCGGACCTTTGTTGAAGAATATGTGTGCTGATGTACCCACATACAAATGAAAATGGGCAAGTTGATGGTGTGTGTGTGTGTGTGTGTGAGTGTGCGTGTGTGTGAGAGAGAGAGAGAGAGAGAGAGAGGGAGGGAGGGAGGGAGAGAGAGAGACCATTTAAAAGTAAAAGGTTTGGTGTCAAAAAAAGTACATGGTTGGCATCCGTAGGTCTCAAGAGACAATGGAGTGTGCCTCCAGCGGTGAAGTCAAACTGTTGCATTAGCAGCACTGAAGTGACCTTCTTAGGATGCAAGCCTGGGCAGAAGCAGAGCAATATGTTTGGCACCAACTTGGCTGCAGGAATTTGATGGAAGGAGGCGTAGAAGGTGCCATCTAACCATCTTAGGGACTCCACTCTGGATCCGTGTAGGGCTTACTCTTTAGCCCAGGGGTCAGGAACTTTTTCAGCAGGGGGGCCGGTCCACCATCCCTCAGACCATGTGGTGGGCCGGACTATATATTGGAAGGGGAAAAAATGAACGAATTCCTATGCCCCACAAATAACCCAGAGATGCATTTTAAATAAAAGGACACATTCTACTCATGTAAAAACACATTGATTCCCGGACCGTCTGCGGGGCGGATTGAGAAGGCGATTGAGCCACATCCGGCCCCCGGGCCTTAGGTTGCCTACTCCTGCCGCAGTCTTTTCTTCTCCTGATGATATCCTGCAAGGCAGCAGAGTTTTAGGACCTGAGTTTTCCTTCTCCCAGATGGACTAGCTTCCCAGGTGGACAAGCCCACCTGCCCCTTGGAAAGCATACATAATCCTAATCATTTAGACTACCGGTAAATTCCAGTGACACCGAGGGTGGGGAAGCTTTTTCAGACTGAGAGCCGCGTTCCTTTCGAGGGCTGCATGCCAGTGGGGTTGTACACTTACCCAGGGCTCAGTTTCCATGGAAGGAAGGTCAGCGGAGACTACAGTGCCTTTTAAGATATATGAATTTATTTACAAATATATACAACTTGAGAACAGGATGGAGTCACAGTATTAATGTCACAGCTTTGGCTCTAGCACAGAGAGAGGCATGCATCTGTCCCTGCCGGCTGTCCCAACATCTCCCCTTCAGCCTCCAGCTCACTCACAAAGCAACTTTCTAGGCCAGCCCCCCACCCCCCCTTGGAAGTGCTCATTGGAAAAAGATTGTTTCAGGAAGTGTGAATTATGCATGTCCACATTCAAATGCAAACCAAGCCAAATTTCTCTCCCTTGCCAACATAATGTCTTCTAGACATTGCTGGATTTGGATCAGTCCTGGCCAACATGTCCTGGGGTGAGGGGTGATAGAAGCTCTTGGCCAATAACAGCTGGATGATCACACAGGTTCCCCGCTGCTGACATCAGGAGCAGTGGCGGAGCTCCATGCTCTGGCACCGGGGGGCGGAGAGCAGACGGGGGTGTGGCTGGCGCGTGTCCCGGGGGCGTGGTGCATGTCCTGGGGGCATGATGCACCGCCTGCGGGGGCGTGGTGCCCAGCATGAGCGGGGGGCAGCCGCGATGGCACCCCACTGGGACCGCACTGCCGGGGGCGGTACGCTCCCCCCGCCCCCTCTTCCTCCACCAGTGATCAGGAGCGCCTCCCCCCATAGTTCTGCACTGGCGGCAAAAGCTCTATTGCTGAACCTAGCCACCCTTTTGATTTCCCAGAATGCCTCTGGTGGAAGGACACTCTGGGGCATTGTGGGAAATGGAAACCTTGAGAGCTGGGCCAAAGGCCTTCCTGCCCTCCCCTGCAAAAAAAAAAAAAGCTCATGCAGGTTTGCAGGGCAGGCATATGGGGCAGGCCCTATGGCAAAGTAATGCTCACAATCCTCCTTCAAATTCATGCCATCCCTGCCATAAATTAAGCCGCAATTTAAACTCCTCACAATTAGCATCCTCCTTTTACATCATCTTCGGACCCAGAGTGCTTGTCGATTGATCCAGAGTGCCAGATACCTGCCAGAGCTTGACTTGTTAGATACTGAGTTTTGTGTGTGCGCACACGACTCTCTGGATGGCTTGGCGGATTAAGCACTGCTCCTCAGGGAAGCCACTTCCAATCCAAAATTGACCGGAGTGATTTAAAGTCTTAATGGATGGCTCAGCGATCCCAAATTAACAATGAGCCGCCACAAGAAAAAAAAAAGGTAGTTATTGCCCGGTCTTAAGGAGACAAGCTCTTTTTTCTTGTTATTAAGCTTCTGCGATTGTCAGTAGTTAGAAGACGATAATCAACTCCCTAAATCAGTGGCTTTCAAACTCCCTGTCCCCAGGGAACCTTTCCAACATTGGTATTGTTCATTCAAGATGCCCTGAGTGTTGCAGGGATTTCTGGGTAATGCTGTATGGCTCGCTGTCTGTTCACACTTGTGAGAGGCAATCTCGACCCACTCTGCTAGCCTTGTAATTAACTCTGGTTTCTGCTTAGCTTTCCTGGGAAATTATTATTATTATTATTTATTTCACTTATGAATGGCTTCCTGCGAAGCGTCTTGGAGCAATTTATGGTGCGATGAAAACATATATAGAAGAACTACATAGATCAAAGCAGTTAAAACAACTTTATCTCTAAAAATAATTTCGAAACAGAAACAAAATCTGCACATGATTACTGTACAGGTACATGTAAAACAATGAAAAGCAACAATTACACACACACACACGCATGCATGCACGCGCGCGCACACAAAATCAATTTCAGTAGAGATATGAATTGGCCTAACTTTTGAGATTTTCATTTCCCATGATGCCCCAGAGTGATCAGTGGCATTCTGGGAAATTTAAATGGTGCCCTGGTCTAACAACCTGGTGTGACATGGAGCCAACTGACACAGGCCAGCAATCAGGGCAAGGAACCAGCAACCGGTTGCAGGCACCATCTTGCATTGGTTGCGGAAAGTCTAACTGAAAGAATCGTGTTTTCAAGGAGCATCTAAAATAGAACAAATATCACAATTGGAGAGAGATCTGTTGGAATGTAATATCAAAGTGCTGTCTAAAATGTATTAGATATCATTGGAATGGGAGAGAAAGGATGAGCAAGTAAAATCTTCAATGATACATTGGGCATTAGCTATTGGTTATAATACAGATATGGAAGCATTGGAAAGACTGTGGAATACAGATATAAAATTTACACCATTGCTAGGGACGCAGGTGGTGCTGTGTGCAGATGCTATGATACCAGGGTGGAAATTATTTTAAAAAATAATGATTTTTAAAAATCATTTTTTTAAAAAATTAAATCAGATTTTTAAAATAAAATGCTTTTGGAGGAAAAATCTTTCTAAAGATAGTTTTCTATTTAAGTTACATTATAGTCCAAAGGCTATTCATCAGGAAATAAGGATTTGTTTTAAGTTTTTCATGTGTGCTAAAACTCAGTCTAAGTTTGTTTTTTTTTTAAATCGTTTAACCACATCAGTTAACAAACATGGATACATATGCTATAATGTTATTGTTTTAGTTAAATAAATTGTTTAAATTGTTACTAATGATTATTTTTCTCCTTCCAATAAAGTACAGCAGAAAAGTTGTCCAAATATAAACAGTTAACTTATTAAACCTCACAATAATTTCATAATTATCTGTCTATGTATTTCTAATAGTATAACCAAATCAGTAATTTTTGATATAACTGTAAAAACTACTCTGAAAATTTATTATTCCAAAAACGAAACCTTCATCTGGTTGTAAACATTAAGATTATACCAGCAAGAATGAGTCTTTCTGTAAAAAAAAAAGTTTTTAAATCAAGTCTTACTGACTAGTGATTTCAATAATGATTTCAATAAATTTGATTTAAATCAAATCCACCCTACATGATACAATGAAGTCCCTTGATGCCCATGAAAACGCATATTTTGCAGAAATCACTGTGCACAGTCATGTGCCCCCTCGCCAGCCATGTTCACAATCACAAGGAATAACTTGATGTGCTTGACTCTCTCCAAAACAGGGTCTTCAAGTATAGTTTCCCTAAAAGGACAGTATATATATATATATACACACACACACCTCATAGCTAGATTTTTTTGGGGGGTGGGGTTGGTTGTGATGGAGAAGTGGAGGAAGAAACAAAGGCATTAGTTCTACCGCTGGGAAATGAATCACAATTGCTTTCGAGATCTGTAGGCATAACAGCCCTCCTTTTAATTCTCTTTTGCAAATGCAGAGTCCTATTACAATGTGCTTAATGGTGCCAACGACTGTGCGATTCAGAGGACAAAAATAATAAAACGAAAGCAGCTGGATTTGCACAGAGTCCTGAATACAAATTACTCGCAACTTCCCTTCGACGGAGCCTGAGCTTCTCGCGGCCAAATGCGAAGGGAGATTTATGAGGCTCCACAGAAATGCAGGATTGCAATTATTATATTCTGAGGTAGCTACCAGTTTCCAGTAAATGTGAAGTTGGTGTAAACATCAACTTGAAGAAATAAACTCCAACTCAAGATGTGGACATCAATCAATATAAATATGATCCCCCCCCCCTGCCTGCTCCCGGTGGACATGTCAGAGTGACACCCTTGCCCCAGCCAACATGGTTAGTGGAAGGTCTTGGCAGGAACAAAGTCAAAGCAGTCGTATGTCTTTGCTGTACGGCATCTGTTCAGTTACACCCAAGAGAGACACCCTTTTTAAGTGTTTGTTAAGGGCACATAAAAAAGAAAATAGAAACTGTGGATTGGGGGGGGGGGTTAGAAGAGTCATAATTATTGAGACTGCAGAAGTGGAGTTTAACTCCTCCCCTGCTGTTATTAGCACTGGGAGGAAAGTTCTGCCCCCCCCCCCTTTAAAACAAGTGTTTTTACACACATGCTCTTTCGAATCGATGGATTAACTGATTAAGGGGTGTGGTCAGTAAAAGAACCACGGCCACTGAAGTCCCATGGAAATGAACAGGGCATGAAACAATCGCAATTACCTCGACCTCCTCATTTCAATGGGGACTACTGCATAACTTGCTTTCTCTGGAACTAGGCCCGTAAGTCAGACTGAGAATGATTTCCACGATCCAACGGCATCTTAATGTGCATGTGTTTGCATCTGAATGCGTTACGCATAGGTGTGCATGCATGTAATTCCAAGAAAACGTATCATATTGATACATCACTGATTATCCGAATCTGTGAATATTGTCCTCTCGCGGGAACCCCCCCCCCCGGCAATCATTCTAGTGTTCACTGTATGCTACATTTCAGCAGGTACCACAGAGAGCAGGTGATGCAGGGGGGTGGGGGTGGGGAAATCAGTAAGTGTCATTAATCACAAAAATCTGGTTGGCTTGGCTGGTTTGATCCATCCATGCTGGGTTCCTGTATCTTGACGCAAAGTGCGTCACTGAAGCATCAGCACAAGGTTCTGATACGCTTTCCTTTCATGTTCCCATGAGTGGTGCTTTGTGACGTACGCCTTTGCCTTCATTACAATCTCTTTGTGCAAAAATGGGTCGCCGATCAGGCTTTTAGACAGCTGGACAAACTCCTGAAAAGGTGAGAAATAGCTGTCGTTACCACCCCACTGCCAATATCCAAAAGGACAAGATAATAGGCCTGTGCCTGGAGGAGATTACACTCGAATGAATGAATGAATTTATTTTTACGGTCACAGGCCAACTTACTAAATCAATAATACAAAAACAATACATTAAAATTTGCACTACAAAAACCATACACGTATATATACGTATACAGCAGCATTTAAAATACTGTATATTCTGGCGTATAAGACTACTTTTTAATCCAGGAAAATCTTCTCAAAAGTCGGGGGTCGTCTTATACGCCGGGTGGAGAATCTGCGGTCGAGTATATCTCAAACTCTATATTTTAACTGGAAAAGTTGGGGGGTCGTCTTATATGCCCAGTCGTCTTATACGCCGGAAAATACGGTATATAGATTAGAATTGGGGCATTAAAATATGGCCTAAAAAATTGCCATTTGAGGTCCTATTCATAGCAATAACACCGCTTGTTCTCTGAGCTTTGAGATTACACTCTATAAACTTGCCACGTTGCAAGGGAACAGGAACAGAGAGTCAGATCATCAAGCGCAGTATTGTCTACATGGACTGGCGAGTGGTTCTCCAGGATTTGAGGCAGTGGCACCTCCAGACCTACCTGAAGATGCCTACGGACCTAACCTGGGACCTCCTGCATGAAAAGCAGATGTTCTGCCTCTGGTCTATGGAAGAGGGCAGGTTAGGGGGAAGGGCTTTCCAGGGGCTGCCTGCCACGGAACAGAGACAAAATCGGGGCTCTTACCACTCTGAAGCTGGCTCAATTCCAGCCATGTTGAAGCCTGAGCCCAACCTGGCTCCCTCGAGATGTTTTGGACTGCTGCTTCCGACAGCCTGATTGTGCTGGATGGGATTGTGTGGGTTGTGCCTAAAACATCTGAAGGGCACCAGGTTGGGGAAGGTTGGTCCAAAGTGTCTATAAACACACTTCTCTGTCCTCCATCCAAGCCAGAAAGAGGCATTATCACAAGTTCAAGAACATTTTCTTCTAAGATGCCAACAGTAAAAAGAGAATGGAAGTACAATACGACCCAGAGATTGCAAAATTAACTGAATATGTTAGAATGAGGGAAGGAGGCAAAAGCTGAAAGATTAGGGTCTCCTTTTATGACATATATGGAGCAGAATTATCACATACAACAGCTTTAGCATTTCTTCGCAGGTGAGATGAAAAGTAGCAAATGCAGAAAAAATAGCACTGATGATTAAAATGTATTGGATACTTACAAAGAATCATAGCTGTCAACTTTTCCCTTTTTTTAAAGGGAAATTCCCTTATTCCAAATAGGATTCCTCGCAAGAAAAGGGAAAAGTTGACAGCTATGCAAAGAATGAAATCATAATGGGATATGTTCTTCAAGAATAACAGTTTTCAGAACACATATATTCATGTAATCTTTGCTTCCGTATGCTTTTGTGCAGAAAAAAAATGAAACACACATACATGCAAATGAATAAAACAACACTTTCCAGGGAGGCAAAAACAGTCAAGGTGGTGCAGTGCAGGCAGGTGAGGGGCGTGGTCTGGGGAGAATCCTGAGGGCCGGACAGAGAGCATGGAGGGCCACATATGGCCCAAGGACCTGAGGTTTGCTACCCCTGAAACAGAACTTGCTTTTCAAACTTTGGCAAGTTCTCCTTTCCAGCGAAGGTCAAGGGTTGGTCTCAAACCCTTTCAGCATGGAATCCTTCTTCCTCAAATAAAAAGGCAGGTCTGGTGGTCAGGGAGGGTGCTGTTGTGGCTATCAATTGCACAATGCCATCTCTCCATCAGTGTCACCCCCCACAATGAGCCTGGGGAGGGTGGGGGAGACCAGGATCTGGCCCACCAGCTGGATCCAGTCTCTCCCCACATTTGGGGCATGCGTATATGAAGGAGATGTGAGACCAGTATCCAAAGTTGTTTAATGTTCAGGAACTAGTATCCCTGTACGGAGGCCACAAAGGACTAGCCGAACTTGCAGACTCAAGATCTATGGGCAATAAGGAACCTCTGCCTGAGATCAAGCAGTCCTGTCTCTCCAACGCACACCAGGGGTGGGGAGGTGAGTTCCACGTTGATACAAGTACCTTTTTCCCGGAAAAAAAACAATTGCATCTGTTAACAAAGAGATTCATTTGTGAAGACCGCGGGGAACAATGAACTCTCCAGGGAGAAAAATGTTAGGCACAACCGTTTTATCGGAAGAGGGTGGGTAGGAGGAGGGTCAGGGCTAAGGGAAGAGAGACTGCCAAAGTCTAATGAAAACAGAGAATCTACCTTCCTCAGACTTTGACTTAATAGTATGCATTAATCATAGGCACCCTGAACAAAAATGCATTTTACACTCTGCAGTTTTATTTAATCCGTTGGCGTTGGGTTTTTCTTTCTTTAAGGAGCACGGTATTATTGCACGTAGCGGATTTTTGGAGGCCAAAATTTAATTTACAGAATCAACAGGATTAATACTCACACACACCCCTCCTTTCCAAGCCTAATTAAGACCACCAGTTAATTGGGATATAGGGTGAAGCTTCAAAAATATAGGTTGCACACAAAGAAGACATGCTGGGGACTTAAAATCAAAGTGATAGTTGGGTTTTGCTGCTGTTCTTGCTGCTACCCGGGTGCCAGTTGCCTTTAGAATCCTAAACGCTAACCAGATGGGGGTCGTGGAATATCAGAACATAGGAAGCTGCCTTATATATTGGCCCCCTTGGACCGTTCTCTTGCCGTGGTAGCAGAATGGATGAGAGCCAACAGAAGCTCAATCCACATAAGACTGAAGCACTGTTAGTGAACGGTTCCCTAGATTGGATGGATGTGGTAGCACGCCCTTTGAAGGAGCAGATACATAGTTTGGGGGTGCTTCTGAATCCACGCTTGAGTGGCCTTGGTGGCACAGAGTGTCTTCCTCGTGTGCCTCTTCCACAAGAGGTCTAGAGGGTGGCAACACAAGAACAGGCCTGTTCTGTGGTGGCTCCCCATTTGTGGAATGCTATGGTTTTCCCAGTAGTGATGTATGGAAGTGAGAGCTGGGACCATAAAGAAGGCTGGTCGCCAAAGAATTGATGCTTTTGAATTATGGTGCTGGAGGAGACTCTTGAGAGTCCCATGGACTGCAAGAAGATCAAACCTATCCATTCTGAAGGAAATCAGCCCTGAGTGCTCACTGGAAGGACAGATCCTGAAGCTGAGGCTCCAATACTTTGGCCACCTCATGAGAAGAGAAGACTCCCTGGAAAAGACCCTGATGTTGGGAAAGATGGAGGGCACAAGGAGAAGGGGACGACAGAGGACGAGATGGTTGGACAGTGTTCTCGAAGCTACCAACATGAGTCTGACCAAACTGCGGGAGGCAGTGGAAGACAGGAGTGCCTGGCGTGCTCTGGTCCATGAGGTCACGAAGAGTCGGACATGACTAAACGAATAAACAACAACTCCTCCCCGGGGAGGTTCACCTGCCGCCATCCTTATATATCTTTCAGTGACAGGCAAAAAATGTACTCTAAAACCAGGCCTTTGGCCTTTAAATCTCTGTGGTCTTTTAGAATTGGGTGAGTTGTTTTTAATGCATTTCAATTTCCCTTTGGTTTTAATGTATCTCTGTGTGGTTTCTCGTTTGTTGATTGGTTGGTTGCTGTGGGTTTCCTTGAACAAGATAAAGTGACTAACAAATTTAATATATCATAATCATCGGTCCATCCAGCTCAGTACTGTCTGCACTGACCACTAGGGGCTCTCTAGGATTTCAGAAAGGGGATCTTGCAAAGTCCTACAAGGAGATGGTGGGGGATGAACCTGGGGCCTTCTGCGGGCATATAAGATGCTCTCCCTTGGAACCACAGCCCTTCCCCATTCCTTAAAATGTGATCCATCCTTCAGGTCCCTTTCAAGCGAAAAGGTATTGTCCAAGGTCTCCCCTGGATACTTCCATCTCTCCCATCACTATTCTTAAGTAGCTGCTAGTACCCAGGTGCCTGGCAGGACCCCACTGGCAATAAACCCACCTTGCCCTTGCTGGGATTGGTACTGCTTTGGCCTCCTCCCCACAAATCTGTTTCCCTGGACACAGGCTTATTCGGTGGCGGCGGCCGGGTTTTCAAAGCTGCCAGCCACCTGAGGTTTCCCCAGATACCCTGGAGTGTCTGGCGTAGAATTGCTCAGCGGCATTGTGGGAAACCGATTTGAGGATGTGGAACTCTCTTCCCCTAAAGGCAGGGAGGTAAGAAGGTGTCCGTTTCCAGTCTGAGCCACGTTTGTCACATACAGCAGCAGCACTTCCGTTCTGCTACAGTTCGGTTTCTGACGAAAATATGTCATTTGGCTTGCTGTCTGTTATGGTGGAACTTTACGAAATAAATTACATAATAATACAGAAAGTGAGGTGAATAAACGGTTTTTGTTGGAAACCGAATTACAGCAGAACAGTGCTAGTCACAATGAAGATAGGTAATTATTATGTAATTATCACATTATTTCACACCATTCACTTCTGTGCAAAGGAAACGCAATACAAATTGTGGGGGGAGGGCGCAACATGAATTACGTGTCATTTGATATCAACAGTGATCATATCCTTCACCACTGAATCCCGTAACCCTAACCTGTGTAGGTTTAAATTCCAGAATTTATTATTATTATTATTATTATTAGTAGTAGTAGTAGTAGTAGTAGTAGTGATGCATTTATATCCCACCTATCGAGAAAGGAGTTAAAGGTGGCACATGTAATTCTCCCCATTTTATCCTAACAACAACCCTGTGAGGAAGGACAGGCTGAGACGGGCCCAAGGTCACCGAGGGAGCTTCATGGCTGATTGGGGATTTGAACCCTGGTCTCCCAGGTCCTAATCCAACACTCCAATTGTTACACAACAACACTGGCTCTCAACGCAAGTGTGCAATTGGGTCATTACTTCTTCTTTTTTACCTGGGGGTTTGAGTATAGCAGCCCAGTCATCTTGTGCGCGATTACTGCAGCATTCCCTGGGATATCCCTTGCCATCACCGGAACATTTAAATCCATTGCCTAGTGAAAGAAGAGTTAAAGTGGTTATAAAGTTACTACAGTATACTTGAAATGAACGCAGAAGAGAGGGCGTGAGGAAGTCCCCTAAGTAAGATTATAAATAAGAATAGAATAGTTAAATAGATGTTTGCATGTGAAGTTTGTTTTTTGTTGGTTTAGTTTTTGACGTATTGTATTGTATTAGTTTTTTGCTTTGTATTTTGTATGTATTTTTTGTATTTTGTTAAAATACCAATAAATTCCTATAAAAAAAATCCATTGCCTAGTGAACGATACAGTGGAGAAAAGGCTTGGGGTTAGTTAGGTAGAGCTGGGAATTTGCAGAGGATCGTGGGGCAGGGTTCTGCTTACAGGCTTCCTGTTGGGGAATCTGGTTGGCTGCTGTGACAACAGGATTCTGGAACTGATGGGCCACTGCCCTGATCCAGCAGGGGTCTTCTTTTGTGATTATCAATACATTATCTGGGTTTATTTGGGCTCGAGAGCACTGGCAGATCTGCCAAAGGTTAATCTTCACGAGAGACAGAAATTTCCAACAACCACCGGTGCATAGAATGGCATGAGGTAAATCCTCGATATCTCTGGGGAAGCGCATGGAGCCCGCTTGTGCACTTGTCAAGCGAACACCCCCCCCTCCGCCCTGAAATTTTAATTACCGCCGCCAGCCTCAGAAATCCTGAAAAACATGCGGTGCCTTTGAGCGCTTAATGGCTCATCTTGTACAAATTACTGCGGTGTCAGACAACAGAAAGAAATCCACTCTCCAGGTTGTTCAATCCATACCGATTCACTGCCACTTAGGAGAGAATGTGCTTTTAATTACTGTCATTACCGTGGGGGGGACACACACGTGATTTCCCCATGGTGTAATCGGCCCGGAAGGAAAGCATGACAAGTTTGGGGGTTTTCTTTGGGGTGGGGTGGGGGGTAGAAAGCAGAAAAAGTGGATTACTTGAGCTTGCCTGCACACTCGCACACAAACACATTAGTGGGGAGGACGGCTCTGTTTCATTGATTAATTGGCTAACAGTGTGGTGCTAAACTTATCTACTCAGAAGTGAGCCCCACTGACTTCAATGGAACCTGTTTGCCAGTAACCAGAGGGACTTTGCTCAAGCAGTTTTTCACTGCCTATGCTGAGGCAGCCAGAACAGCCACAAATGGCATTGCAGGCTCTGCAATTCCATGATTTCCATGACTATTAGGAAGGGAGAAGGGTGATTCTATGAAGTTTGATCCAGTGACGGTTCTAACTGCCATCATCTCAGCCTGAGTTCTTTTCAGCAAAGGGAGAAGTTAAGGCAGGACCAGGGATTATTTTCAGTCTGAGGGCCAGATCCCTTTCTGAGCAACCAAGCAAAAGCTTCCTTTAGGTTCCCAGTGGGTTGGGCGGGCTGGCGTGTCTTTTCTAGAGCCCCAAGAGATGTCTGATGGAGTGAGCAAACCTCACCTAGCCAACCTACTGGAATTGGTGTCTCCGTTGGATTGCACAGTGGTGAGACTCCGGTCGCCTGCTGCACAAATAGCTGCGCCTGCCCTGCTCTTCACAAGGAAGGTGAAGGCACGTGGTGCTTGTTGGATTAATGCTTTAGCTCATGCTTAGCGCCATGCATTTAACTTCTCGAGCGCTTGCTGTTGATTTCTGTAACCTGACACTCACCTAATGCACTGATCTGAACATCAAAGCCTCTCGCAGAAGCAGATTTGTGAGTCTGGGCTCTTCACTGGACGGGGAGGGCCAGGACACCAACAAATTTTCAGTCTTCCAGTGGGGAGCATAAAACTGGGAATGGGGTGAGTGGTAATTTCAGCCCAGACACTTGGGAGTGACAAAGGATATGCATAAAACAAGCAGGGCTTTTTTTTCAGGAGGAACTTGCCAGATCTCAGTTTCAGCACTTCTCAGGTGAGTTCTGGCACCTCTCAAGCAGGTGCCATTGCCATTCTAAGAGAAAGAAGGAGGCGTTAATAGTGAGTACTGCCACCTCTTTTCCTAGAAATATAGCACTGAAAACAAGGAAGGTGAGGGTATGTAACAGAAGCGGGATGGAGTCTTTGGGGAACCTCTTTCCCTCTGAGTGTGCATTTGCATCAGAATTTGAACCAGGAACCCCTTGAATCTGTGGAGCAGCATCTCGTGTGGTGAGTCACTTTAGACACAGTCTGGAGGCAGATAGGTCGCTCTCAGGTCTCAGCTTGGCTACACCCCATTTATCAAAGAAGGTTCTTCCTGATCTGATCTGACTCAACCATAAACAGACCTGTCTCTTTGCCTGGCTGACATTTATGCTTCCATGAATATGCTTTTCTGATCCACTTGCACCTGACCCACAATTTGTTTTTTTGTTTGTTTGTTTTTTTAGAAGAGAGGTGGCCACCGTGAGAAGTGGCTTAGATGGGCTTTTGATCTAACCCAAAGCAGAGCTCTTCTTATGAGCCCACGAAACCCTCTTGATAGAAGGCTGGACGTCCTCGTAGCTCAAATCCACCCACCGGAGTAGTGTTGGCTGAACAAGATGGTCCTGAATTTATTTGTTTTAATCAGTGGGGTCCAAGCACTGTCTGAGGCTTCACTTTCATTTTCCGGAGCAGTATTTCTGCCCTGGTTAATGAAAACAAGGTTTTGACAGATGGTCATTCCTCCTGTTGACCATCTCAGGTAGGGTTGAGGTTGTTTTTCCTAATTAAAATAGCACCGTTCTTCAAGAGCTATCTTCTCTTTCCTTCCTAAGCAGATGGTGCTACTTCACTGCCAGGGCCAAGAGTGTTGTCCAAGGGAAAGACGGACAAAATAATCCTCTACCAAAAAGGAACACAAAATAGTAATGAGAAGTACCGAGAAACGGGCGGCTTTGCCCATTATGAATTTCCTACCTCAGGGAGGGTGATCCCTAAAGAAAAGGAAGTGGGACAGATCCAAATTGTTCCCTATAACAATCTTAGAAATGAACGAATAAATCTAGCCAAAACAGAACGTCTTAGTCTCCTCCTCCCCACCCCCAGTAAATTCTGAAATATTGTGTGATACTAATATAGTGCCTATATTTTTGAGCCTTTACTAGCAGGTGAGTGTGAAGCTGGTGGCGATTTATTTATGTTTGTTTTTAATAAGGCTAGGCGGAAAATCTCTCCCTCCCTCTGGTTTTGCAGCCCCATTCAACCCAGTAACAGATTGGAGAGACAATCCAGCAATGGGTAAGATCCACTGAAAGGCGTCAGGGTTGTTGATGAATCTTTGAGAGCGAGTAGGCAAGGAAATGTCGTTTTTGCACCTGGACCACTTTTGGACCGACACAGCTTGATTGGGAATCAGGAGCATGGCCAGAAATTGCACTATGGCATGATCCAACAGGAATGTAATTATTTTCCTTATGGAATGGGGGAAGTTCTGTTTCGGACTCTGTGTATGGATTTTCTCCATCACCCCCCCCCCCCACTCCATGCATTAATGCTTTGCTCTTCCTTTCTGAGGAAGGTAGCTTAGCACAAGGGGATCTGGCCTGTCAACAATGATCCAGATTTTATTTCCAGGCTTCTCAGGTAGGGAACCCTCGAGACCCTTTGGCCTTTGGAAGGCTGATTAGAGGAAAGTGTTGAAAGAAACTGAGATTTGTGCTTCTTCTCCCCACCCCACCCCACTTTTTTCTTCCCCCCTGAATTTAGAAACTTTTTCTTTTCAAGCATAAGTCAAGGTGCTTTCATTAGTGTTTAAAGGCCCAAATGACTTAGGCCCCAAATTCCTGAAAAAAACCACCTCCTTTCCTATAGAGCCTCTTGGGTGCTAAGGCTGATGGAAGAAGACCCTGTGGTTGTTCCACCAAGCTCAGAAGTCCCTTTTTTGGGGTGGGTGGGGGGCGTTCTCTGCAGCAGCCTCCAAGGGACATGGAATGGTTGGACACAGAGGCATGGTGGGAGGAACGAGGTGGGGAACTGCCAAGGGGAGAAGGCCCATAGCCAGAGGACTGGTGGTGGGACAGGGATGAGTGGGCAGAGGGAGGAGAGAGAGAAGACTGGGAGGAGGAGGTGTCAGAAGCTGAAGAGGTAACAGGGTTTAGTGAGCAGGAAGAGTCTGTGGCATAAAGAAGTCCAGAAGCAGAAGCAGGACAGAAAGCAGGCCAAGAGGCTGAGAGGAACCAGGTTGTCTCCCCCTCCTGCTCTAACAACCTCCCCTCCCCCTGGTCTCCCAGGACCAGGAGAGGCATGAAGTGGGAGGAGCAAAGGCTGGCAGGTAGTATCAGATTGCTTGGGGGAAACCCAGGAAAGGAGGAGAATTAGACAGCTGTGGGAAAGTGGGGACCTTCAAACTCCACAACTGCCTCATAGGGGCAAGACCAGGGGTTGGCAAACTAAGGCCCCCGGGTGGATCAGGCCCACCTGGGTCCTAAATCCACCCCGCGCTGCAAAGCCAGAACCTGCCGCGAAGCTGAGACTCCTGGCGATGGTGACGGGAGGAAGAGGCCGAGCGGTGGCGGCTCTGCCAATCAAACGCTGCGCCTGGTTTACCTCAGTGGCATTTGACTGGCAGAGACATCCCCGTGCCGCGCTGAGATAAACGAGGCGTGGCATTTGATTGGCCCCTTCTTTCTCTAGGCGGGGAGGAAGCCGGTTTCACACCACCACTGCCAGTTCTTTGGCGAATGGGGCAGGTGACAAACCGAGAAGGCGGCTGGGGCTGAGGTGGGGAGGAGGACTATTTGCCCCCCCCTCGCAGTGTGCATAGGAATTCATTGTTTTTTTGTTTCTGTTTTTAAAAATATAGTCAGGCCCTCCACAAGGTCTGAGGGACAGTGGACCGGCCCCCTGAGGAAAAAGTTTGCTGTCCCCTGGGCAAGACCTACCAAAGAAGAGTTGTTGTGCTCATTTGGCCTGGCACTCCTATGCAGATCCTGTTTCTGCTAATAAAGAGTTAACTCCACTTGCTCAGTGTGATTTACTGCTGGGTTGCTCCTGCCACTAAGTTGTGGACCTCCTTCCCCACAGAAGTGTTTCTGGCCTTTCAACTAGGCAGCTTTATACAGTTTCCAGCTTATGCCGAAGACACATCTTTTGACAGTGGCCTTTGACATTTTTTAGGGCCAGCCCTACTTTGTGATTGTGACTTGCTATCTTTTCTCGAAAGGCTGGGACGCTCAGTCTCCCAAGAGAGCTGATATGAATTCTTATCACGCAAGAATACCTTGCTTCTGTCCGTCGCTGCAGTAAGATGATAAAACAATTAGTTCCAGTTACAGGTAGGTAGCCGTGTTGGTCTGCCATAGTCAAAACAAAATAAAAAATAAAAAAAATCCTTCCAGTAGCACCTTAGAGACCAACTAAGTTAAAGGTGCTACTGGAAGGATTTTTTTTAAAAAATTATTTTTTTAAACAATTAGTGATAGGATTATCAAGAAAGCGAGGCGGGGCGGCTCTGCATACTAAGAGAGGGCAGCAGAAACGAAAAGTCAAGCCAGAATAAATTATGCAAAGCATGGCCACTATTATGTAAATATAGCTGTAGAAATATTACACATAGCAAGCATTGTTCAGGAATTATGACTCACAAGTAGAATCGCTTGCTGGCCCTGCATCTACCACTGTGTCTCTTCCCTGACGGCAAGAGCTGTTTAATAGTGGAATGGACTCCCTTGGAAGGCTAAACAGAGACTGGATGGCCAACTGTCATGGACGCTTTAGCTGTGATGATTGCAGTGAATAAGATTGGGCTAGGTGGCCCTTGGGATCCCTTCCTACTCTACAATTTTGGGGTGGGGGGGCTGTTGATTTCGCCAGCCACAAATTTGAATGAGGTTACTAGGGTGAGTTACAATTAAATCAGTTAAAAGAAATCTTTGTCAAGGAAATGGGGTAGATACAATTCTCTCTCTCTCTCTCTCTGTGTGTGTGATGTCAAAGGCCAGGGTAAAGTGGTAAGTCTTCAGCATCCAACAAAAGCTACATCATGAAGGTGCCAGGCGCATCTATGCACACAGGGAATGCCACGATTTCGGGGATGTCACAGAGAAGGCTCTGTCCTAGGTTGCAGCCGCCCCCTGAATACCAAGAGGGCACCCTCTGCTGATCTTGGCACCTGAGATGGACTGTCTGTCGGGAAGGAGGTTGTCTCTCTAAATCAGGAATAGGCAAACTCGGCCCTCCAGATGTTTTGGGACTACAACTCCCATCATCCCTGACCACTGGTCCTGTTAGCTAGGGATGATGGGAGTTGTAGTCCCAAAGCAGCTGGAGGGCCGAGTTTGCCTATGCCTCCTCTAGATATTGCTGGACAACAGCTCCCATCGCTCCTGACGATTTTCATTGAGACTGACAAACAACAAGACGAAGGACACATCTTCCCATTCCTCACCCGCTGAGAATTTGTTAATTTCACAGGCCGGTTTGTAACTGCGAGTTGCTAAACTGTTCCTGCATAATGTTTTAGAGAAAGCCCTTGTGTTTTGCAGGCTTTGAAAGGCAGACAGGGAAGCTGATGGAGATTTCAAACCAGCAGAGCAAGGGAACGTTCAACATGAAGGTCAATGTTCAGATGCAATTACCTCTAAGATCGTGGCCGACATCCCCTCCGAAATGGAACTGTTGACAACGGCAAAACATTTTTTCACCAGAGCATGCAGGTCTTCTTGAGAGATCTCCTGTAGCAAATGCACCCCATCCACCCTACCAAGCAAAGATGGTTTGGTCTGTTAGTTGGCCTCCAGACACTGGACTTCAGAGTTGTCTGGAGATATTGCATGGCAGAAAGATTTCAGGTTGAGCTGGGAGTGAAACCTGGGAATTTCTGTGCACAAAGCAGGTGCTCTAGCACTAATTTGTGGCCCCTCCCCACAAATTCAGGAACATCAACATAAAATGACTTCTGCAAAGTGCCACGTACTTTGTTGGTGTTATATCAAAATAAACAAATACTTAACACACACACACACCTTCCAATGTAGCAGCAAGACAGAATTAATCTCCCTTCTCCTGAAATGTTCCCAACCTCCCCTGCAGCTCCTCCACCCATAAACTGAAACGTAAACATTTTGGATTTCAATTTTGGATTATAAATGGCTAATTTTGCTCAGAAGCCTCTTTTTCAGAGCTCTTTTTAGAGTTATCTATCAGCTGGCAACCTGGTTTGCCTTTTCCAACTTGCGTGAAAATCCAAGCCAGAGAAGAATTATGGGGTCATAATGCTTGTCTTGTATTCAATGTGAATGTTATGAGCCCTTAACACTCATAATTCGGAGCCAGAAAATGTATGCTTCAGTAAAACTGAAGTGAACACAGGATGTCTCAGCAGGAATCGAGCTTCCTGAGTAAATCTGAGCAACATGGAAAGAGATTTGTTTGCAATGAGAATTCAGAGGAAATAAATATAGATGTATATTTTTCTTTTTTTCATATCCAAATTAGGAGCCTACCTTTTAATTTTCTCTTTGACTTCCTCTGCAAACAGTGGATCAACCTATGGCAGGGGAAATAAAACACAGGAATCTTATGAACATTAAACCATCCTCCACACTGGGAAAATATTAATGGCCTGAGGTTGCAGTTTTGCTGGATACCAAGGGTGGGGAACCTCAGGACTCATGCAAAATGTGGCCCTCCGGGCCCCTTCATCTGGCCCTAGGGACTTTCCCCACACCACACACCTAGATCACTGGCTCTGCTTTGAACCCTCCTTGAATGTTTTCGCCTGGGTTGAAGGTGTGCTTGAACTCTGATACTGCCTCTCGCTTGTCTGGTGGAGTGCGTAAGTGTAAAAGTCAAAGTTACATTCACTGCTCCACCCATTTTTTGCCTCTGGTCCTGCCCACCACTGGCAAGAACACTGGAAGAAGAAGAAGAAGAAGAAGAAGAAGAAGAAGAAGAAGAAGAAGAAGAAGAAGAAGAAGATTTGGATTTGATATCCCGCTTTATCACTACCCGAAGGAGTCTCAAAGCGGCTAACATTCTCCTTTCCCTTCCTCCCCACAACAAACACTCTGTGAGGTGAGTGGGGCTGAGAGACTTCAAAGAAGTGTGACTAGCCCAAGGTCACCCAGCAGCTGCATGTGGAGGAGCGGGGACGCAAACCCGGTTCCCCAGATTATGAGTCTACCGCTCTTAACCACTACACCACAGAGTGTTTGTACAGCTCTGGTTGCCTCCTCTCCAAAAGGATGTTGTCGAGATGGAAAATTTCAGGAAACGGCAACCCAAACAATGAAGAGGATGGAGGAAACCCCCGTCTGTGGAAAGGCTGTTTTATTTTACAGAAAAGGCAAGTAAGAGGCGACATGCTAGACAGAAGATTATAAAATTATGCATTGGCATGGAGAAAGTGGATGGAGAAAAGTCCCACACTCCCTTCTCTCAAAACACTGGAACTTGTGGAAATCCAAAGGAGCGGAGTGCTGGAAGATTCACAACAGTTTAAAAAAGAAGTCATTCTTCACGGAGCGCACAGTCAACTCTGGAACTCGTTCCCCACAAGGAAGTTTAGAGAAATTAATGGAGGAGTGGGCTTTCAAGGGCTGCTAGTCACAATGACCATGCTCTCTACCTTCATACTTGGAAGCATCGCTTCTGAATACCAGTGGAAAATTGCAGGAGGGGAGACTTGCTCTTGTGCTCGTGTTCTGCTCCTTGATTTCCCACAGGCATCTGCTTGGCCACTGTGAGAACAGAATGCTGCACCAGTTGGGCCCTGGGCCTGATCCAGCATGTTCGTCATGTGTGACGCCCCGCCCCAAGGTTGGTCCTCTGGCTGAAAACCATTCCCCAGCACTACTGCACACAGTAAACCACAGCAATGGCATCTTCTCCAAAACCAATGCAAGCTCTTTCCTAACACTGACCTTTCAAAAACAACGGGCTTTCAAAATCGTGAGGATACGATAAGGCAATGCCAACTTTTAAGGTGCATTTTTTACATCTATGTATTTAATGGGCAGACAATAATGGGTTGTAGTCAGAGCTGACCCACTGAAATGAGTGGACCAGAGTCGATTGATTTCAACAGTATGAGTAGCACAGGATATGATCCAAGGTTAGAAGCTATCCCATTCAATATTGGTGAAATGGATCTTTATCACAACCGTAAGTATGCTAAAAGAAAAAGAAAATAAATATCTAGGAGTTGATTGAAGTAAAAAATGATTGATCATCAGCCAGTCTTGATTACAACAGCAATATGTTTATTTTTTGCCTGAGCACTGGGTAGTATCCCACTCTGTTCTGGATGGTATCTTTGTGCGGTGCTAGCTGCTGTTGCAATCTAACTTAAGCAGGCTCGATTGGCAAACCAACTTAAGCAGAAGTGCGTGTTGACCCACGAATGGAAACCCAGTGTTCAAAGGCAGTGATGTGGAACTTGTGGTCCTTCAGGTGTTACTGGACTTCAACCCCCATCACCCTGGGAAGCTGTGGAAGGTGCCAGGTTTAATTCCCAGCATCTCCAGTTAGGGCAGGAAAAGACCCCTGCATGAAGATCAGCTGCCGGTCAGTGTAGACAATGCTGAGATAGATGGACTAATAGTCTTGACTCGACGTAAAGGCAGCTTCCTATGTTCCCTGGCCATCAGGCTTCCTGAGGTTCATGGGAGTTGTAGTCTAACAACAGCTGGACAGCCAAAATATGCCCACTGCTGTTCTAAGGGGAACATGCCACAGAACACATGCCTTGCATGCAAAAAGTCACAGGTTCAAGGATGTGTGCCTGCAGTCCCAGTAAGGTATTAAGGATCACTCTGCTGCATTCCACAACTAAAGCAGGTGAGATTGGTGGGGAGGCAGGACAGGGCTGTAGAACCTCCCCCTAAGGAAGGTTAGGCTCATCCCTTCTCTGTTGTCAGCGGACAAGGAGAACCAAAGGTGTCTGGATCTGCCTTTTTTAATGCTCTGCTGGGCCCATGCTAGCAGGTGGCAGGGACGGGGGGCACTTCCCCTCTTTCTTTTTTTGTTCTGGCCTTTAAAAACCCCCAAACTGTGCCAGCTCTAGGGGTTTAGCCTAAAATTGGATGCGAGATTCTTGCCCATCCGAAAGCTACAGGTGAAGAACTTTCAGATTTGACAAGAATTTCTTCTGCATCCTCTTACTTCATTTGTACCCTTCTCTGTTGTTGTTGTTCAGTCGTTCAATCATGTCTGACTCTTCGTGACCCCATGGACCAGAGCACACCAGGCACGCCTATCTTTCACTGCCTCCCGCAGTTTGGCCAAACTCATGCTAGTTGCTTCAAGAACACTGTCCAACCATCTCATCCTCTGTCGTCCCCTTCTCCTTGTGCCCTCCATCTTTCCCAACATCAGGGTCTTTTCCAGGGAGTCTTCTCTTCTCATGAGGTGGCCAAAGTACTGGATCCTCAACTTCAGGATCTGTCCTTTCAGTGAACACTCAGGGCTGATTTCTTTAAGGAAGGATAAGTTTGATATTTTTGCAGTCAATGGGACTCAAGAGTCTCCTCCAGCACCATAATTCAAATTATGGTGCTGAATTATGGTACCCATCTCTAACAGACATTTATTGCTCTAGGGTGGTGTCGGAGGAAATGGGGGAGCTCTTATCTCCCAGCACCTCCAGCACTGGCATATAACTTCCTTTCTACCCTGTTCTACATTGGGTGAGCACCGGCTCTGAACTTATCCAGTGTCTCACTGAAGAAGCAAAGGGAGGTGAGATTTGCCTCTCCAAGACGGTGTGTGTCTCTCTCTCCTTCCCTGGGGAGATCCTATGGCCCTTGGGGGGCACAGGGACTGATTAATCCTATGGCCCCCAGGAATGCAGCCCAGGACATTCTTGTTCCACCAGGGTTTTAATGTGTTTAAATTTCATTCAGTTAGGGTTTCAAAGCCTGTTTTATTCTGTTGCAGATGCTCTCTTGAACAACATTGGTGTTTAATAATCACAAACTGCCTTGGCAGAGTCAAATCACCATGCAGAAATGCTGTACAAATAAGTAAATAATCTCATCCACTACAAAGCTGTTTCACTTGGTTTGGTTTCTTTCTTTCTTTTTTACCAATCCCTGTGCTGCTGAAGTTTAAGCATTTTCAGAAACTCCCCCCCCAAAAAAAAAATGAAAGGAAAAAGCTGGTGTGCAATTAAACTTTAGGATATATAAACGTTTTGAGAAATTTCCCAAATTTGTGGGGCTAAGGTGGGATGAGCCTGTTTGTTTCTGGGGAAAGTGAAGCAGATGTAAAGTGAAGTGCCTGGAAATCTTCCACGGGCTGCATCTGAAGGCATCGGAAACGCAAAACACATTATACCTGCTCCCAATTTTCTCTTCCACCCCAGTTTGCTTTCAAATCTTGCAGTGTATCAGAGTGGAAAGAAACAGAGATTAAAAAGGAAGAAAGAAAAATAACCAGCACAATGAAAAGCAGGAAGGTAATAAGACAACTCAATGTTCTAATGAAAATATAGGAGCTGAAGGTTCTAAGAGACAAGTTAATAAGAGAGGGGAAATTGCATTCGTTTTGCATCAGAGATGTTTCAGGGCTGGGGAGGGCAGGGGGAATAAATGACAGAAAGGGGCGAACAGTGCAGTTTCCAGGATATCAGACTGGCAAACCGGGTTGATAAACCCAGGAAGATATGGTGCGCGTGTGTTTGCATAAGAATAAATACATGCACACTCTTGTATCTAAAACAGATGCTGAAGGGAGAAAGAACACGAGAATGTAAGAAAAGCCCTGCTGGATCAGGGCCAATTACCCTTCAAAGCCTGCCTCCTGTTCTCATAGTGGCCAACCATGTGAGTGCCTGGAGGCTGTTGGAGGAAGGATGGCGGCTAACAGATTGAGGTTGAATCCTGACAAGACAGAAGTACTGTTTTGGGGGGACAGGGGGCGGGTGTGGAGGACTCCCTGGTCCTGAATGGGGTAACTGTGCCCCTGAAGGACCAGGTGCGCAGCCTGGGAGTCATTTTGGACTCACAGCTGTCCATGGAAGCGCAGGTTAATTCTGTGTCCAGGGCGGCTGTCTACCAGCTCCATCTGGTACGCAGGCTGAGACCCTACCTGCCCGCAGACTGTCTCGCCAGAGTGGTGCATGCTCTGGTTATCTCCCGCTTGGACTACTGCAATGCACTCTATGTGGGGCTACCTTTGAAGGTGACCCGGAAACTACAACTAATCCAGAATGCGGCAGCTAGACTGGTGACTGGGAGTGGCCGCCGGGACCACATAACACCGGTCCTGAGAGATCTGCATTGGCTCCCAGTACGTTTCCGAGCACAATTCAAAGTGTTGGTGTTGACCTTTAAAGCCCTAAACGGCCTCGGTCCTGTATACCTGAAGGAGCGTCTCCACCCCCATCATTCAGCCCGGACACTGAGATCCAGCACCGAGGGCCTTCTGGCGGTTCCCTCACTGCGAGAAGCAAAGCTACAGGGAACCAGGCAGAGGGCCTTCTCGGTAGTGGCCCGCCCTGTGGAACGCCCTCCCATCAGGGGTCAGAGAGATAAACAACTACCTGTCATTTAGAAAATACCTGAAGGCAGCCCTGTTTAGGGAAGTTTTTAATTTGTGACTTTGTATTGTATTTTAATATTTGTTGGAGGCCGCCCAGAGTGGCCGGGGAGACCCAGCCAGATGGGCGGGTATGTATGTATGTATGTATGTATGTATGTATAAATAAATAAATAAATAAATAAATAAATAATATGCATGCAAACTGGACCTGAGCACAAGAGAAAGTCTCTCCCCTCCAATGGTGTCCAGCAACTGGTATTTAGAAGCACCCTGTGTCCTAACTCCCCACTGGATGGGAGCAAGCATGAGCAGGCTTCAGGCTTGTGAGATCCACATTTCTTTTTAAACTAGAATCCTGAGCTCCGCCAAATGGACCTAGACCTTCTGTTTCAACTGGCTTGTTTTACTGCACATTTTAAAGTGTGGATGTTTAATGTTTTGACTGAGTTGTTTTCTGGCTCTAAATGCTTTGATCTTAGAAGCCACCTTGGCAATTAAGCAGTATGTAAATGAATAAATGAGATGGTTGGACAGTGTTCTCGAAGAGACTAGCATGAGTTTGGCCAAACTGCGGGAGGCAGTGGAGGATAGGGGTGCCTGGCGTGCTCTGGTCCATGGGGTCACGAAGAGTCGGACATGACTGAACAACAACAAAAAATGAATAAGCAACATGAACAACTCCATCTTGGGGAAGGGCAATGGCTCAGGGGTAGAGCTTCTGTCTTGCAAGCAGAAGGTCCCAGATTCAACCCCTGGCATCTCCAGGTAGGGCGGGGAGAGCATCCCTGCCAAAGACTCTGGAGAGCTGCTGCCAGTTTGTGTAGACAATACTGAGCTATGTAGACCAATGTAAGGCAGCTTCCTATGAACTTCCACAAGCAGCTGGGTGGAGCCAAGTCTCCCTCTCCAAATCCTTCCATGGCAGGCAGCGTTGCCATATTCAGAAGCAGAGAGCGCTCTTCCTTAATGTGGCAGGAGACTGGAAGGCACAAATCGTATCAGTGGCCTAATACAGCATCAAAGAAACATGACCAAACATGACAAATCAATAGGCGTGGGCTCTCTTAAATGCAAAACTTCAGAAGACGAGGGCAAAAACGATTCACTTCAAGCCCTCCCCACCCCCCGGTTGTAAACAACCATCCTGGATAAACAAATTATTCTTCTTTAATACGGCCATCGATACAAACTTGGCCTGGAAAACCGTCTTCATTTTCTTTGATGTTTTATGGGGGGGGGAGAGCCTGTCAGTTTATTTATTTATTTAATCCCATTTTATTACATCGCTTCCCATGAAATATCACAAAGCGTTTTCACATTTATTTATTTTTTAAAAGAAAGCCTCTGCAACTAAAAACAATTACAGAATTTCATATATAGAAATGCAAACCATAACTCTTTGTGAGGAAACGCACTCAGCCCGTGTCAAAATATACAGCATAGGATTTGGACAACTGAGAATTTATCATCGGAGTGCTTCAGTAAATATAAAATTATGTTATTGATATAAAGAATCCCCCCCCACCGGGCAATTAATTCTGATATTAGAGAACTTAACCTAAAAGGCATTTCTTTCCCATTGCTTCTTTCCCCACCCCACTGCTCTCGACTTCAAACATTCACGGCACTGCAAAGTTTCTGTCCGGATTCCAGTAAATCTGTTTTTGTTGTTGTTTAGTTGTTTAATCGTGTCCTACTCTTCGTGACCCTATGGACCAGAGCATGCCAGGCACTCCTGTCTTCCACTGCCTCCCGCAGTTTGGTCAGACTCATGTTGGTAGCTTCGAGAACACTGTCCAACCATCTTGTCCTCTGTCGTCCCCTTCTCCTTGTGCCCTCCATCTTTCCCAACATCAGGGTCTTTTCCAGGGAGTCTTCTCTTCTCATGAGGTGGCCAAAGTATTGGAGCCTCAGCTTCAGGATCTGTCCTTCCAGTGAGCACTCAGGGCTGATTTCTTTAAGGATGGATAGGTTTGATCTTCTTGCAGTCCATGGGACTCTCAAGAGTCTCCTCCAGCACCATAATTCAAAAGCATCAATTCTTCGGCGATCAGCCTTCTTTATGGTCCAGCTCTCACTTCCATACATCTGTTTTACCGGGGGCCAATCTCCCCTGCCACTTCCATTGTCAGCTGGAATTCTGTGCAGACTCTTGCCAGACAGAAATCTCAGTCGTTTGCTACCAGCTGACATCTGTTAATTATGTGCAAACGCAAGACTGGTAGGAATGGCTTCAAAATAGCCAGAACACAGAGATGAGCTGTTGATGCAGTTCATCAGCACTCACAGGACATGTTTGATCCTGCTTGGTACAGAGGTCAAGAAGGCCAACCTACATTTCAAAAGAGCAAACAGCACAGATGGATGAAATGTTCTTTCCTCTCTCTCTCTCTCTCTCTCTCTGCCTTGTGGTTCTGATCTGGTTTGGGACTGTTACATTTGCTTTTAAACTACAAAATAAAAATTTGTCATGTGTGAGCGTGTAGCTTGGTCTTTTTGCGGACTCAGTGATGTTACCAGCATTGCCCGGGACATCCAAGGGCAATGAGTCCCATAGGTTAACGGCATTGCACGGAAAAAGGAGAGCAACAACAACAAGCACATGCCTTCATTTGTTTTTGGGCAGCCGCTTCCTCAAGCTGATTGAAGGAGAACTCCACACCATGAAAGGCAGAGATTGCATCAGGTGAATTTGGGTCTGTTGTGCCTATTGTCGTAAGAATTCCCCAAAGGAATACTGCCAAAATTAAATCACGAACAGAATATCCCACACTCCACACACACACCAAACCAACAAACACTGAACTTTTTAATACTTTTTAAAAAATGAAATTCTATGAGGAGCAGAGATTGCCATCAGGTGAATTTGCCGGTCTGTTGTGCCTATTGTCGTTCGAATCCCCGCGACGCCAAAATTCCCGTTGCTCACGAACTGAATCCTCCAACCACCAAACCAACGAAGCACGTCAAAGTGCAAGTAGATAAATAGGTACCGCTCCGGTGGGGAGGTAAACGGCGTTTCCGTGCGCTGCTCTGGTTCGCCAGAAGTGGCTTAGTCATGCTGGCCACATGACCGGAAGCTGTACGCCGGCTCCCTCGGCCAATAATGCGAGATGAGCGCCGCAACCCCAGAGTCGTCCACGAATGGACCTAATGGTCAGGGGTCCCTTTACCTTTACCTATTTTACTCTAACATTTTCAGATGGCCTAAAAAAACAAAAAAAATACAATTGTGCAAACTGGGAGTGAGTAGAAGGAGCATTGTGGGTTTTTGAGGGGATGCCTACTGAGACGTTTTGCAGGTGCCATAGGAGGTACTAGTGGCACATTGCCACGTATGAGCACCAGGCTGGCAATCCTTGGTTTAGTGTGACCTTAAGGGCATACAGTTCTGACCCACGGGGCAAAATCTAGCAAGATATTCTGGTGGAAGCCCCACATGGCACTTGAGGGATGACTCCTTCTCAGTGGGAGGCTATAGTCTTAACAGCACCCACCTGCCATAGCACATGAAAACAAATTTACGCAAAGAATTTATATTTAGAAAGAATGTTTACAAAGAAAGGGGGAAAACTTACTGCGGGTCCAATTATAATCAGGTGTGTGCTGGGCTCCTCTCTGTGCCATTCTATCAAACAACAGGAGAAAGTTCTGGTTACAGGAAAATAAGCATCATGTTGTTCTGGTTAGGTCATTGTAAAGAGAAACTCAGGCAATCCATCAGTTAATTGGTTTATGCAAAGTTTGACTCATTAAAAAAAAAGGAAGGTGCCCCCAACCTACTGGGCAGCAGACTTAAAATTAATTAATCAACCCCAAAGTTATTTTGCTGTTTCTGGAGGGAGGCACTTGTGAAAAGTCAATGAACACAGAACCATTGGTCAGGGTAGCAGGAACTGAACTCTGCATTTCCATAGCAGACGTGATACTGGAAAGCTCTTCGCCATCTTGGCTGTGTTGATGTCACAATCATTCTGGCGAACCCGACAGCCATTATGCCCAATTCACAGCTAGGAGACCGAGGCCAAGACACGGTGATTTTTTTCCAATTGCCGTATATTTTGCAGAGCTCCTCCAGATACAGGTCCCACTTGCTCTCTCTCCTAGATATGGTATTCCACCAATAGGAGTGCTGGCGCTCTTGGAGCTCAGTTAAAGAAATCTTACTTGATCAAATCATATGCATCTTAATGAATTATTCAATCAATCAAATCTGCATGTGAATAAAACAACAGTCTACTATATACTTTGGAAAGTTAAAACAAATAAAAAAATCCTTCCAGTAGCACCTTAGAGACCAACTAAGTTTGTTCTTGCTATGAGCTTTCATGTGTATGAGCACACTTCTTCAGATACCCTTGGTGAGGTTGATGGACTTCCGTATCTGAAGAAGTGTGCATGCACACGAAAGCTCATACCAAGAACAAACTTAGTTGGTCTCCAAGGTGCTACTGGAAGGAATTTTTTAATTTTGTTTTGACTATGGCAGACCAACAAGGCTACCTACCTGTTTTGGAAAGTTGTTTGCAAATTACCTACCTGTTTTGGAAAGTTGTTTGCAATTTTTACATGATGCTTCCTGAGTTCAAGGAGCAAGTTTTCATCTATGCCTAGATAAAATTGGACGCCATTTTGAATCAAGATGGAGGACGGAACCTTTCAAAACCACACTGATTTAAAACCAAGTTCCAAAACCACAGAATTTTTTTTTTGTCCCTTAAGAATTCCTAAGCAACACCAGGCACAAGGCTGCTAGTTCTAAAGGGGAAAAAAGTTCTTTCCCAATAAATTAATAAACAAGTTGTTACTTATTTTAGTATACTGCTAGCAGAGGCATCCTCCCTTCTCTCACACACTCATACGTGGGAACATCTCTTCCTGGATGCTGCCCGTGGTGACAAGCACACACATGATCTATGCCTCTCCACACACACACCCCAGGGGTCCTGCTTCCTTCATCTGCAAAAGTATGAACATCTGGCCAATTAATTGACTGAACCTCACACAATCAACCTGCTAAGATTTATTCAATCAGGTGACAGCCCTATGTAGCAGCGAAGTGGATTACTACCCCATGTTCATATTTAGTGAGCAGAATTTACAGCTCAGCTTCAGCGCAGAGAGACTGGATTAGTCTGATGATTAAATTCATCGCTTAATCAATGTTCTCTTGCTGAGGGCCAGTTCCAAAGCCTTGTCACTTTTGTGGTTTCTCTTCAATACAAGTGTAAATGCTTGTGTCCGTGAAGCCTGTCTGTGTTCAGTGCAGACTTCTTGGCCTTTCCTTTTTAAAAATATTCCATGGCCTTGCCCAACCCGATCGCTTGAGCCTCATTTCTCATTGTGTCAGCCTTCCCCGACCTGGTGCCCTCCAAGGCTCCAGATCCCACCGGCCCCAACTAGCAGACTGCTTTGGGCTGATGGGAGTCCAGCAACCCCAGGAGGACACAATAAGAATACCTTTATTGTCATTGTACAACCTGTGTACAATGAAATTAAACGAGCCTCCCCCCCAAACACTCAGTCTTATTGCACTCTGTGTGCTTATCGAACAACACGCCACCTCACAAGTCAATTTTGCTATGTTATTTTCCGTTCAACAGCATAACAGCCCATGGATAGAAGCTATTTTTTAGCCTGCTGGTACGGCTGATTATACTTCTATATCTCCTGCCCGAGGGTAGAAGATTAAAGAGGTGATGGCCGGGGTGTGAGTCATCCCTGAGAATTTTTCTCGCTCTCCTAAGGCAACGATCCCTTGCGATGTCATCTAGCGGACTCAAGGGACAGCCCATGATATCATGTGCTGTATTCACCACCCTCTGTAGAGACTTTCTGTCCGTGGCTGTCAAGCCAGCATAAAGGTAAAGGGACCCCTGACCGTTAGGTCCAGTTGCGGACAACTCTGGGGTTGTGGCGCTCATCTCGCTTTACTGGCCGAGGGAGCCGGTGTACAGCTTCCGGGTCATGTGGCCAGCATGACTAAGCCGCTTCTGGCGAACCAGAGCAGCACACGGAAACGCCGTTTACCTTCCCGCCGGAGTGGTACCTATTTATCTACTTGCACTTTGATGTGCTTTCGAACTGCTAGGTTGGCAGGAGCTGGGACCGAGCAACGGGAGCTCACCCCGTCGCAGGGATTCGAACCGCTGACCTTCGATCGGCAAGCCCTAGGCTCAGTGGTTTAGACCACAGTGCCACCTGTGTCCCCAAGCCAGCATACCACACTGTAATACAATATGAAAGGACACTTTCTATTGTGGACCGGTAAAAGGAGTTCATCAGTTGTTGTTTAACATTATTATTTCACAAGACCCTAAGGAAATTGAGTCTCTGTTGGGCGTTTCTGGCCAGCTGAGTTATGTTGCTTTTCCAAGTGAGGTCCTCACTAAGGTGAATTCCCAGGAATTTAAAGGAAGTTGTAGAAGGACTGGGGCATGAACTACTGAGCCAAGTGGGATTATCAAGGGGAGGGGAGAAAGAGTTGGTGTTGGCCAGCAGGTAATGGCTTTTCCCAACTGCTTTCCCCCCTCCCCACCTTAAAGCTAAAGGTAAAGGGACCCCTGACCATTAGGTCCAGTCGTGTCTGACTCTGGGGTTGCGGCGCTCATCTCGCTTTACTGGCCTGAGGGAGCTGGCGTACAGCTTCCGGGTCATGTGGCCAGCATGACTAAGCCGCTTCTGGCGAACCAGAGCAGCGCACGGAAACGCCGTTTACCTTCCCGCCGGAGCGGTACCTATTTATCTACTTGCACTTTGACGTGCTTTCGAACTGCTAGGTTGGCAGGAGCTGGGACCGAGCAACGGGAGCTCACCCCGTCGCGGGGATTCGAACCGCCGACCTTCTGATCAGCGCCACCCCACCTTAGGAGCCTTCATAAAGGAGCTGTTTCCAGAGGAAGAACTATGGGGGGTGGGGGGGAGGCTCTGTTTGCTATCAGGAGATGCTGCCCCACCTCCAGTCCAAGGAACCTTCACAAGGGTGTTGCTGCCCTGAATATAATGTGCCTGTGTCTCTTTTAATGGACTGAACAGAGGGAAAGATTGTGAGTCATGGGGGTGTGGAGAGTGTATGTATAGACTTAACAGTGCTTAGTTTGTTTTTTAGCTGCACTTTGTTAACGTCATTAATATTGCTCCGTAGATTATAAACACTGTATTGATTTGTTAATCTTATAATGTGAATTTTGCTTTAATTGTGACATTTAGCTTATTTTTTTAGTTGAAATAAAAATAAAAAAAATAAAAAATTCTCCAGTGGCAACTTATACACTATTTAATTGCTCATCTTCTAACATTGTGTATGTATGCCATCAAATGCCAACAGTGCCCTTCAGCTCTCTATATTGGACAAACAGGCCAAACTCTACGCCAAAGGATAAATGGGCATAAATCTGACATCAGGAATCACAAGACAGAGAAACTCAAAAGCTTATACCAGAACAAACTTAGTTGATGTATAAGGTGCTGCTGGACAATTTTTAATTTTTATTTCGACTCCGTCAGATCAACACAGCTACCTACCTGAAATTATTTTTTAGTTGTTGCTTTGTTAACACGGTTTAACAGCGTGTCATTGTTTCACTGACAATTTGTTAATTATTCTAAATGTTTTCTGCTGTATTTGTGATGTTCTATTACGTTCTATTATTTATCGTTTGTAAGCCTCTTTGGGATCCGTTTGAATGAAAAGCGTCATAGAAACATAATACTGTAAATCAAAACCAATCCTGCATTTGCTACGAAGCGAAAGAGAAAGGAAGGGGGTACTAACCTGCAAAAGCATCCACTAAATAAAGAGGATCCTTGACTCTTCTCAGACCACATATCAAGAGGAAGAGGCGCAGAGTGCTGCTGTCCTGGAGAATCCCTGTATTATTTATTATTATTATTATTATTATTATTATTATTATTATTATTATTATTAATTATTATTACTTTAAAAAGCAAGAATGTCAAGAAAGCTTAAACATGCCTGGAAATATGAAATACAGAAATCAGGAAAGTGATGGTTCTACCCTTCTTCTGGCCCAAGGCTTGGCTCTCCCACCTTCCTGGGACTTGGATTTTGAGCTCCCAATGACATCCTCATCCCTTCCATCGCATAGAAGTCAGTGCCTGTCGAATCAGACACAGAGCCTTGAAGTCACCACAGCCAGTTCCTCAAGGACACAGGGCCAACTGCTGCATAGATAAAGCCTTGGGTTGCCCCAGTGCTTGGCTGAGGGACCCATGGGGACTGCCCAGGCTCCTGACCTGCTTAGAGACCTGCCTGGACTTTGATGACCTGTGCCCAGAGCTGACTTGACCTCCTTTGTTACCTCAACTCCTCTGCTGAGCCCTAAAGACCCAGCAGAAGAGAAGAAGAAGAGTTTGGATTTGATATCCCGCTTTTCACTACCCGAAGGAGTCTCAAAGCGGCTAACATTCTCCTTTCCCTTCCTCCCCCACAACAAACACTCTGTGAGGTGAGTGGGGCTGAGAGACTTCAGAGAAGTGTGACTAGCCCAAGGTCACCCAGCAGCTGCATGTGGAGGAGCGGAGACGCGAACCCGGTTCACCAGATTACGAGTCTACCACTCTTAACCACTACACCACACTGGCTCTCAGGACAAAGATGGCGCCACAAGTTGGGCCATCAACCTTTGTAGGGCCAGCAGGTGCATGTGGAGTTTTGCAGAAGCGCTGTGGGGGCCAGTCACAAAATGGCTGCAAAAGCAGTCTTTGTAGTATTGCACCAAACGGCTGCCACATCTAAAAGAGCAGGGAAGAGCATAAAGTGGTGTAGTTTTTCTCCCTAATTAATGAAGGGGGGAGGAGCCATGCTCGCTTACGGAAAAAAGCTCTTTCCATCTCTCTTCTGCTCAGAATGGTAAGGAAAGCAAGTGTCTGATCCACGGCTTCCACTGGTGAGCCGGTGCAGACAGAAACTGAGCAGCGTAGATTTCTGAGGGCTTATTTACAGAGACCTTCCATGGAAAGCACTGGTGCCCATGTGTGAAAGGCTGGCAACCCCTACTGTATGTGCTTTATGGGTGTGTGTCCAGAGATAACAAGAGAGCTTCCACATCCTGAAAATCAGAACAGCTTTGAAAATTAAGAACCCTCCCCCCCAAAAAAAAACCTTCACCAGTGCCTGCCAATCAGCTCCCTCAACACTACGCCTGACATTTCAGCTGTTAACATGAGAGGGAAATCTACTGAAGATAGCAATCTAGGCTCTTCGTCGTGCTTCTAATGCATTTTTTATTTTCTTAATAATAGTCATAATCTTCCAAGGGGAGCTTTTCAAAGTGCCACTCGAGTCAATGCCAGTCCAGTTGAAATTCAAATAATAAAATAACACACACACACACACACACACATGTATAAAGACGAAAGAGAAGGGGCAGAACATAAAGGGAACGACAAAGTCTGAGATGAGGCAGTTTGAGAAGACAACAGCTGAGATGGGAGCAGGGTTGGAATGAGCTTCAGAGTTAGGGAATGTAAAATGAGCCCTGCTGGATGAGGCCAATGGCCCGTCTAGTCCAGCATCCTGTTCTCACAATGGCCAACCGGAGGACCATGCGAAGCCCACAAGCAGGACCTGAGCACGGCAGCAATCTCCCTACCTGTGATATCCAGCAACTGCCATTCAGAGGCCTACTACCTCTGAAGTACCGCCTAGCCCTTGCGGCTAGTAGCCATATAAAGCCAGTTTCTTTAGAAGGCTGAGCCAGACCGTTGGTCCATCAAGCCCAGCGCTGTCCATGCTGATTGACAGCAGCTCTCCTGGGTAGGGGACGTTCCAAGCCCTGTGCCGGGGATTGAACCCGGGACCTTCTGCATGCAAAGCAGACGATCTACCCCTGAGCTATGGCCTTTCCTCCACTGTTCATTACAGGAGTGCAACTGCCAGGTCATCTCTGGTTGCATGGGGGGGGGTAATGGGGGGGTCACACTGCATGGCGCTGTACAGTGCTTTTTTTCTCCTCCTAAAAAAATGTTTACTACTCATGTTCCTACTCATATTGAAACACTGCCCCTCAATGAGGCCAAACTTAAGATTCAAAAAATGTTTAGGGGTATGCGTACTCCTGCATCTCCCCAGAAAAAAGCATTGGCACTGTTCCACTGTCTCCCCCATACAGTGGTACCCCATGTTATGTACGCGATCCATTCCGGGTCGTGGTACGTAACACGGGCGTGCGTAACACGAACGCACAAAAAAAACCAGAAGAAGCGCAATTTGAGCGCCTCTGCGCATGCGCGAAGTGCGCAGAACGTTTCTGCGCATCCGGGGGTCGCACGCACTCTGGAAACACTTCTGGGTTGCGGGCGTTTGCAACTGGAACGTCCGCAACATGGGGGGCGGGCGGCGTAACCCGGGGTACCATTGTACTTTATGCTGGCCTTGGCAGGAATGCTACAGGTCATTCCACAGGTGAGGAACCTGTGGCATTCCAGATGTTGCTGTGCTCCGATTCCCATCAGACGCCATCCAGCATGGCTAATGGTCAGGGATGATGGGAGTTGTAGTACAGCAGCATCTGGAGGTTTCGTCCTTCTGAGATAAACGGGGAAAGCTCTCTCTCTCTCTCTCTCTCCCCCCCCCCCCCATCATTTCTCTCCCATTGCATCATTTTCTCCCCGGGTTGTCCTTAAAAAAAGACGTTCCGGCAAATAACCCTCAGCCAGTACGTTTCCTGCCTCTTAATTTCCTAAAACCTTTGTGATCTTTTTCAAAAGAAAAGCCCTGAAACGCAGGAATATCAACCACCCCGAGCTACTGAAGTAGTTCCCGAAAGCTTGTTTCCCTAAATGTCACCGGGGATTGGTAGCACGTTCCAGCAATATTGCTTTTGAAAATTAAAAATCAAGCCGGGGATTTTAAAATGCTTTCATCTTCGCAACATTTCCGTTTGGCTTCCATCCGAATAGGCCGACTCCATCATGCAAGCTCCAGACAACCGAAAAGGTGATTTTAAAGGAGGTAATTTGTTTCACTTTTTAATTTTCTTGTTTGAGGGTATATATCCGCGTGCACACACACACACACACAAACTCCGAGTCCAAACACAATTACAAAATGTTTGACTAAACAGCAAAAAAGAAATAAAAAGGTAATCAAAATATTTCTAAAGCTCAAAACTGCATCTCTTTTATAAGAAAGGAGAACAGCTATTCTTAATGGCAGTTCAATATTTTAAAACAGGCTTCCTCAAACTCGGCCCTCCAGATGTTTTTTTGGCCTACAACTCCCATGATCCCTAGCTAGCAGGACCAGTGGTCAGGGATGATGGGAATTGTAGTCTCGAAACATCTGAAGAGCCGAGTTTCAGGAAGCCTGTTTTAAAAGTACCAACACAGTCTCCAAATTGGTTTTCTTTCTTTCTTTTCTTTTGATATCCTCCCTTACACAAGAGGTACCTCATTTTGCTCACAGTAGATAAATTCCTTAATTTTTAATAACCGTTCTTTCAATACTGACACTTCCCCTCAGTATTTTAGCACAGACCACTCTATCATCTATTAACATAGGAAAACTCCCTTCTCTTTCTTTCAAATAGCAACCTTTTTAAAGGTTTTAAAGGTTTTCTGTATTGTTTTAACATTCGTTTGGGAGCCGCCCAGAGTGGCTGGGGAAACCCAGCCAGATGGGCGGGGTACAAATAATAAATTATTATTATTATTATTATTATTATTATTATTATTATTATTAAGTTTTTTTCTCCTTCTTGCAGTTCAAGGAGGTAAATCTCACACACACCCCATGAGATGGCAAAGAACTGATGGTTTTTTACCCCAGAATAGCCACCACAGGTGTTAAGGCCTCTGAACAGAAGCGTCAAGAAGCAAAGAGCCACTGCAATAAGGAGGCAGACAGGCCGCCCCAAACCCCAGAAGCGCTGCGGCTTATTGCAATATACTTTCAAAACATGTTGGTCGCATTCACAGGGACTAGAAACTTAGCCTTAAGGGGAAAAAAGAGACTTTTAGGAAGACTGGATCCTGCTCTTAGTTTATATTCCATGCCACTCCTGTGCAGTTGGTAGATGGCAGCATGGGTGCAGCTCAGCTTCTACAAAACCAGAATATGTGGAGTTTCAAATTAACATCTGGAACAGATCTAATCCCCTGAGCTGCATCTACATTAAGGCTTTCTACCTGAAAAGCTAACTTCCAAGTTAACCTCCCTTGCAAAGCCTCCCTGACATTCACAGATCATTCTCCTCTGCCCGCCCTGGCAGCACGGCTGTAATGAAAGCAAACGCTCTGCTTGAGATGACAGACAAAGTCCGCCGCGACGCTCGACGCTCATCTCAAGCCTTCCTTCGTTTGGGCCCTCCTGCGAGTCGCGGTCCAAATTTGCAGGTGCGAAATTGCTCGAGAAAGGAAGGGTCAGCCCATGCCTATCACCAAAGCGACCTGCTTGAAATTTTAATTATACGTATGTCATAGGCATTCGGCTTATATGGAGACTCTGCTGGGCTCCACGCACATTGAATTCCTCCGGATTGTCAACCGCATTAACCCCTGCCCTTCTGTAGCACACCTGCAGGCCTCACGCCGTTCAAGATTCTGGGCTTGTAGTCAAGCTCTGCTATACAGGTGTATGCAGTGCCGGATTTACGTATAAGCTAAACAAGCTATAGCTTAGGGCCCCACACTCTTGGGGACCCCCCAAAAAGTGTAAAGGAAAAAAAAATCAACAATTACTTTGATAAAATACATATTTTGTTACGTGCAAATGGCTTTAGATTCCTATTAGGTCCATAAATTACCATATAGCATATATTCAACACAAAAAACAGTGGCAATTTGTTGTTGACAAAGGACAGCTGGACATATAAAGGGCCCCATTACCTTTAGCAGCTGAGGGCCTCATCAAACTTAAATGTGGCCCTGGGTGTACGCACAAGCGACCCACACATAAACACATATATGCATGGCGCCAGAAATGGCAAGAGAAAGCTTGAGATTGTCCATGGCTCATGAAGAGCCCAAAGTGGATGTCTTCTTTTCTATATCATCATCATCTTCTTCTTCTTCTTCTTCTTCTTCTTCTTCTTCTTCTTCTTCTTCTTCTTCTTCTTCTTCTTTCTCTCTCTCTCTTGATTTTTCTTTCTCCTTGTTTTGGTTTTCTGCTATTCTTTGTCTTTAGGCAAGTTTGACTTTTATTGTAAAAAAACTTTCAACTTTTATGTTGAAAACATTCAATAAAAATTAACTAGAAAGAGGTGGAACTAGAAAAACGTGGGTTTTAAAAATGCTGCAAACAAACAAATTATTCTGTTCCAAGCAAGTGCTCCCCCTTGAAGCCCCCCCCCCCAGCTATTTTGACAACCACCTGGGCTAAACAGAACTGGTTTGAAAAGACTCACATAACTTTCCTGTGTACGTGTATGTTTGTGTGTCTCTGTGTGTGTAGAAAAGGACAACCAAAACGATAAAGGGGCTGGAATAACTCCCCCTATGAGGAAAGGTTACAGCATTTGGGGATTTTAGTTTTTTCCTGGGGTGGAGCTAAGGGGGGCATTAATAGTCAGAAATACATTTATTGAGCCCTTCAAGGCAAAAAGAGAGAGAGAGAGAGAGAGAGAGCACAGAATAATGCTCTAAGAACTAGAAAATTGATACATCAAGCTCTAAAAGTTTTTTTTTTAAATCATACATTTAAAAATGAAGAAAGCATTTCATCAAATATAAAACTGATCTTCCACAAATAAGTGGGTTACACCTCAGGGAAAGTCTTCCTAAACAAAGGACCAAAATATACTCAGTGGGTGCCTGCCAGATTTTGATTAGTCACTCATTCCAGAGAGCTGGCGCTGCAACACTAAAAGCCCAGGTTCTATTACAGGCTAAGCGTGCCTCTGAGGCTAATTGTACAATCTGCCCAAAGGAGTGCCCGTTGCTGTGGTCTAAACCACTGAGCCTCTTGGGCTTGCCGATCAGAAGGTCGGCGGTTCGAATCCCCGCGACAGGTGAGCTCCCGTTGCTCTGTCCCAGCTCCTGCCAACCTAGCAGTTTGAAAGCACGTCAAGTGCAAGTAGATAAATAGGTACCGCTCCGGTGGGAAGGTAAATGGTGTTTCCTTGTGTTCTGGCTTTCGTCACGGTGTTCCGTTGCGCCAGAAGTGGTTTAGTCTTGCTGGCCACAGGACCCGGAAAACTGTCTGTGGACAAATGCAGTCTCCCCTGGCCTGAAAGCGAAATGAGCGCTGCAACTCCATAGTCTCCTTTGACTGGACTGAACCGTCCAAGGGTCCTTTACCTTTTGCCTTGCTTGCACACTAAAGCTGTACCTACCTCACTCTTTCAAAGCAAAGACTTTGGGCCATGTCATTCATTGGATCCATGTCTCACATTGTTTAGCCATGCCTATTAGGGTGGTTCATAAAAAAACTTTTTCTGGGAAATGCCTGCCCCAAAGGTCTTATCTTACTACACTAGGGATTATATAGCTATATATGAAATTTCATGCATATCAGTTAATATCTTGACCCTCCTCCACGAAAATAGCTGTTTACTTGGCCATTTTCCTATGTCATGAAGGCTGAAATTTCAATTCAGTGGAGCAGGGTCAAGATATTAACTGATATGCATGAAATTTCAGATATAGCTATATAATCCCATGTGTATTAAGATAAGACCTTTAGAGCAGGAATTTTTTTAAAAAAAAGTTTTTTATGAACCAGCCTAATGCCTATCACTGTGCTTTTTAACCCTTGCGTTGCCTATACACGTTACAGATTAAATATTTTGGCAGAAATCGGGATCACAGTTCAAGCTCTTCATCCAGCGAGAGCCAGGACAGAGAGTCCTAAAGGGTAGATACGAGAGTTGTGGAGGGGTACATTTGAACCCGTCCCAAAGTTCACCACACCTGTGTTCCAAGAAGCGGGGAGGAACTTAAGGCAGACATACCATTTCCAGAGGCAGCCCTGAATCTCTGATCACTGTAGAATTTGTTTTGATTTCTTAGTCTGAATTAAGACACACAGTATTTGTACGGCTTACTCTGTTCCCGCTGAAAAAGCAGACTTTCCCTTTTCCTGGACATAATCCTCCTCCAGGCTTTGCAAACACAATCAAAATAGTGTATCAAGAATAATTCCTATAGGACTGCCGAAATAACACTTTCTACTCTTTTTTCTTCTTTGGAAAGTACGGGGCAGAACAGAAGCACCTCTTTTAAAAAGGGCTTTGGAGCAGCACTCTCTTAATACCATCCCTGCATGCATGCAAAATAATTTTTTAAAAAAAGAAAGTCTGTTTGAGAAATCACCGATAAAACTCTTACAAAACACTCCTTACAGATCGTTAATCTGACTGCGGGCCCTACAGGCCTCCATGCAACTTAGGGATATCAAAGACAAACTCGCTGCAAGTAAATGGAACTGCTGGGGAGAGATTTATCTTATCTTAAGATAAATCCCATATATATATATATATATGGGTTTTCTTCTTCTCTCTCTCCCTGTTGGCTCAAAGAAAAGAAAATACAAGATGTTTTTGTCCCGTTTGAGGTTTTACACAGCGGCTTGCCTTACCATACTCCCGATAAGAGAACATACAAGGTTTCTTAAAAACCAAGAGGCGTACGCAGCTGCCTAAACAATCGACCCAGCAAGTGGCTGCTGGAGAAAACAGTGGTTTAAGAGGCCTAGCTTCTCTCTGTGTACAGGCAATCACCCAGAATAAGGCAGAAGAGTGTGAATGTGTGTTTGTGCGGGACAGGGTGTGCTCATAAGTGCTCCGCTGATGTGCGCAGGAGGAAGGAAGGAAGCCCCTGTGCAAAATGGTTGCCGCCCGTAGTGGAAGATTTGTGCATTAGTGACAAATGCCAGATGGTATTGGAGATCAACCCATCACCTTCAACAGGGTTTTCTGAAGTTCGTTGGGCACCTGGGCGCAAGGCTGGAACCAGGTATCTTGGCGCATGAAGAAAAAGAACAGAAAGCTGGTAGATTCTGCCCGAGAAGCTGCAGAGCTGCTGCCACTTACAGTAGGCAATACTGCGATGGGTTGACCAGTCGGTAGGCCTTGGTGTAAAGTTAGCTTCCAGCAGAAGTTCCAGTGGAAGTTGATCAGGAATGCTGGCTATGCAGGGTTCTTTATCAGTCGGAGAGTCCACACTTGTACAGATTTAGAGGCACTTGAGAACATCAGAATAGGCTGCTGGATCAGGCCAATGGTCCATTTAGTGCAGCAACCTGTTCTCCCCTTCTGCAATTTCCAGCAACTGGCATTGGGGAACTTACCTCCAGCTGTGGAGGTAGAGCAGAGCCATGGTGGAGAGCAGCCATTGATAGCCCTCTCCTTCTCCATGACTTTGTCTAATCCTCTTCTGAAGCCACCCAGGCTGGTGGCCATCACAGCCTCGTGGGGGAGCAAGATCCAGAGTTGTCCATGAGCTGCAAGAAGATGTCATTTCTCTTCTCTATCCTGAACCTTCCAACATTCAGCTTCGTTGATGTCCACAAGGTCTAGTGTTATGAGTGAGGGAAGAAAACATCTTCTCTATCCACTTTCTCCATGCCATTCATAATTAAATAAAGACTGTTGGTGGCCAACTCCAAGGCTCCTGCTTGCACTTCTTAAAGAACTGCCTAGTTAAATTGCACTTGGACCAAACCGCCCTTCAGAGATGTATCTGCTATGTCACGGGTCTTCAACACAGGTTAGGACCAACCAGGGGGTTGCAAGGCCATCCCAGGTAGGTTGCGGGAAGCAGTTGCTGCCACATTGGACTCTGTGAATTGCCATTTCAGGATTAACAATGTACCTTATTAGTACCATTAAGTATAAATCAAAAGTGAGCATGTAAAAGTGGGTCCCACAGTGCACATTGGGAGCCAGAGGTGGGTCTCGAGTCTGGACCAGTTGAAGATCGCTGTCCTATGCAACGTAAGACACAGCAGTTTTGGGGCGTTATTGTAGGTTTGTATAGGGAACCTGTGTTCCTCAATGCAACAACCACAATCCCTGAGCAGTGGCCATGCTACCCGGGTCTTCTGGGAGTAGAGTCCAGCAACATCTTCTTAAAAGGTAAAGGGACCCCTGACCATTAGGTCCAGTCGTGTCCGACTCTGGGGTTGCGGCGCTCATCTCACGTTACTGGCCGAGGGAGCCGGCGTACAGCTTCTGGGTCATGTGGCCAGCATGACTAAGCCACTTCTGGCGAACCAGAGCAGTGCATGGAAACGCGTTTACCTTCCCGCCGAAGCGGTACCTATTTATCTACTTGCACTTTGACGTGCTTTTGAACTGCTAGGTGGGCAGGAGCAGGGACCGAGCAATGGGAGCTCACCCCGTCGCAGGGATTCGAACCACTGACCTTCTGATCGGCAAGCCCTAGGCTCTGTGGTTTAACCCACAGCGCCACCTGTGTCCCTTACCCATCTTCTTGCTCAAGAAATAAAACTCTCCCGTTTTAGTTCATTATTTTCAGCAGTGTTCCACAACCATGCTGATTTTCTAAAGGAAGCTATCCCAGGTCTGATGCATCCCAGGCCTTCCTTGTCTGGGTTTTCTCTTCTTCAGAAGCTGCACAACTCTTGAACCTGATGGCAGGGGTTACATCACCTCTCTGTTCCTGTTTTCTGTTCCCTTTGAACCACCCTGAGCCTTTCATTCCTCCTTAAAGAAACAGGCCCTTTCATCTCCCTTCTAACATTTCAAAGTGTTCACTGAACATCTACAAAAGTGAGAGGAGGGCACCTCGCTGAGAATTCTACCTTGGACCATGTCGGTTGTTTTATGTTCTGGTGTTTTCAAGCTCCCAAAGACTCCCCACCCCCGGCAGTACCAAAATAAGCTTTTTGATCAATTTCTCATAAGATTTCCCTCCACTTCTAAAACTTAGGTCCTTCCATTACATGGTGGGGGGAAGTCATACTTGTGGCAGATTGCTATGACCATTTTAGGTGCTGCAAAGTGGGACTTCTTGAGAGGTTTGACACACTTATGAAGGAAAGAACGTAAGAAAAGCTGGCTGAATCAGGCCAGTGCCCCCATTTGGTCCAGCATCCTCATCTTAACAGTGGACTGGGCTGGAACACAAAACATACTTTTTTGTTGTTGTTCAGTCGTGTCCGACTCTTCGTGACCCCATGGACCAGAGCACGCCAGGCACCCCTATCCTCCACTGCCTCCCGCAGTTTGGCCAAACTCATGCCAGTCGCTTCGAGAACACTGTCCAACCATCTCATCCTCTGTCGTCCCCTTCTCCTTGTGCCCTCCATCTTTCCCAACATCAGGGTCTTTTCCAGGGAGTCTTCTCTTCTCATGAGGTGGCCAAAGTACTGGAGCCTCAACTTCAGGATCTGTCCTTCCAGGGCTGATTTCTTTAAGGATGGATAAGTTTGATCTTTTTGCAGTCCATGGGACTCTCAAGAGTCTCCTCCAGCACCATAATTCAAAAGCATCAATTCTTCGGCGATCAGCCTTCTTTATGGTCCAGCTCTCACTTCCATACATTACTACTGGGAAAACCATAGCTTTAACTACATGGACCTTTGCCGGCAAAAAACAGCAACAACAACTTAAGAAGACTGAAAACACACCAGAGCACACACATTTCCCCCAGCAATTAAGATCTTTAAAGCTTAAAGGCCCAAAGAGTCTTCAACAGGTTGTTGGTTTTTTAAGGAGAATGAACTTGAAGACAAAGGATCATTCCAGGTTCTACGTCCAAATGAACTTAATTCATGGCAATAACAGGAGTTGCTTTCGGGTGACGTTCAGAGATTGCTGAACTAATTCAGTGAACTTCATTTACACCGAACTAATTCATTCCAGTACTGACTACGTTGCCGCCATGCGGAAGTCTAAGGTGCATGCAAACCCCTGCCTCTCTCCATCCCTCATCCAGGTGAGCAAGAGGCACCACTGCAGTGGAGCTGTGACCTGAGCTGAGTCTCCAGGACTAGAAAGAAAAACATGGAGCTCCCGGGCCCCCGTTTGCCCACTCCTGGGTCTACACTGACTACCAATGTCTCTCCAGGATTTCAGACAGGGAGACTGTTCCAACGCTATATGGAGATGCCTGGTATGGAAAGCAGGTGCTCTATCTGCCAGGTAACAGAAAAGCCACGTGAATCTGATGATCATGCATTTCATCTGTAAGTAATTTAGAAGGCCCACATGCGCCCTCAGACATCTCTGTGTTTATTTTTGCTGTATGCGGGTGCCATTAGAGGTAATATATGCACATTTGAGATCTCCCCACCCCCACAAACCCCTGCACCCTTTTCTCCATTCTTCTGTTTCCAGTTCCTTTAATCACACAAAACAGCCAGATTCGGGATCCAATCATCATCCGGGCAGAGCTCCCCAGCGACAAATCATCCACCTTCTGAAAATTATCCATTTTTATTCTTTTCGTTCCTGGACACGCGCTATGATTTACTGGGAACGAAATAACCTCACAATGCTCAATTTAAGAATTGGACACTGCTTCTGAATAATGACACACATTTGCCGCCGTGATAAAGCAATTGAGCACTCGCAGTTCATTCGTAATGGAAAGGAGGCTGCACACTCTGTGAGCTGGGATTGATGAGTGGGCTGCTAAAATGTTTTTCCTTTAAACTTCCCCAGAGTGAAATACTGAAAATCGCCCCCCCCCCAACCCTAGCCAATCCTCTGCTGATGATAAGAGAATCATTCGCTAGTTTGTTGTCGTTTCGGGTGAGGAGGCTTTGCTGAAATAAACCAGTATTTCAGCCTTCATTTTGTGAGCTGCCGTTTATGCTCTGCTGTTTTTCCATGACGAAACTCAAGGTGGCATCCAGGGGCGTAGCAAGGGGGGGTGTAGGGGGCGGTCCGCCCTGGGTACCACCCGGGGGCGGGGTGACACTCCGGGCCAGAGCCCCGCCCCTGCAATTGGCGCCTCCAAACCCTCGCTCGGCCGGCACTTTTTTCGGCGCTGGCTGGCCTGCGGAGCTGCGGCATGTAGGCAAGGGGCGGGCCAGCGAGGAGGGCGCCCCTCCTTGCTGGCCCGCCACTCACCTCCATGCCGCAGCTCTGCCCAGGGAGCCCAGCGCTGAAAAAAGCCGCTGAAAGAGTGGGGGAGAAAGGGAAGCAAAGCAGGCGCGTTCAAGCACCTGCTTTGCTTCCCCTTTCCCCCTTTCAGCGGCTTTTTTTCGGCAGGAGGAGGGGCCAGCGAGGAGGGGGCATCATGCCAACAACAAGCGTGAGGCCCACTCCTCGCTGGCCCACCCCTCACCTCCATGCCGCATCCACGTGCGCCGTGACGTCATGACGCATGCGTCGTGCCCCGCCCCAGGGGGGGCCTCTGCGCCGCCACCCCAGGCAGCGAAGAGGCTTCCTCCGCCGCTGGTGGCATCCCCAGCCAGTTTTCCATCAGCACTGGCCAGATCTAGGCGGCTGCACCGTCCCTGCCCTCCTGGCCACCCCCTGGGGAACTACGATGCAACGCCTGGATGATCACATCTGACCTGCTAAAATTCTGCGTGCTTGAGCCCAGCGTAAAGGACAACAACAAAAACCACGTAGGACCACTCACATTGTGGTACGGAAACTTGTTAATCGACAAGGTGGAGCAAGCTTGTTTTCTCCTGCTATGGAGGGGAGGGCAGGAACCAATGGCTTCAAGGTCCAAGAAAGGAGATTCCAACTCTAAACACCAGGAAGAACTTTCTGAGAGTAAGAGCTGTTTGATAGTGGAATGGACTCCCTTGGGAGATGGTGGACTCCATTCATTGGGGTTTTTTAAGCAGAGATTGGATGGCCACCTGTCTTGGATGCTTAATAGTTGAGATTTCTGCATTGCAGGGGGCTGGACGAGAGGAACCTTGCGGTTCACAAGTATAAAAACCAGTGACACAAGTATCGTAAGATAAATCATCCAAATTAAAAGGCACTATAAAACCATCTCATTAAAATATCAGGGTAATTCAAGCAGGAGAGTCGGGGGAGAGATTAAAGGGTTATCTTTTTGGTCATGCTGGCTGGGTGTGTGTGTGTGTGATGGGAGTTGGAGTCCTATAACTTCCGGAGGTCCCCATTTCTGCCCTAAACAATTTAGATTCACATTATACAAGCACTGTGCTCAGCTATGAAATTTATTATTTTTATACGGCTTAGTTTTATTGGAATAAAATGTTTTGGCTTTAATGTTTTATGTATGTACATTAGATGCCTCGGGAGGGCTTTAGGGATGCAGAGAAATTTGGGGGGGAAATATGATTACTTTAATAAGAAGATGCTGCCAACTTGTCAAAGCTAAGTTAGTTAGTGCCCGGATTGTGCCTTAACATAATTTCCCCTCCAGAAGCAGGAGAAGAGCTGTAGCTCAGCGAGAGAGCACATTTGCTTTGTACGAAGGAGGTCCCAGGTTTCATCTCCAGGCAGCACTGAGAAAAATTCCTACCTGAAACCCTGGAGAACCTGTGCTAGTCTACCATAGACCAGGGCTGAGGAACCTGTGCGCTTCCAATTATTGTTAGATTACAGCTCCTGTCATCTGTGGTCATCGGCCAGGGCCCCTGGGGCAGATGGGAGTTGGAGTCCACCACTGGTGCAGAATATCCTAAACTAGATTGACCAGTAGTCTAACTCACTATAAGGGAGTGCCCCATGTTCCCATTGGAGACCACCTGGAAACTCATATATGTGCCACCTCTACGGAAGAAAAATTGGGAGATCTCTGTGGCTGCACTTATAATATGGAACTCATTGCATGGGGAGGCTGGACTGCCCCCACCGCCTCTTCCTGGTGTTTCACTATATGGCAAAAAGTAGGGCATATTCACTGGGGGGTGCATAGCACAGGTGGGTGTGCTTAAAAGTAAATGTGGCCACTTGTACTGGGGCACACAAACAGGTAAAAGATAAAGGTAAAGGACCCCTGACAGTTAAGTCCAGTCGCGAACGGACTCTGGGGTTGCGGCGCTCATCTCACTTTACTGGCCGAGGGAGCCGACGTTTGTCCACAGACAGTTTTTCCAGGTCATGTGGCCAGCATGACTAAGCCGCTTCTGGTGAAACCAGAGCAGCGCACGGAAATGCCGTTTACCTTCCTGCCGGAGCGGTACCTATTTATCTACTTGCACTTGATGTGCTTTCGAACTGCTAGGTTGGCAGGAGCTGGGACCGAGCAACGGGAGCTCACCCCGTCGCGGGGATTCGAACCGCCGACCTTCCGATTGGCAAGCCCTAGGCTCAGTGGTTTAGACCACAGCGCCACCCGTGTCCCACACAAACAGGACATGTGCACAAATCTCCCTGCCCACCCCAACATTGTGTCTACTTTCTGCCCCTACTACTAAAGTTAAGCTCAGCCTCCAGAGAGAGTCTCATAGCATAGACTTTAAATTGAGGGCAGCCCACACAGAGCCCTGCAAATGTTGTTGGGACTACACCCCTATTGTCCACCATCCAGGGAAGACCTGGGATAGCATGAGACTTTTAATCTCTGTGTCATGGGTTTGAGCCCCACGTAGCACCAAAGATTCCTACGCTGTAGGGGGTCAGACTAGATGACCCCCTTGGTCCCTTTGAACTCGGCAATTCTATGATTCCAAGGCCACACCTGGCCATTGTAACCAAGGCTGGTGGGAGTTCTAAACCCAACAACATGTAGAGGGCACCATGTTGACTACCGCTGCAATGAATGACTGAAACACGGACCAAGCAAGCCCTATTGATTCATTCTGATGCATCGCCTCTCTGCCCCCTCAAAAATCATTATTTCACCCAGGCCTTCTTGGAAAGGTTGCATTGAGATTATTCAAACTAGTGAGTGAACTCCCTTCAGTTTGCAGACACATACATTTCAGGGAGGATTTTATCTATTTATGGTTTTTAGAAAGCTACACCATTTCTATTTTTTTTAAAGAAATCACTGGATGAAAAGCTGGCACCAGCTCCTGCTCCCTCCCTCCCGACACTATTTTCACTGTGGTTTAGAGGGAGAAAAATCAATTTCCGCCATTGCTAGTTGGAGCTGTCGCAGACTCAGAAGAGACGGCCTCTGTTTAGCTTTCAATTCAGGCTCTCTCAAAAGGAGCCTTGTTTTACGGTACTTAAATGAAGGTTATGGACATTAATTATGAAAACTCGGGATGAAAAGAAGAAGACGAAAAGGGGAATTTTAACTAGGGGCCTGAAAAGATCCATTCAGGAACAAGTTTTCAATTTGTTTCGCCAATTTAGCTGGCCTACACAGGGGTAACGGCAAAGTTTAGAGCCATTCGAGTCGCCCAGGAACCACACTGGGATTGGAGACCCTGTTTCCTGTCCAGGACTTTGCACAACCGGCTCTAACCCTGTCACCACCTGTGCATTCAAGGAGCTGGCACCTGTACTGGATGTGGAAGAGTAGTGGGAGACACCAGCTGGGGAACCCCCAAGGGAAGAAGGCACAGAGCCGGGTGCTGGTGGTGGGACGACAATGAGTGGTCAGAGGGAGCAGACTGGGAGGAGGAGGTGTAGGAAGCTGAAGAGGGAACAGTTTAGTGAGCAGGAAGAGGCTGCGGCAGAAGTGGAGGCTGGAGAGTAGGGGTGCCAAGAGGCAGAGATCAGAACAAACACAAAACCCCTGCGTTGCAAAATGGGACAATCTACAAAAATGCAAACGCAACAAGCTGGCTAATAACTGTTAGTAAATATATAATCGGTATGATGTCATTCAAAATATACTAATAAGCCTCTTCAAAACAATAAATAAATATGTGATCCAACACATCTCACAAAATATACCAGTACAGTGGTTCCTCGGGTTACAGACGCTTCAGGTTACAGACTCCGCTAACCCAGAAATAACGCTTCAGGTTAAGAACTTTGCTTCAGGATAAGAACAGAAATTGTGCTCTGGCAGCGCAGTGGCAGCAGGAGGTCCCATTAGCTAAAGTGGTGCTTCAGGTTAAGAACAGTTTCAGGTTAAGAACGGACCTCCGGAACGAATTAAGTTCTTAACCCGAGGTACCACTGTAACTACAAGTTTTTATATGTATCAGAGTCAAACAAAGATTCAAACAACCAATGAATAGTGAGGAACGCCAAACAGTCTCTCAAAGGAAGACGTCTCACAAAAGTCTCAAATTACAGGTAGGTAGCCGTGTTGGTCTGCCATAGTCAAAACAAAATAAAAAATTAAAAAATCCTTCCAGTAGCACCTTAGAGACCAACTAAGTTTGTTCTTGGTATGAGCTTTCGTGTGCAAGCACACTTCTTGATCTTCACTAGTACAGTGGTACCTCGAGTTACAGATGCTTCAGGTTACAGACGTTTCATGTATGTATATTTCACTGATAATTATTCGCTGATGAAGACTTCATTCCAAAACAGTTGAACTATTCCGGATGCACTGTCCTTTTGCTATTCATTGGTTGTTTGAATCTTTGTTTGACTCTGATACATATAACAACTTGCAGTGACTTGTATATTTTGTGAGATGTGTTGTACCGGTACGATATATATATATAGTTTTGAAGTGGATTATTCATATATTTTGAATGACATCATACCGATTATATATATTGTTGTTGTTGTTCAGTCGTTCAGTCGTGTCCGACTCTTCATGACCCCATGGACCAGAGCACGCCAGGCACTCCTGTCTTCCACTGCCTCCCGCAGTTTGGTCAAACTCATGTTGGTAGCTTCGAGAACACTGTCCAACCATCTCGTCCTCTGTCGTCCCCTTCTCCTTGTGCCCTCCATCTTTCCCAACATCAGGGTCTTTTCCAGGGAGTCTTCTCTTCTCATGAGGTGGCCAAAGTATTGGAGCCTCAGCTTCAGGATCTGTCCTTCCAGTGAGCACTCAGGGCTGATTTCCTTAAGAATGGATAGGTTTGATCTTCTTGCAGTCCATGGGACTCTCAAGAGTCTCCTCCAGCACCATAATTCAAAAGCATCAATTCTTCGGTGATCAGCCTTCTTTATGGTCCAGCTCTCACTTCCATACATCACTACTGGGAAAACCATAGCTTTAACTATATGGACCTTTGTCGGCAAGGTGATGTCTCTGCTTTTTAAGATGCTGTCTAGGTTTGTCATTCACTTTTCTCCCAAGAAGCAGGCGTCTTTTAATTTCGTGACTGCTGTCACCATCTGCAGTGACTATGGAACCCAAGAAATTAAAATCTCTCATTCCAGGTTCCTATGCAATATTTTTCTTTACAGCACTGGACTTTCCTTTCGCTTCCAGGCATATCCGCAACTGAGTGACCTTTCGGCTTTGGCCCAGCCGCTTCATCAGCTCTGAATCTACTTGTACTTGTCCTCTGCTCTTCCTCAGTAGCATGTTGGACGCCTTCCTGACCTGAGGGGCTCATCTTCCAGCATCATAACTTTTATATGCCTGTTGTCTTTGTCCATGGAGTTTTCTTGGCAGGGATACTGGAGTGGCTTGCCGGTTCCTGCTCCAGGTGGATCACGTTTAGTCAAAACTCTCCACTATGACCTGTCCATCTTGGGTGGCCCTGCACGGCATAGCTCATAGCTTCTCTGAGTTATTCAAGCCCCTTCGCCACGACAAGGCAGTGATCCATGAAGGAGGATTATACATTTACTAAGATTTATTAGCCAGCGTGTTGCATTTGCATTTTTGTAAAGAGGCAGAGATCAGGCAGGCTGCTGAAGAAGCTTGGGGAGGGTGTCTCCCTCTCTTGCTGCAACCAGCTCCCCTCCCCACTGGTCTCTGAGAACCCAAAGAGGTATGAAGAGGACGGAGAAGAGATAGACAAAGCATCAGAGTCTCAGATTGCCTGGGAAGGACTTGGGGGACGAGGAGACTTAGAGAGGGGTGGGAAGGCAGGGGCCTTCATTCCTTGCAACTGCCTCCTTGGGGCAAGATCTACTGGGAAGAGTTGCTGTGCTCACCAGGCCTGAGTGGCTTCATTTCTCGAATAAAAATAAAACTTCACTGACTCCTTGTGAGTCATTGCTGACCTGCTCCTGACACTTGCCCTGACACAAGGACAGAAAGCACAGAGCGATGAGACTGGGAACGGGGTTGGTTTCCTTTCTTTTTACCTTCAGACTGCAGAAATCTCTTCCAGTTGAAAGAAGCGTTGCAGGTGGTCACAATTCCTGATAATAATAATAATAATAATAATAATAATAATAATAATAATAATAAACAAACAAGCAGTCGTGCATTAAATAGTTCATGGAGAGTAATCCATGGCAGGCAAGCTTCAACCATTTTAGCGGCATTCCTCTTCCCTTCCAGAAACCATTCAATGTGCAGGGGCTTGTATGTAAGGTTTGGGAAACCAGTATCCCTCCAGAGCCTGTTGGACTTCCAGTTCCCATCAGCCCTGGCTAACATGGCCAATGGTCAAGGACGATGGCAGCTGCAATCCATCCGCATCTGGAAGAAGCCATGCTGGCTACCCTTGCCATAGCTACTCTTCCAAATGCGTGAAGATGGGGATTTTATCGTCACTGAAATCAGAAATGCTACTCCAGCCATCGACAGAGGCATCCTTAACACCTCCTCTCTTCATGACACCTTTCATGTGAGTGGCTGTTACAGCATCCCCTGGCCTGGACATCCTTCAGAGGCAGAGTTCAGGGGTGGGGAACGCTTTTCAGCCAGAGGGCCGCATTCTGCTCTGGGAAACCTTGCAAGGGCCACATGTATGCCAGCGGTAGGCGTGGCCAAAGGCAAACGTGGGTGGAGCAACAGGCACAAAGTTCACCTTTATATAGGGGGCTAGATTCTACACGCATTCACACTCCCCTCTCTAGCCATTACCCAGGCAAGCAAAAGGCACAATAAGAGTTCAAGGACATGTCCCCCCCAGGCAAAAACACTCAAGGGGGTGTGAAGATGGCCATGATTCCATGATATGGAATACGGATATAAAATTTACAGCATGTTATGCTCTAAGAGAAAATTATATGAAAATGATGTATCGATGGTATCTAGTAAATTGGCAAAAATGTATAAATCAAAATCGAGTAAGTCCTGGAAATGTAAAGAGAAAGATGGTTCTTTTTATTGTATGTGGTGGTCTTGTAGCAAGGTTAAAGCTTACTGGGAAATGATATATAATGAATTGAAAAAGATGTTTCAAATAATGTTTGTTAAAAAAAACCCAGAAGCTTTCCTTTTGGGAATTATATGGACAGAACTACCCAAATTGTACAGAAATTTATTCATGTACCGGTACGTGACAAGCAGCATGTATGTTACTCGCCCCAAAATGGAAAGAAGCAGAACTCCCAGCAAAAGAACAATGGATACAAAAACTTAGGGAATATGCAGAAATATTGAAACTTACTGGAAAAGTAAGAAATCAAGATAACAAACTTTTTATAAAAGAATGGAAATGGTTTATTGAATATTTACAAATAAATTGTGAACAGATAAGGACATTGGTAGGATTACTGTAATTACCTGCAGTTTCATAAGAGTATATATTTAAAGCAGATGAATAAATGATCAAATTAAGTTAATTTGGATATGCAGAAAATATTTAAAATGAATTTAAGGAACTGCAGAAAGAGGGGGAAGGAAGTCAAGTTTTGAAATGTTAAAAGTGATTGTAAAATTATTGAAATGTATAAACCAGAAAATCATAAATAATAGAAGAAGATGGCCATGATTCTTAAACCCCACCCATGATTTAGCTTTTTTTCTGCAGAAATAGGAAACTTAGAACACTTACCTTGAGCTTGAACATGTATTTTGTTCCTGGCACGAGGCTTAAAAACAGAGGCATGAGGGAAAGCAAGTTAGTTTAACTGAGCGAAGCAAAGGCGAGAAAATATTTACAGTACACATACACACACACACAAGAAACGGTTCTGTTTCAGAAACCACTCTCCCTAAAACACCTGCACAAGGAGGTTAAGAGTCAGCACTTTAAAATGGTTGCTTTCTTTACCTCCCTCTGCAATGGAGATGGTGGCTTCCCTGCTCAGAGCACTTTTCAATTGTCAATGTGATGACATCAGATATTGTTAGGAGCAGGGCCTTTTCCAGAGTGGCCCCGAGGCTGTGGTGGAGGTTGTTCCGAAAGACTTTTACTACTTTTCTAATATTTTCCCCCACCCATCCTCCAAACAACTGGTGGCTACTTTTAAGAATGTGGGACTACGTTCTACCAAAACAACAAGAGATCATTTTCATTGGTGATATTTTTTCCTATTTTACAGTTGCACGCTGATGAAACATGTGAACGGCCTGGGGGAGGATTTCACTCTTGAAAGGTGCTATAGATCTTTTGTTTTTAAAGTGAAAAAATTGTGAGTGTTTTACCCTTAAAGATGAGGTATAAAATATTCAAATAAAATATAAAGAATAAGCCAACAGGACCTCCAAAACTGTAGCTCACCATTGGCTTCAGAATGTTGAAAATAAAAACTTTGCAGGGGTCACCAGCCTGATGCCCACGGGAATGTGCCTCACAGAGGCCTTCCCTCCACCCCATCCCGTGCTAAAATGAGCCTTGAAAGAAGCATTCTGCTGTGGCCAACAAAATAAGCTGAAATGGCTGCTTGGTTGTGTTGTATATGTGTGTGCAGCGACCAAGACGGCTCCTCCAGTTTGCAAATGTAACACACAGGTCAGAAAGGTTTGTTGACCCCTGTAAGTGCATCCCAAAGAAGAGAATTTCAGATGGGTTTGGCTCCTTCTAGAAAGGAGCACCAGAGCAAGGTCAGGAGCAGGGGAGAACAGGAAGCTTGAAAAAGAACTTTACTCGATATTTATGGTCTCCATCAACCAATTTTGTAATTTGACAGAGTTACCAGCTTAGCTCAAAAGCAGCCCTTAAAAAATAAACGCTAACATGCCAGCAACATTTCATAGCATCCACTAGCAAGTGTCTGTTGCACAGAGAAAGATGGTGTGTGTATGTGTGTGTGGATTCTCTTGGAAGGAGTGGGAGGTGGAGAATAAAACAAGAAGGAATAATGATGGTTGCAGTTTGATGGGGAGAGGACAGTTGCCAACCAAGGAAGGCGTAATTTGTGTTGAAGGCGGAGAATCATAGAGGAAGAGTGTACTCATCTGGAGGAGGGTTTTTCGACTATATCAAAATAAATTAAAGCCCTGTCTGTGACTGCTATCAAATACTGTATTTATATGGAAAGTAAATCTGCCTTCTCTAGGGCTCTCTAAACCAAATCCCTCTTTATGTCAGACGTGTTTTATAGCCACTGCATACCAAAGCCAGTAGACCAGTCAAGAGGCAACCCTAAAACTCAGTTTGATGTTGTGTATCTGAAGAGCCATGAGCTTCAGACATGTTCACCCTGGCATGATCGCCCTGGATGGCTCTAGATGGCTCTTAGGCTCCCTTCCAATTCTCCAGTTCTACGATTCCAAGTCCACGTAGACAACTCTAGATGGACCTGTGGTCTTCAGCAACCATTTTCTCCACCAGGAGCTGCTCATCCATCTGACCAGCAACGCCAACGCCCAAGAATGATGGGAGTTGTAGTCCAGCAACAGCAGAGGGCCACAGAGTCCCCACAAACCCACATTTTAGGGCAACACTCTGAAGATACGACTGGAAACACCATAATTACGTACCCAATACACTGCAGCTGCTTCCTTCATTGACTCTGTGAAAGACACTGCAAACCTAGAGGCATTGAGAACAAAGGGAGGTCAAATCAGGACCCAATGTTTTAGACCAGAGCTGTCCAAATTGTTTATCGTGACATGTTAGTGTGTCGGCTGCAGTGTGTAGTTGTGTTGCACAAACGCTTCCCACACTCCTCCCAGGGCTGGAAACGGGCTAGTTCAACCTCTGGTTTGCTAGTAAAACTGAATTACTGTGTCGCGAAATGATGCATATCTAAAAAGTGTGTCACCAACATGAAAAGTTTGGAAAGCTCTGTTTTAGACACTCACACTTGTCTACAGAAGGAGAGTTTGGATTTGATATCCTGCTTTATCACTACCCGAAGGAGTCCTCAAAGCGGCTCACATTCTCCTTTCCCTTCCTCCCCCACAACAAACACTCTGTGAGGTGAGTGGGGCTGAGAGACTTCAGAGAAGTGTGACTAGCCCAAGGTCACCCAGCAGCTGCATGTGGAGGAGCGGGGAAGAGAACCCAGTTCACCAGATTATGAGTCCACCGCTCTTAACAACTACACGACTCGTTCTTTCATATGTTCTTTACCTTCTGCTGAAATTCTCTTTGTACTTTGCATAAGGGCAGGGCAAAGGCTGTAGCTCAGGGGCAAAACACCCGCCTTGCATGCAGGAAGTCCCAGGTTCATTTCCCAATGGCATCTGCAGCTGGGGCTGGGAAAGATTTCCTGCTGGAAACCCTGCCAGTCCGTGCAGGCAATACTGAGCAAAATGGGCGAATTCAGTATAAGACAGTTTCTTCCCCTGTTCCTATAAGGTTTGCCTACTGTTTTGAAATAAGCAGAGGCTGTTTGGCCTCAGGCTTTTCTCAGGAGGTTGTCACACTAGATGGCCTATGCTGAAACCCGACAGCTTTAAAGTTTATCAAAAACCTGGCCAAAGACACGGACTTTCGCTCAAACACCTTGCTCCAATTTCTTTCCAGTGCAAATTGTATTTCCCATCTATCACGTTCTTGAGTGGGAGGGAAACTGTGGCTCATGGGCTGTCCAGTGATAAGACTGCCAAATTAAAAAATATGCCCTGAAGGAGAATCACCAACATTTAAGAAGAGTTTGATTAAAATAAAATAAAATGGAACAACGGCATGCTCTTTTATGAAGCTGAATCAGCTTCTGCTCCCACCTCCCCACCCTTACAGAATTTGGCGGAATATGTAGCAGGTAAATCAGACAGTTCCGCCAGTCAGTTTGTACTGGCACCCCACGCTCAGTTACTGGAAAGGAAAGGGCCGTGTCTCACTGATAGAACATATGATCTGCATGCAGAAGGTCCAAGGTTTAACCCCCAGCATCTCCAGGCAGATTCACGTCGTGAAAGCCTAGAGAGTTGCTGCCAGTCTGTGTAGAAATAGGGCTCAGTCTGGTGGCTGCTGAAGTAACTTCAGAGCTCTGCTCTCCTCTAGCCGTGGTTCCCAACCTTTTCAGTACGGTGGCCCAGAAGTCCAAATTTACTAGGTATGGCGAACCATCAATTTATTAAAAAAATTCCTTCCAGTAGCACCTTAGAGACCAACTAAGTTTGTTCTTGGTATGAGCTTTCGTGTGCATGCACACGAAAGCTCATACCAAGAACAAACTTAGTTGGTCTCTAAGGTGCTACTGGAAGGAATTTTTTTATTTTATTTTGTTTTGACTATGGCAGACCAACACGGCTACCTACTTGTAACATCAATTTATTGTCACACAAATTCTGGACTTTAGGTCTTCAGCAGCCATTGGTTTCATAGGTTTTTACTGCATTTTCCTGTTTTATAACCATTACTCGAGGCACCCACGCATAAATTTACTTAACGCCTCCACTAATGTGGAATTTGTTGAAATATCTACAGTTCTTGCAACATTATCCACCTTTTTTTAATGGGAATTTAAGAACACCAATCGTGGGGTTGTGGGATATTGCTTCATAAGCTATAAAAATTTATTCCAAAAGCATACAGTTATACTAGCAGTGTTAAGATATAACGAACTATGAATATTTTTAATAGTTAACGTTGATGAAAGAAGCCCATTTGGGGAAGTCTCACTGGGACGGCAGAATACATAACAGGAGCCTGCTGGATCAGACCAGTGGCTCATCTAGTTTCCTGGTCTCACAGTGGCCAACTGGATGACTGTGGGAAATCAGCAAGCAGGATTCAAGCATGTGAACACTCTCTCCTCCTGTGGCTTCTAGCAATGGGTATGCTGTCTCCAACTGTGGACGTACAACAAACACATCATGAAGTAGTAGGCATCAATGTGTTATCCTCTTCGAAAACCATTCAAGTTGATGGTCATCACTGCTTCTTGGGGGAACCAGTTCCAGACTTTAGCTATGTGCCCCATGAAGAAGGACTTCCTTTTACCCATCCTAAATCTTCCAAAATTGTGGGAATACGCTCTCCGACGCCTCCCGCACTCAGCCGCTATCTTCCCGATCTTGTGCTGCCGTGCGCGGAGGAGAGAAAGAAGATCCGGCCGGGATCACGGAGCTGGAGTTGAGTTCCCTCCGCTCCAGGAAAAGCGCGCCAGGAAGCCCCCAGATTAACGCTCCCTGAAGCTGTTTCCCGCCCGGAAGGGCTTGTTATGCTTAGTTGTTATTGGTTGTTATTATGCTGACGTCGTTGTACAAATTATTAATAAATAGCCCCTGCCTCTGTTCGGGGGAAGGAGAGCTTGCTCGGTACCATTGAGTGCACTACAAGCTACGACTGCAGTCCTTTTATTTCCGGCCACCTTCTGCTACTTCAACTGCCTCTTGCTTCTTCAGCCCTGAACCTCCTACCACCTCTCCAAAATCTCACGACCTTCTGGAATTGTTGGAGCAGGTTACTCCAACACAAAATTCAGTACACATTTTGCAGACAAGTAGGTCAACGCGGGGGTTAGACGGCTGTCAGATATACTCTCGAGATCATTACAGATGCATAGCCTGCTACGGCATTTCGTCCTCACAGCAGCTGAAAACCCCGCCTTGCAAACATATGTGCTACCAAATGGCAGCACAGACATTGTTTCATCAGCAAACACAGGATACTCTGTGTTAATCGGCTCATTTTAGCAACACGAAGCCAAAATTCAGAAAACCTTGCCTTCAAAAAAAAATGTGTCTTTGAACATCCTATCACATGACGGTTTAAGGAGCAGCATCACTCAAATTCCACTGTTTCTTCAGCTGGAAAGCAGTGGACAGATTTGGGTTAAGCAAACCTCAAATCCCCCTTGGCTTAAATATTAATTAAACCTGGCACCGTATCAAGCGACAACAGTTCATCACAAGGGGCTCGTACAGGGAGCTGTTTGTTGTGAGTATCCCGGCTTGCATCTGATGGGCAGGCTACCCAAAACAATGCTCTGTATGACCACCTCGTGACAAACTGTTGCTGGGTTTGGCGTCAGAGAGTGGTTCCCTAGTGCTAAAATGCCCAGCCTCTTTGGTGCTTGGCTACAGGACGCAGCTCTCCAGGGTTTCAGGTGGGACTCTTTCCCAACCTACCTGAGCATGTTGTTGGGGGATGAACCTGGGGCCTTCTGCATGCACAACAGAAGCTCAACCATTGAGTTACACCCTTTTCTGTGGTTTTGCTTTTAGCCTGAGCTTGGCGCGTGCACCAGTTGAAATCTTGCCCAAGACCAGTACTTGCTGCACAATACCCAGCTGGCAAACCTTGGAGTTCCAACGACAAACAATGCAGATCCCTCAAGAATGAAGCCTATCCAATGCTGCATAAAAGCAGCCAAGGATACAAGGCTTCAAACAAGGTAAAAAAGACATTTATTTTCTCTTGCCATTTGTAGGGGGCTATCCATTTTAAGGGATGTCAGGTGGTGCTGTGGTCTAAACCACAGAGCCTAGGGCTTGGCTATCAGAAGGTCGGCGGTTCGAATCCCCCTGACAGGGTGAGCTCCCGTTGCTCTGTCCCAGCTCTTGCCCACCTAGCAGTTCGAAAGCGCATCAAAGTGCAAGTAGATAAATAGGTACCGCTCTGGTGGGAAGGTAAACGACGTTTCCGTGCGCTGCTCTGGTTCGCCAGAAGCGGCTTAGTCATGCTGGCCACATGACCCGGAAGCTGTCTGTGGACAAACGCCAGCTCCCTCGGCCAGTAAAGCGAGATGAGCGCCGCAACCCCAGAGTTGTCCGCGACTGGACCTAATGGTCAGGGGTACCTTTACCTTTATCCATTTTAAACTGTCATTTCCTCCCTCTATTTTCATCTCACTTTGCTCTGCTGCTGCCAGCGTCAAAATTTAGGCAGCAAATTTAGGCTGAGGGAGGGAAGACACTATGGAAACAGCAACATTCTCATAATCAAGAAATGTGGATAAGATATCTGAGATGGGAAGGAGGGCGAGGCAGCGGCAACATAGACTGGATAGATTACTACCTAAGGATACTCTTTTGCCTTAGAATCTGGCTCCTTCCTCTACCTGGCTTCCTCCAAAACTCTCCCCATCACTTTGGCCTTCTCGTCAGACTTGGCATCTTCATTGATGTCGGTTCCACCAAAGATGATTCCAAAAGGAATCCCGCTGCCTGCAAGAAGCCCAGAGGTGCAAGGGTTAATTTGATTTAATGTAATTCTTTTGGTCTTCGTACAATGCCTTTGCAATGGCCACGTAATGGTTAAATTATATTTTAAGTCCAATGTCAAATTATACATGTTACAAGTCTGGAGCCTTATCAGAATTTTACATTCCGATAATGAAGAAAAGATTCCATTTTTCAAATAGATAGATAAATAAATAAATAATCCTGTGTTTGACACGTGCCCTTCCAATATCTCTTTTAAGGCAACTAAGTTTTGGCAAAGGGACGCGGGTGGCGCTGTGGGTTCAACCACGGAGCCTAGGGCTTGCTGATCAGAAGGTTGGCGGTTCGAATCCCCCTGACAGGGTGAGCTCCCATTGCTCGGTCCCAGCTCCTGCCCACCTAGCAGTTTGAAAGCACGTCAAAGTGCAAGTAGATAAATAGGTACTGCTCCAGCGGGAAGGTAAACGGCGTTTCCGTGCGCTGCTCTGGTTCGCCAGAAAGCGGCTTTGTCATGCTGGCCACATGACCCGGAAGCTGTACACCAGCTCCCTTGGCCAATAAAGCGAGATGAACGCCGCAACCCCAGAGTTGGACACGACTGGACCTCATGGTCAGGGGTCCCTTTCCCTTTAAGTTTTGGCAACCATGAGAAAAGCGCCCCATGGCTTGCCAACCCAGCAGCCACGGGTGCCATGGCCCCCAGAAAGGCCTTCATTGGTGTCCCCTAGATGCTGAGCTTTCACTTAAGGGGGGGCGGGTCCTCTAGCCCTCCTAGAAAGTAACGAAACAAAATGTGCAGGTACCTTTCTAAGAGATTTCTATGAAATTAGCCAGCCTCGTTACTCCTGCCTGTCAGTGCTTTTAGCGAATGAGTTGTTGTTGTTGTTGTTGTTGTTCAATATATTTATATCTCACCTTTCTCCCTTGCTGGGATTCGAGGTGGCTTACAGTGTTTAAAAGTATAACTGTTAAAAACAAAGTCATAAAAAGAAAAAAAACTAGTTTAAAACAATAGTTAAAATTCATCACTATAGGGAAGTTTTTAATGTTTGATGTCTTACTGTGTTTTAATTTGTTGGAAGTTGCCCAGAGTGGCTATGGCAGAAGTCAGCAAACTTTTTTCAGCAGGGGGCCAATCCACTGTCCCTAAGACCTTGTGTGTGACGGGGGTGGACTATATTTTTTTGGGGGGGGGGAATGAACGAATTCCTATGCCCCACAAATAACCCAGAGATGCATTTTAAATAAAAGGACACATTCTACTCATGTAAAAACATACTGATTCCTGGACTGTCTGCGGGTCAGATTTAGAAGGCGATTGGGCCAGATCCGGCCCCCAGGCCTTCGTTTTCCTACCCAGGGGCCGCTAGGGGTAACCCAGTCAGATGGGTGGCAAATAAATGAATATCATCATCAAAACACATTTAGAACCAGCAATTAGAATGCCTTTTGCCCTGACAGAAGCCAGCAGTCAGCACTGTCTGCCAATCAACCAATAAGCTGAAGTCGGAGCGGAAAGTGCGTTTTGTGGTTCCATACCTTACAGTGCAAATCTCCATGTGCAACTCAAAAGTAAGCCCTACCAGTTTCAACAGGGCTTGCTCCTCAGTAAGCGTGTGTGGGACTGCAGCCAGAGTCAAGCAAGGTTCTCTAGCTGCTGAGAGATCCCTACTCTCCCTATTCAAAACCCAAAAGCTTCTGCATCTGCTCAGATCTGGTCCCTCTCCCAAACCCGCTGCCAATTAAAGCAGAATGAGCCATTGGACAACAACACGCTTTTCTTGCAACCAATCAAGATGGCAAGGCAATAAGCGTTACATTCTTTTAAGCTCTGGAAGGTGGGGAAACAAATACAATTAAGTGGGCAGTTTTACACCTCATTAAGCTAACAAATAGCAATGGGATGGTAGCTAATTACCGGTAGTAACATGGCTGCTTCTAAATTCTGGATAAACGCTTGTTAAAAATAAATCAGAAGGATGACATGTGATGCATGCTCTAGCTGACCCAGGCTTGCCCAATTATTGTATGGTTTCCCCTCCCAGTAGAGGCATCCTACTGGTATATCGCAAATTTTGTTTATTTCTTATAGTTATATATCCCACCTTTTCTCAAAGGAGTTCAAGATGGCACACCCTCTTCACCCCTCTCTATTTTATTCTTACAAGAACCCTGCGAGGGAGATTAGGCTGAATGAATGTGAATGGCCCCCAAGATCGCCCAGTGGAGCTTCAAGGCCAAGGGGGGATTCAAACCCTGGTCTCCCGTGCCCTAGTCCAGTGGTGGCAAACCTTTTAGAGACCGAGTGCCCAAACTGTAAACCAAAACCCACTTATTTATCACAAAGTGCCCAAACTTGTTGAGCTTTCTTGGGGGGGGTCGCACAAAAGTTGCTTTGCTTTTGGGGGGGGCGCCCCAAAGCTGCTGAGCTTTTTTGGGGGGGGAGAGAACAGAAATAAATGACAAATAATACCTTCGCTGGAACTAACATGCAGCGCCGACATCATCGTCTGCCAAAGCGCCAAAAAAACACACACACAGCACAATAAGGGTTAAAAAAAGAACACTGTTATGCCCAATCAGAAACAACTACTGACGCAGCAAAAAAAAAAAAAAAAAAAAAAAAAAAAAGTTCAAGGTTTCAACAGCGGACGCAAGCCTGGGGAAAAAACAACAACAGCAGCACGGATGGGCCGATGGTGCGCGTGCCAGCAGTGAGGGCTCTGCGTGCCAAATCTGGCACGCGTGCCATAGGTTCGCCACCACTGCCCTAGTCCATCACTCTAGCTGCAATGCCCCACAGACATCACAGTTCATCCTCACACATCCTTATAACTCTACTAATGGGTAGTGCCTGGTGCTACCAAGGAATTTGTGGAAACCATAAAACATTGCAACTTTAAAATGCATAGACTGATTTGTGAGTTTGGACCTGTTACACCAAATCTCGGGTGATGTCACGCCAAAGTCGCATCTTGATTCAAAATGGCTCCCAGTATCCAAATGTCGATAAAGACTGCCACCTCAACCTCAAGAAATCTCATGATGTGTTTGGCAACAACATACTGAGGTGGCCGAGCCTATGCCAAAAAATAAAAAGGGTGCCATCACACTAAAGTCACGTTTTGGTCCACCCTCTTGATTCAAAATGGCATCCGCCACCATAGTGAAGTTTGCTTTCCCCATCTTGAGAACCCTCATGCCAACTTTGGTGGCTATATCTGTAGCTGAAACTATGTCCCCAAATGGACAGTCACCCGAAAGCAATGTTTTGGTCCACCATCTTGATTCAAAATGGCAGTCGGTATCCAAACATTGATGACAAACAACACTAGCCGGATTGACAAACAACACTAGCTGGGGTCTGTCACGCAAGAACATTTGGAGGCCACAAGGTTGGGGAAGGATGGGCTAGGGGACAATTTTTCTACCAAGTAGAAATATGCAAAAGGTTGTTGGAAGATTTTGCTTTTTCCCAAATGGGAAAACAATGGCAGCAACCCGAAATACACACAAAACCAGAAACCCCAGTACCTTGCAGAAGTCTGCCTGCTTTGTAAAGATGAATGCCCAGAGCTGCCTCGAAGTTCTCGGAAGGAATGAGATTTGAAAGCGCCAACGGGGATTTGCAGGAAGAGATATCCACGAGGGTACACGAGTGACCAGCAGCTTCTAGATGATCCCTACAGGCACGGAAGAAAATGGAATAAGATCGGAATTTAACATTACATATCTGCTAGAAACTTTCCAGAGTGCCAAACAGCACAGACAAGATGCTTCTCTCCATCTCAGTAACTTTGGGTGGAATCCAGTGTGGTATAGTGGATGGAAAAGTCTTCTGGAACTACTAGAATAGATTTTCGTTGTTGTGTATACTGTGTATATACGGACAATGACAATAAATAAATCTAAAGTCTAGAAACTATAGCTTGCTAAGGGTGCTTAGAACAGTAGTTCTGTGAAGGGCAAACTATAGGGGAATTTGTGTGCTTTAAATGCCTGGTATGCCTACAATACAATACACAGAAATACACACACACACACTCTCTCTATCTCCATAGATCGGCTGCTACTTTGATTACAAAACTGTAGAACGTTACAGACTGAAACTCAATGTGTGTGTGTAGATGCAGAGAAGCAAACAGGATATGGATGTAAAAGCATGCAAAAATCTACACTGTCTTTGTGACAGTAAGAGGTGTTTGACAGTGGAATGGTCCCATGAGTGGTAGACATTCCTTCCTTGGAGGTTTTTAAGCAGAGGCTGGATGGCCACCTGTCATGAATGTTTTCGTTGTGACTTCTGCTTGCCTCTACAGCGAGTGTGCAAAACGTTGAAGACTTACACTCAGTGTGGGGGGTGTGGGTGGGTGCCTGTGTGGAGATGCAAAGGCCAACAGCTTCACCTGACGGATCTCTGCCTGCAAAAGACACTGCGACTCTGCCGGTAATTTTGTTTATTGTAAATGCTGCAACCCGCAAATACGACATGCATGTATGCAGCAAGCCTAATTCACCTAACGAATTCCTGCCTGGCCCGTTATTGCGGGAGCTCCGGTGCTTCGAGCCCCTCCCCGAGGCGCGGGGAGCACTTACTGGATCCTCCTCGCGGTGGTGCCGTTCCCGGTCTGGGCTCGCAGAGCCCCCAACATAAGCAACCGCATGGCCCTGGCTGAGCAAAGCTGTCTCCCTTGCCCTACTTCCGGCCACGTCCCACTCGCCTTCGTTCCCTCGTGTTGGGTACCGGAAACCTGCTGCCGGCTCTTCTAGGCATCTCACGAGGCATTCCTTTCTTCTCAGCTCTATGGTAATCAGCGAGGCGTTAGAAGCGGCTTCCCACAGGGAACCCTCTGGAAACAAGATTCAAGACATTCCGTTCCGCTTCCATCTTTCAAAAGGTGATTTGTGGTTGGCGGTGTTGGGCAGAGGTATAAAACAGAAAAGACGGAGGGGACGCCTTATGGGTTTGCATTATGAACCATATGGGGAAATAAGCAAGGTGCCAGATCTCCAAAGAGAAGTTGTGGGAAAACTTTTGCCCTTCAGAGGTTTTGCTTAGTTTATTTTTTTATTAATATTTGTTATTGTGGTTAATATTGTTTTGTAGGACAGTGTTCTTGAAGCTACTAACATGAGTTTGGCCAAACTGCGAGAGGCAGTGAAGGATAGGCGTGCCTGGCGTGCTCTGGTCCATGGGGTCACGAAGGGTCGGACACGACTGAACGACTGAACAACAACAACAACAACAATTGTTTTGTAGATTATGGATGCTGTAGTACTTTATGAATCCTATAATATGACTTTTGCTGTAATTGTGCTGTTTAGCTTACTTTTTACCTGTTTTTTAAAATAATGTTTTATAAATTGTAACTGTTTTATTGGTGATCTGTTAAATATTCTGCGTGATTTATGTTTCCACTTCATTTTATTTCACTTTTAATTTGTATACCGCCTTACTAGATTACTACGCACAAGGCAGTTTACAAGCTGAAGAAACCACAATATAGACAACAAAGATCACACACCTTATAAGAATCTTATCCAACACAAAAATAAAAAATATAAATTTAAAATAAACATGTTCTATTGTGTTGTTATTCTTTATTGTTTGTAAACTGTTTTGTGATTCATGTGTATCGAGAGGTATAGAAATATAGTAAATCGAATCAGCCCCAGCAAGCATGGCCAGAGCTGATGGAAGTTGTAGTTTAGCAACACCTTGAGGGCTACAGGTTCCCCTCCCCTCTTTTAACCAACCACGAAATAGTATTTGAATAGAAAACCGGGTGAACAGGTAACCAGTCAAAAAGTTCTCAGAGTAGCCAGCCAGACGTGTTTGGCAAGCCTGCAAGCTGGGTGTAAACTCAGGAGCAGCCTCCCGCTATTTTTCAATAGCAACTGGCCTTCAATTTTTTTCAATAGCAACTGGCCTTCAATGCAGTACGTCCTCGCACCTGAGAGTTCAGAATAATTACCTGCTCTAGGTTTTGCTTTCCCAAATGTATCCCGCTGCCAGGCACGTTAATTTGCAAGTCACAATTTACAAAAGTAAATATTTTTTTTTAATTCATAATTTTTTTTATTGGTTTCTTACATGCACAAAAACAAAACAGAACAGAACATATCTTATAAAGTATTATTACATTACAACATTATATTTGAATTCCCTATACCATACAAATCCAACCAACAGTTAAACAATTAAACCCTCCATCCCACCCCTCCCTCTTCCTCCCTCATCCCCCTCTGCTTCCCCCCTTCTTCCTCTGTTTTATTCTTTTTCTTAGTTAATTCTTGCGGTTTTACACTTCTCTATTGTTACAATCTTGTGTTGTAAACTATATCTTTGATTTGTAATTTCCATATTGTCTTTTTTACATTATAAATTTTATATCTACAATAAAGAATTATATATTAGCCATGAGTTTTATTGCTCAGTTCAAATTCCACACGTCCTATTCAGATATAACATAAATTTTCCCCATTCGTTTTCAAATGCTTCACTTCCTGATTGCCGAATTCTAGCCGTCAATTTCGCTATTTCCATATACCCCACCATTTTTTGCCGCCATTCCTCTATAGTGGGGGTCTGTTGCTGTTTCCATACTTGCGCTAACAAAGTTCTAGCACCTGTAGTTGCGTACAGAAATACCTTCACATCCGTTCTTTCAATGTCCTCTCCCACCATACCTAACAGAAACGCTTCGGGCAGTTTCCTAAACGAATATTTATAAATCTTTTTTAATTCATTATATATATTATCCCAATAAAGTTTGATCTTGTCACAGCTCCACCACATAAATTGGAGCGGTGGAACAATTTACAAAAGTAAATAAATGAGTACTTAAAAAAACAAAAACAACCCTCTTGGTTCACTTCCAAGAAAAAGCGTGACTACTAGGGTATTGCGACAGTAACTCACGCGGCAACGCTCACTCCATTGATAAGACTGCGTGTTGCCATTGATAAAAAAAAAAACACCATAAAAAGCAAGGGAACGGCATTGGGCGAGCCAAGCCACGCCCCCGTTCGTTCGCACCTGCTTCAATTTGCATATTCCCCCTCCTCCTCCCTCCCCGGAGCGTTCTATTTTGCCGCGGCTAACCACGTGAGGGCTGAACCTGGAAGAGCCTCCCTTCTGTGAGCGACCGCGCGGCGCGGCCAATCAGGGAGCGCGAATCCCGAGCCCTGGTCCGGAGCGGGCGGGCGGGCGGGGGAGGAGGACCTGGGCATTCCAACAGCCGAGAGAAGTTGGCGGGCGGAGGGAGGGAGGGCAGCGCGCATCTCGGAAGGGCCGCCGAGCGCGAGGGTTCGGCGGGGTCCGGTTCGACGGGCGCGGCGGGGAAGGCAGGGGTAGCGGAACAGCCGCGCCGAGGGAGGCGCCCTGAGCGGGGCGAAGTCACGAGTTCGAATCCCGGGTGGGGCAGTTGGGGTCGGGTGAGTGGAGCAAGGAGGGGGGGTGGTTATGCGGAACAGCTGAGAGCCGGGGGAGTGGGGGATCCAGAAGTTACCCCTGCCCTGAAAGAAAGAAAGAACGGACACCCCCCCTTCCACAGGAACCCCAAAACTGAGACAGGTTCTGGGCAGCTTAGGTAGATCTGGGCTTGCAGAGTTTTGGATCAGATAAAGCAGAGTTGGGGAGTAACTAGGTCAGGGGGTTGAGAGGCCCCTGAGAGTGTGAGCAAGTTGGAGGGTGTCTTTTTTGGGTGGTGGTGGTAGGGCTAGCTGTGAGTAAGCGGGCTTAGCCCCTTAGACTGGGAGGTGTTTCCATTGCACTGGAGTTTGGCCGAGGTGTTTAGATTTCCCGGTGCCCCATGGAAGATTCAACGGAGAGGAGCCCCCTCTTAGGAGGGGGAGACCCCCGGGGTGGCCCCAGCTCCCCCAGCGCCAGCGCCTTCCACGGCCGGCGCCTGGCCTGCGCTGCGGTGCTGCTGGCGGAAATGTTGGAGCGGGTGGCGTTCTACGGCATCACCTCCAACCTGGTGCTGTTCCTCAACGGGGTGCCCTACAACTGGGAAGGCACCCAAGCCAGCCAGGCCTTGCTGCTCTTCATGGGCGTCACCTACCTGGTGTCGCCCTTCGGGGGCTGGTTGGCGGACGCCCTGCTGGGCAAGTTCCCCACCATCCTGTTCAGCATGGCGGTCTACTTGCTGGGCATGCTGGTCTTCCCCGCCATGGCTTACTCCACCACCCGCCAGTGGCTCTGCGGGGAGATGCCCCTGCGGACCGTGGAGAACTGCTCCGTGCCTGTGTCTCCCAACATCACCCACACCCCGTGCCAGCTGCAGGGGGCCAACCGCTATTGCCTGGTGGCCAGCTTCGTGGGACTGGTTCTCGTGGGAATCAGCGTGGGCTCCGTCAAGGCCAACATCACGCCCTTCGGAGCCGACCAGGTCAAGTATTTTTTAATTTACCTCTTTTTTTGTTTCCGAGAGGTTGCAAGGTTGCAAATAATAATAATGATGCCTTTTCCTGGAGAATAAAGCAGTTCAGTGTGTCGCTCAAAACTGACTGTTTTAAGATGCTTAAATAAATAAATAAAAATAATTTATTAAAAATAATTAGGCTGAAGAAGCAGATTAAGATACCTGCCGACTCTCTATGTGTCTGAACCAAGCGGTTATATCAGACACCCAAAAATTGTGGTACAGAAAAGGAGCTTGCTTGACGTCAATAGGCTGGGAGTTCCAAAGTGTGGGTGCTGTCTTTTTTTTTTTTTACAAATGTGTAATGAGTATTATGGGGCACCTGTGACAACCAAGATTTGCAGATGGAAGCGGTCAAGTGGGTATTTGTGAGGCGAGGTGATCCGCCAAGGAAGCTGGTCTTTGCTGTTGACAAGGAAGCCACACTTTGCTATGGGGAAGATGAATCAAACGTGGCCCCCCGAAACTTGCTTCAGGCCCTGTGCTCCCCCCTCCCCAGCCACATCTGTTATTGACCCTGCTCTGCATCCTCCATTCATGTTTTTGCCTGGAGTTGGAATGTGGCCCCTGAACTGACCACGCCTCTGCTTGTTTGGATAGGTGATAAGAGTGTATGCAGGAAGTCACTTATTGTACGGAAGGGGGGGGGGTTTGTTGCTTTGCTCACCTTCTGCACCAGCAGAAGCTTTGGGGTGAAAAAGGTCCCCCACTCGTGCCTTACAGTGAGGTCATATCTGTTGACACCAGCAAAGCACAGATGATCAAGGAGATGGAGCAAGTTCCCTTGTGAGGAGAGGTTGCAGCATTTTGGAATTTTCTCGTACAGAGAAAGGGCAAGCGAGATACAAGTTTATAAAGTTATACACGGCGTGCAGAAAGTGCGAAGAAGAAAGTAGCCACAATGATGATGTTCTGCTTCCAGGGGTCAGAGGTATCTGAATGGCAGTTGCAGGAGCGGAGGGTTTTCTTGCGTTCATGTCAAACTTGCAGGCTTCCCAGAAGGACAGGATGCTGGGCTAGTTGGGCCTGATCCAGCAGGCTTCGTCATTCGTTCTTACATTAGATGGATTTTCTGACTCAATATTGCTGATGGTGTATGGATGGATCTGGCTTCTATTGACCCATGTCATTAGTTCGGCTATCCCAGGACTGCCTGTTCTACTTTGCGGTCACTTTTCAATGTCTCATGTGGCTATGGGAAGGACCATAGACCAGCCCTTTACATGCAAAAAGCTCCAGGTCCAGTCCCTGGCAGCTCAGGGTACTAGGATTTTTCATGCTTTCAGGAATGTGCTAATCCTCCTAATCTTGAAAACTCGATGCAAAATGTTGTCATCTATTTGATAACGTTAGAATATGTATTGTTGGCATCCCTCAGTCTCTAGAGACAATGGAGTGTGTTTCCGGAGTCAAACCGCTGGAAGGAGGCATACAAGGCGCCATCCAACCAACTTAGGGACTTCACTCCGGATTTGTGTTGTGTTTACACCTTAGCCTTTTCTTCTCCTGATGATGACCAGAGTTTTCCTTCCCCTATACCCCTCACTTCCCTTTACAGCACATGCAGAAACTGCCTTCTTTGACCTTTGGACCTGCTATTGGTCTTGTCTGCTCAATCCCCAAACTCACCGAGGGTTTGAGACCCATCGACTCCCCTCACCTGGTTTAGCTGGCCAGTTGAAGCTGTTCCCGGGGTTCCTGAGCTTGCTCTATCCTCCATGTGTCAACCCTTTAGTGATTTGAAGATGGCTGTCATATCTCCTCTCGGTCTCCTCTTCTCCAGGTTGAACATAGCCAACTCCTCAATAGCCTTGGCTTCCAGACCCTTAGTCAAAACAAAATAAAATATATATAAATAAAAAAATCCGTCCAGTAGAACCTTAGAGACCAACTAAGTTTGTTCTTGGTATGAGCTTTTGTGTGCATGCACACTTCTTCAGATCTGAAGAAGTATCTGAAGAAGTGTGCATGCACATGAAAGCTCATACCAAAAACAAACTTAGTTGGTTTCTAAGGTGCTACTGGGTGGATTTTTTTAATTTTTTATTTTGTTTTGACTATGGCAGACCAACACGGTTACCTACCTGTTCCAGACCCTTGGTCATCTTGGTTGCCCTCCTGTGTCTGCACACGATCCAGCTTGTCCCTATCCTTCTTAAACTGCAGTACAGTACCCAGAACAGGACACAGCACTCGAAGTGGGATCTGACCAAGGCAGACTAGAGCAGGACTGTCAATTCCCTTGATCAGGACATTAGACTTCTGTTGATGCAGCCTAGAACAGCATTAGTTTTTTTTTGGCTGCTGCATCACACTGTTGACTCATTTGAAGCCTGGGGTCTACTCAGACCCCAGATCCTTTTCATGTATCCTGCTGGCAGTGAGCCATGACCCACATTGTTCAAGAAATGCAAGTCTAAACCAGGGCTTGCTAATGTGGCGGACTCAGGATGTTGTGGACTTACGGGTAACAGGTCCAAATGCGAGTTGTAGCCCCAAACATAGACGGCACCAGATTGGGAAAGGCACATGGAATTAATCTTTGGCTCCAGCATGACATTCACTCATCACTTCAAGTGGAACTTCTTTTGCATAACCAGCTTGTGTGTGTGTGTGTGTGTACGTATGTACGTGTACACACATCAACTTCCAAGATATAGGTATTTTCCTCCTGTTTGGGAAAAGGCTCTGTGCTCATAATAATTAAAAAAAACCCCATCATGCTCTTTCACCAGCAGAATCTCAGCTGGCAGAAATGTCAGTGGTTTCCTATGTCTTGCAACATACACAACAAAGGACACAAAGCCTTCGTTCTACGGACTCATGTTTGCAATGTTAGGAGGAAGTTTTTGATTTGCGCAAAACTCCTCAGACCGCCGTGATTGAAAGGGAGGCAGGGGAAGAAAAGGACGACGGCATGCTCCAAATAATCTTGATTGAAGAATACGGTGAATCCTAAACACATAACAGTTCAACAAAAGATTGTTAACTGGATTATAAACCTGGTGGCTTTCGAGAATCCCCAAGGGAGGGAAGTGGGGCGTAAGCAGGAAGCAAAGGGGAACAAGAAATACAGTGGTACCTCTGGTTAAGTACTTAATTCGTTCCGGAGGTCCGTTCTTAACCTGAAACTGTTCTTGGCCGCCAGAGCATGATTTCTGTTCTTATCTTGAAGCAAAGTTCTTAACCTGAAGCGTTATTTCTGGGTTAGCGGAGTCTGTAACCTGAAGCGTATGTAACCTGAGGTTTTGTTGTTGTTCAGTCGTTCAGTCGTGTCCGACTCTTCGTGACCCCATGGACCAGAGCACGCCAGGCATGCCTTATATGCCTGTTGTCTTTGTCCATGGAGTTTTCTTGGCAGGGATACTGGAGTAGAAACAACAACAGACAGTCACGGTATCTGTACCTCAGAAAAAATACAAAACCGTGTATATCACTGGAAGAATTGCATAAATATGAAACTAAACTGACAATATCATAATGCAAAGGGCATTTATAAATATTTCATCAGAGGCAAACCTATATATGCTTTAAATCATCAAAGTGCTAGTACAAAGTGCAATTTACAAAGTGCAAAAATACAAAGTGCCATATAATGTTCAATATAATTCATGAATATAATGATGAAGATGGTATAGCAAATGTCAGACGCAGACAGGTCCATAGACCTCACCATCCTCACAATGAAGGTTGGGAAGGTCAGATTCCAGAATCCCTCCAACATGGGTGGGTGTGTTCTCCCGACGGGTGGCTAGCTTCAAACTTCCCGTTTCACCAACGGTTTCTTCAAGGTCTGGACTTTTCTTTGGTAACAACAATACAAACCATCAACTTCACTACAGATATAAATTCAATTATACAATAAAAATTCAATTATACAATAAAAAATTCATGTACTCACCATCAAATCAGAACAAAGAAAGAAAACATTTCTTGGCAGGGATACTGGAGTGGCTTGCCAGTTCCTTCTCCAGGTGGATCACATATCTACCGTATATACTCGAGTATAAGCCGACCCGAATATAAGCCGAGGCACCTAATTTTCCTACGAAAACCTGGGAAAGCTTATTGACTTGAGTATAAGCCGGTTCACCTTTGCCATGTGGAGGAGGAAGAGGAGGAATGGGCTGCTCCTTCCTCTTCCTCCTTTGCCGCTGTGGAGCTCACCCCGTCGCGGGGATTCGAACCACCATTCTTCTGAATGTGGTTTAACTCACAGTGCAATGTTCCCTTGTGTTATACAGAGAAGGCTGGGATCCTGTCCTGTTTAAGCAGGAGCCAGGGAAAGTGAGCACCTGTGGGGTTTTAATACTTCCTTAACTGATAGGCTTTCTGCCTTCTGGGGTCTAAAGTTTGCATTTATGTGAGCAGTTCAGGAATGGAACAAGCTGCCTGGGGAGAGTAAAGAACCACCGTTCTTGTACGCTTCTTAAGGAATGGTTGACTGGGGTGAGCGGGCGGTGGCGGCGGCACGAGCGGAGAGAAAGGGCTTCTTTCTCGCTGCCCCCACCGCCCGCCTCACTCGAGTATAAGCCGAGGGCAGCTTTTTCAGCACAAAAAATGTGCTGAAAAACTAGGCTTATACTCAAGTGGATCACATATTAGTCTAAACTCTCCGCTATGACCTGTCCATCTTGGGTGGCCCTGCATGGCATAGCTCATAGCTTCCCTGAGTTATTCAAGCCCCTTCGCCACGACAAGGCAGTGATCCATGAAGGAGGTAACCCGAGGTACCACTGTAGTTTAATGAAGGAGTGGATAGTTACCGGTAATAGGATAATAAACTATTGGTTATTAACCTGTTTCTTTTACCCCATTGTTTTCTACTCTTTGCCGCCTAATTGCTTGGGGTTTCTTTCTTGTTGTGCTGGAATCCCAAGAGATAAAGATGAGAAATGTGTTTTGTTTTGTTTTGTTTTTGCAAGGGAAAGGGAAGGTGAGTGAGGTCTATCATCATCATTATCCAACTGAACATGCATTGTTTCCTATGAAGGAAGGTGCAGTGTGAACTGCACCGTTTGACCCAGATTTCAAACAAAGCTGTCCCATCACAACTGAAGTACAGTAATTCGTTCAGGGGAAGTAGCCTTTGAATCATGTCCACAGAAAGCCTTTAAGAGGACAGCAAAGAACACGGGAGCTCGATGGCTCAGACTAAAGGCCCTTCTGATCTAGCAAAAGCATTTCTGCACAAGTTTGCCTAGGAGCAAGTTAACTCTGAATTTGAGGTGGCTTACTTTTTTGCTAGACGTGCCAAAGATTGGGCAGTGAGCACATCACCACATCACCACATCTTCGCGTCAGCGAAGGCCATACTGGAAGGTGTGCAGGTGGAGCAGGCTTGCTTTCTGCTGCTCCAGACGGTAGGACCCGGACCAATGGATTCAAATTATAAGAAAGGGAAATTTATTTGTACCCCGCCCATCTGGCTGGGTCCCCCCAGCCACTACCTGATGGTAAGAGCTGTTGGACAGTGGAACTGATGCCCTCAAGCTGGTGGACCCTCTTTCACTGGAGGTTTTAAAAGCAGAAGTTGGATGGCCACCTGTCATGAGTCATGACTGCTTTAGTTGAGATTCCTGCATTGCAGGGGGTTGGACTAGATGACCCCAGGGACCCCTTCCAACTCTTCCATTCTATGACTTTGTGGTGTAGCACCTACTTTGCTTGCAGAAGGTCCCAGGTTTCGTTCCCAGCAGCCTCAGGTAGGGATTGGAACACCTGTAGAAAGCCATAGGGAGCTGCTGCCCGTGTTTGTGGACAGTACTGAGCTAGATAAACCAATGGCCATTTTAGTATGATGTGCCTTCCTCCGATTTCATACCATGTGGCCTAATGCTTTTGGAACATCAGTGTCATGGCGGATACATGGTGCACAAGTATGCGTGTGGGAATGTTGGGTCCCTCTCTTGTCAGGCATTTTATTTCTGTATTTTTGTGATGGAATTCTGCCCATCTTAGCACATCAGATACCTTGAGTCTCAAGAATTAGATCATTGCCCTTCCATCTTGGAACAGTCGAAAGTTGTTTTTGTTTTGTGTGTGTCCAGAATAGTTTATTGCTCTGGCATAGCTCTGGCCCCCGAGCCCCGAATACCATTTTTTAACCAATGAGGCATAGTAACTTCCACTACAGTTTTGACCTGCGAAGAATTTAGGGTGTGATTTTCATCCTTGGATTTTCATATACCTTTCCTTTCCCTGCCTTGTTTCATGTTTTGTGTTGCTGAAAACCCAGCACTGTGGTTTGGTTTGCTCAAAATGGTTTTCTCCACCTCCCAGGAGCAACCAAATGTATTTCCATTGATGACTCTTCCTTGGAATAAAGACTTGAGTCTCTGCAAGGCTAATTTGTTGTTAGCTGTACAGGGATCACCCCGAATCTCTTCCAAGCAAAGCCTAGACCTGCCTTTCCCAAACTGGTGCCCTCCAGATGTTGCTGGACTCCAACTCCCACCTGGCGGACCTCTGGGAAAGGCTGGCCGAGAGGGGATCTTCCATTGTCCCCTTGCATTATTACAATCCCAGGAATTGTGGGATCAGTATGTGGTTGCAGAAGTTCCTTTGTGTGCTTGTCATTTTGAGACTAGTTCAAACTGCCCTGCTTTTTATATCTATAAAAAAGTATGCACATTATTATTTTTTTGAACTTCTTCATTGGGAGCAGTAGCTAGGCTGATTCAGGTGTGCTTTTCAGAATGGGACATGTCTGGATGTAGGTTCCCCATCTCTGATCTAGTTGCTGTTGCTTTTATTCCCCACCTTTTCCCCGGACAGGGACTCAAGGCAGATTACAGGTAAATAAGAACTGCTAAATGAGGGACTTTCCCCATCAATTGCTACATGATCTGTTGTTGTATTTAGTCGGAAATGCCAGAGATTGAACCTGTAGACTTGTGCATTCGACACACGTGCTCTGCCACTGAAATACGGTCCCCCGTACAACCATAAATCACATTTTAAGGACCTGACTTCTCCATCTCCATCGTTGCCGTGCGTGTTTCCTTTCTTTAATTTCCACTTCCCAACCCTGTTATTTAATCGATTGGGTGTTCCCTGGAGTTTCCGGGATAGACGCGCGACGGACCGTTAAATCTTTTCAACATCGTTCATGTGCCATTTTATATGTGTGCAACACTGTTGGGTTATAAAAAACAACAACAAATAAGATTAATTTCTCTCTCATAAATTAACTAATGTGGATTTATGTGATTATGTGGGGAAACCCAGCCAGGTGGGCAGGGTATTAATAATAATAATAATAATAATAATAATGTTGTTGTAACGTGGGGATCGTGATTCAGCAAGTGATTTCAGCTCTGACAGAGCAGGCAGGAGACAGCTTCTTCATGTAACACTCTTTATTCAGACAAACAAGACTGGGGAACTGAGGAGAGGGAGATACATTTATAGGGACAGTAGACTGGCTAGAAAGGATACATTTTGGAGGGAACAATCTCAAGCAATCACAAAGCTGCCTTTTGGTGGGAACCAATAAGACTGAGGATCCAAATGCAGCAACTTGAATGAACCAATAGTAGCTGTTCCTTCTGGAACAGGAAGGCAGTTACTTTCCCCCAATGTGAATACAGACAATAGCAATACAAATATGATAACCCTTGAATCAATACACAACAATAATAATTATAGCGTAAGCCTGCCACCCTTCTCTCTGAAGGTCACTTTAACCGTCATGTCTTCCAACAAAGGATCCTGGGATTGGTAGCTTCTGAGACCTGTGAATTCTGCAGTGGCCCTTTGTCCTTTTCATCGAACTACAGTTCCCAAAATCTTCTAGGGAGAAGGAAAGACTTACAACTAGTGTGGATATTACAGAGTTCGCCCCCACCCCACCAACATACCTGTAATTCAAATACCTAACCTCAATCTGACTTTCGGTTTTTGGAAATATTTTACTGTAGTTTTCTAATGCTGGAAATGTTTATGCAAGTACATAAGATAAAAATAAAGAAAAGGGACTATAAATATATTTATAAAAATCACAAAACACAAAAAACTAATACAGAACATAAAGAGAAAACAGCGTGGAGCATCTGACAATCTGGCCAGTTAAAATGCTTCTTTCTTTGCCGGCTTGAGATTTGAACCCAAGTTTCCTGGACACAAAAATCACTGCTAACAAGTGGCAGGACAAATTGTACATTAGTCATGGCGTCCGTGGGGCATGTTGCATAAAGTAAATATATTTTGGTGGTTTTGTTTTTCCCTCTCTGCATGCGAACATCTCCACCTGCCTACATTTCTGGGAATGCATCCTGATGTGAAGGGTTGACTCAGTCAGAGAGCTTCGTTCTCAAAAATTGGATTGGGATACATCTCCCGCTTCCCTTTTTGTAAAGATTTTTTTTTTATTTTCTAATATAACAATACAAGAAAAATAAACAAATACAAAACAACAACACAATACAAACAACAATAAAAAGAAAAACCAACAACATCAAAACATTCTCATAAATTCCATTACATCTTTACATTATCTTTTTTTTTTTTACATTATCACGGTGACCTCCTCACACCCTCTCCTTCTACGTACATTATATCCCATCTGTAGTAATTCTCTAACCTCATATTTCTAAACAATACACAAATACTATTAAGCTTATTCTTCTAATTCTAATATAATCTAACTGTAGCCTATTACTTCCACCTGCTCCTTTCTTAAATCTTAAATTTTTGCGTGATTTCTTAAATAGTCTTTAAATTTCTTCCAATCCTTCTCCACCGCATCGTCCCTCTGGTCTCGGATTTTCCCGGTCATTTCTGCAAGCTCCATATAATCAATCATCTTCAGCTGCCATTCTTCAGCTGTTGGAATCACTTCTGTCTTCCAGTTCTTTGCTAATAATATCCTTGCTGCGGTCGTGGCATACATAAAAATTACTTTGACTGGGATTTCCTGGTTTACAATGCCCAGTAAAAAGGCCTCTGGTTTTTTTTTTTAATAAATGTGTTCTTCAACACCTTCTTAAGCTCATTATAAATCTTCTCCCAGAAGTCTTTTACTTTCGGGCATGTCCACCACAAATGAAAAAAAGTACCTTCCACTTGTTTACATTTCCAACACTTATCGCAAGAACCATGATAAATTTTTGCTAGTTTAACTGGGGTTAAATACCATCTGTACATCATTTTCATCAGGTTCTCTCTCAAAGTATTAGAAGCTGTAAATTTAATACCAGTTGTAGTTGCTCCCTGCTTCCCTTTTTGAGCAGCTTTGCACTCTGTCCGTTTCTTGTTCTCCTGTGTGACGCGTTTTCATCCCCACCCCCAGTTCTCTTGCAATTCTGAATTTAGCCCATTCGCCTATGAGGAAGCGAAACTCTCCTTAAAAGACAAAAACATGCCATTCTTAATGTCTAGCTCTGTCCCCCAGGCGGTGGTTCTGCAGCACCACTGAAATGAATGGGGAACGGTGGCTGCACCCATCTCGTTATTAATTAGTTCATCATTATTATTTACGTGAAGAAAGGCTCTAGCAGATGGAGCGGATGAGACCAAAAAGTGGGCCCCGACAGTCTTGAACATGGGTAGGCAAACTAAGGGCCGGATCCGGCCCAATCGCCTTCTCAATCCGGCCCGGGAATCGGCGTGTTTTTACATGAGTAGAATGTGCCCTTTTATTTAAAGTCCACCTCTGGGTTATTTGTGGGGCATAGGAATTCTTCATTTTTATTTTTTTTTCAAAATATAGTCCGGCCCCCCACAAGGTCTGAGGGACAGTGGACTGGCCCCCTGCTGGAAAAGTTTGCTGACCCCTGGTCATGAAGGAGGTTTCTGCATGTCCCATAGAGGGGGCAGAGGGGGCTCATCCATGGTGTGTGTGTGTGTGTGTGTGTGTGTGTGTGTGTTGTTGTTTTTATTTTGATTATATATTTTGTGGTTTTAGATTTTGTTTTGTTTTTCTGTGAACTGCCCTGAGACCCCCAGGTATAGGGCGGTACAGTGGTACCTCTGGATGCGAACGGGATCCGTTCCGGAGCCCCGTTCACATCATAAGCAGTCCGTATCATGAAGCACCGCATCTGCGCATGTGATTCGGCGATTCCGCGCATGCGCATGACAGCATTTGACTTGTATGCACGAACCGCCAAACCCGGAAGTAAACCGTTCCGGTACTTCCGGGTTCGGCGCATTCGCAACCCGTGACGAACGCAACATGCAGCGTTCGTAACACAAGGTACGACTGTATTTAAATTCAATAATAAGAATAATCCACCTAGGAAGGTAGCACATCGAGGAGGAAGGAGGCAAACGGATCCTGAATTTGAGCTGCCTTGTGGAATAATTTCAGAACAAGAACAGGCTCAGGAGGAAACCCTACACAAGATTAAACTGTTGCAATGAAGAATGCTAACTTTTGTGTGAAACAGGCTGGGCGCAATGTAGTTCTGGAACTTTAAACAAATTCCTGAACCCAGAACATGCTCAGAGCCATTCCGTGAGAGGTAAACTACAGCACCCAGAATCCTTTGAGGGGCGCGGGAATGTGCTTCAAATCTGCTCTAAAGATTTAGTGTGTACACTGCCTAACTCTTAACCGCTCTCCTGCACTGCTGTTGCTCATCTTCTCAGTAAGGAGTCACAGAACAAAGTTTGAAAAAGCACTGCTTTAAAAATGCAGCTTGCTCCTTCTCCATTTCCTTCCCTTTCTTCTGTCCACCATATTTTTGTAACCAGTTCATTGGAACCGATGAGTGGGGGAAATTGGATGTAAGCACCCGGGTGACACAGGACTCTTCTTCCATGAATGTTGCTAAATGCAGAAATAAACAACAACTGTGTTACTAAGCAATGGCATCTACCCAGCAACCGTCCCGGGTTTGCTTTTCACCCAGCCTCCTTGGCACGGGTGCTAAGCTGGAGGAAACGGGACACTTTAATTCGATTAAAAGCAAGTCATGCTTGTTATGGAGCGCGGCCTGGTATTAATATCGTGTTGCTCTGCTAAATGCAAGTATTGCATAACTGGGAAAGCTTGAAGGTTTGAGCAGAATAGATCCCCAGCGATGATTCAGCAGGAAGATCGTTCTGAATTCTGCATTTTGTTTCATTTATTTTTTCCCTTCCTGAGATGGAAACTCAGGAAATTTAGCAACTGGTGCAATGACTTCAGTTAGTCATCAGCTAGTCATCAGTTCCAAACATACATCTCTGTTTAAAACCGGCATCTTGGACTCTCACTCTCTCTCTTCGTGTATAACAAATGCTGCTCTCTCCCTGTAACAAATGCTGTTCTCTTAAGGCTTGGGTAGGCAAACTAAGGCCTGATGGCTGGATCTGGCCCAATTGCCTTCTAAATCCAGCCCGTGGATGGTCCGGGAATCAGTGTGTTTTTACATGAGTAGAATGTGTCCTTTTATTTAAAATGCATCTCTGGGTTATTTGTGGGGCCTGCCTGGTGTTTTTACATGAGTAGAATGAATGTGTTCTTTTATTTAAAATGCATCTCTGGGTTATTTGTGGGGCATAGGAATGGGTTCTTTTTTCCTTTCTTTTCTTTTTCCAAAATATAGTCCAGCCCCCCACAAGGTCTGAGGGACAGTGGACCGGCCACCTGCTGAAAAAATTTGCTGACCCCTGACTTAAGGGGTGATTCATCCTAAACAGAGATGGCCTGTGAGTCTCGGACATATTTTGGCCATGTGCTGAGTAGAGTAATGTACTGCAAAGTCGCATTAGCAAAGTATATTCAGCTGCTGTTATGATTGTTATTATTTATTATATTCCATCATTATTTCTATTTATTATCTTCTCCTCTATTATAACGTCTGGGGGAAGAGGGTTCCAGGAATTTTGAAAGGATGCTGACAAGCTGGAACTTGCGCCAAGGGTGGTGGGCGACCAAGATGATAAAGGGGTCTGGAAACCAAGCCTTTTGAGGAATGGATGAGGGAATTCGGTAGGCTAAGAGGTGATATGAGAGCAATCTTCAAACATAAGAGCTCTTTGACAGTAGAACGGATCACCTCCAAAGGTGCTTCTTCGTTGGAAGTTTTTAAGCAGAGGTTGAATGGCCATCTGTCAGGGATTCTGTCGCCATGATTCTTGCATTGTAGGGGGTTTGACTAGATGACCCTTGCGAGAGAGGGCCCAAGACTTTGGTACTCCCTCCCTGGAGAAGCTAGACTGGCTCCCTCCTTGCTGTCCTTCCTCCGACAGGTGAAGACAACCTTGTTCCAACAGGCTTTGGCAAGTAGTGCACAGCTTTTAATGAAGGGACTGGTGCCCTGCTGTTTTTATTATACAGTGGTAAAGGTAAAGGGACCCTCTGACCATTAGGTCCAGTCGTGGACGACTCTGGGGTTGTGGCGCTCATCTAGCTTTACTGGCCGAGGGAGTCATTTGCATGACTAAGCCGCTTATCTTCCACACGAGGAGGTTCCAGTGCATGGGACCCCTTTTCACACCAGCCAGACTTCAGCCGGTGAAGTGGGGAGGCAACTGGCCAGCGTGTTTGCGCATGGACCAGCCCCTGGGGTTGTTGAAAGCGTTGGGGGGGGGGCACCGCACAGCCCCCAGATCGAGACAAACCTCTCCGGGCGTCTTCCTCTGGAACGCAGCACGGGACGGTCATAACCCTTCAGTCCCGTTGTGCAGCAGCGACACATAACCGAAAATATGTGCACACTCAAACAGCAGAGTAAAGCTGGAAGCCGAGGCTAATGAGGTGTGGCATTTAAGTAATTTATTAAGCAATATATACAGGACAAAGCAATCATGGCGTCCTCTCACATCTTCTCCAAGAGAGAGAGAGAGAGAGAGAGAAAGTAAAAAACAAACAAAAGTACAATACGACGGAAGACTGGCTTCCGTTTCCCACACTTTCCAAGCATGGAATGTAAACACAGACATGTGATGTAACAATCACACATCCAGCAACGGGAAAATGCTGATGGGGTCTGTGACTCAGGGTGTGAAGCCCCATGTAGCTCTCATGCTTCGTTTCTGCACATGGGGGGGGCATTTGTCTGAACCCCTGTTAAGAGATGCACCTTCATAAGCCAGCCATTGCGGCCCATCCGTTGCACAGCCAAGGCATATTCCAGACAGCAGGCAGTGCGGACCCCTCCCAACATGGGATTTGGGGAGGCGATGGGTGGGATGCCCAGGCACTGTGGTTCTTGCAAAGATACGGCTGCTTTAAGCGCACGCAGGTCTGAGCCTCATTTCAGCTGTGAAATGTTGGGAGATTTACGGCAGCGCTATAAACTCTGCTCAGCAGGGAACTATATTTTGCATCTCTCAGTTCCTCCTCGCGGGGAGAGTTGCTGCACAGCTGCCTCCTCGGTGGCTTCCCGGAATTGCTGCGGTCTTACTTTCGCCGAGGTGGCAGAAACTGGTGTCTTTTTAAAGGGTTTTAGAGCACCTGCATGCAGATGGTCCCAGGTTCATTCCCTGCCACCCCCAGGTTTGGACGGGGAGAGAGACTCCTGTCTGAAACCCTGCAAAGCCACTGTCGGTCTGACTTCTGGTTCTGATTTGGGATTGAATCCTCCCCTGTATTTTTCCTCTTAGAATAGGGTTGGGGAAACTCAGGCGCTTGGTATACTCTCCTCAGGCCACACCCTCGCTGCCCCTTGCTTTGCACCCTCCTTGTGTGTTTTTGCCTGACCGGGATGTGTCCAAATTCTGGTCATGCCTCTTGCTTGCCTGGATGAGGAATAGAGAGGGATGGAGCAGTGTGGATAGAAACCAGCTTGTGGTACAAAAAGGTAAAAATTAAGTTCAGCACTTGGCACATTTTTGCCTCTGCTCACCACTGGGATGTTGCCCCCAGATGGTCACCTAGAAAAGCACACAGCCCTCAGGCTGAAAAAGTCCGAATTCCTGATAAACGTTCTGATCTAGCTTTCTTCTCCCTGCCTTGCTAGTCTGTGTGTGGACAACTCGGGTTTTTGTAAGGAGGAAAGTTCAGTTACTGAACTGCATGTCAACAGCATAATACAGCGTCAAAAAAAGAAAGAAAGAAAGAGCGCTAATGCTAATCTAGGCTGCGTCAAGAGATGTATAATGTCCAGATCAGAGGAAGTAATAGTTCTGCCTTGGTCAGACCACATCTGAAGCACTGTGTTCAGTTCTGGGCACCACAGTTTAAAAAGGGTACTGTTGACAAGCTGGAAGATGTGCAGAGGAAGGAGACCAGGATTATCCAAGTGCCTGGAAGCCACGCCTTTTGAGGAATGGTTGGGTATGTTTAGGGTGGAGAATAGAAGGTATGGTTGTTGTTGTTGTTGTTGTTTAGTCGTGTCCGACTCTTCGTGACCCCATGGACCAGAGCACGCCAGGCACTCCTGTCTTCCACTGCCTCCCACAGTTTGGTCAGACTCATGTTGGTAGCTTTCGAGAACACTGTCCAACCATCTCGTCCTCTGTCGTCCCCTTCTCCTTGTGCCCTCAATCTTTCCCAACATCAGGGTCTTTTCCAGGGAGTCTTCTCTTCTCATGAGGTGGCCAAAGTATTGGAGCCTCAGCTTCAGGATCTGTCCTTCCAGTGAGCACTCAGGGCTGGATTTCCTTCACAATGGATAGGTTTGATCTTCTTGCAGTCCATGGACTCTCAAGAGTCTCCTCCAGCACCAATTCAAAAGCATCAGTTCTTTGGCAACCAGCCTTCTTTATGGTCCAGCTCTCAGAAGGTATGGTAGCCATCTTCAAAGGGGCCGTCATCACTTCCCCCCAAGATTCCAGGGAGCTGTAGTTCAGAATGGGTGCTGAGACTTGTTAGGAGACCCCCATTGCCCCTCCATGTTGGCTGGAGTCAAACACACCGGGAGGGCTACAGGCTCCCAGCCCCTGGTTTAAGAGCTAGCCAACAATTAGTGGTGTTCTTAGAAAACACCCTTGTGTTTGACAACCTTGTGCTCAGGCTCATCAAGCTGTAGATTTCAATCTAGTCACCAGATATGTGCTTTTGAACATCGGAAGCAATTCCTTACTAGAAAAGGGCTGCTTAGAGAACTGTGGTATCTGCTGGAGTCCTGCTGTTACGGCACTTTAATCTCTCTGCAGATGGGGCAGATAACCCCAATTAGAAAAGCCGGGCTGTTCGTAGGCTGTATTCAGACAGCACTTTTATTCCTGACGTTTCCTGACCTGACCCTTTCCACGTTTCACGCGATCTTTCACACATCGTGAAATCCACTTCTGGGAATCTAGCAGAAGCTCATTGCCCATGTTAACTCCGCAAAATCATGTGCTGTAACTTTCCTGCCCATTTTTTTGTGGCTCACAGCATGTGACAAAATTTGGGGCACTTGTTTTCTGGCATGCAGCTCCAATCCCCCCCATTTTCATGGGGAGCAGAAGCACACATGGGCATAAGGGTCAGCAAGGTTTATCTTGCCTGGGCCGGATTGGTCCCGCAGAGATCCCTCGGTGGCCCGGACCGCGTCCGTGTGTGTGTGTGTGCGCGCACCCGCGATTTCCGGCACTGTAGAAGCAAGTCCCCGCGCTGTGCCGCACCGGTTTAGCGCAGCGCACAAGCAGGCAGCTCGGTTTGGGGCAGATCGTGAGCCGGTCAAACAACCTCCGTGGGCCGCTTCCAACCCATGGGCCTTAGGTTGCTGACCCCTGGCGTAAGGGAAGGTGACATGTCCGATGACACCTGCTGTGGTGCCTTACTTGTGTGGGTAAAATTTAGTGTGCCATGGCTCTGTAGATCAACCAGAAAGCTGCAGTTTCATAAGGCAATTAGTTAAGGCAGTGTAAAAGCTATATTAGAAACCTGGGCAAAAATACTAGCATGATCACCAGGAAAACTATGGCAGTAAACCCCAAGTCTGAATGCAGCCTTAGATTCTTAATCTTGCATGGGTTCTTAGGAACATCGCCAAGTTAATACTGACTTGCTTGTTATTTTCTATACTGCTATCTGTTTGAGGATTGCAGGATGGTTTACAAGACAGGCAACCCCTGTTTAGTGTGGGGTTACGTCCCAAGGCATCACCACGCCTCAGCGAAATCGCGTATATTTGAAGCACCGTTGAAAAAGCCTGCAAGCACCCCGTTCCGCCCCTTTTTGTGACGATTTGGGATCGCTTTCGGGGATGGCGCATAAGTGTGTGCATGGCTGAGCGCATGCTGAATGCGTGTAAATGGGGCCTTGCCTGTATAAAATCACAAAAATAGCGAAAAAAACAGAAAGACAGTCACGGGATATAATAACCAAGGGAAAAAGTATAAAATACTCAGCCGTGACAATCCCTGAAACGAGGTGGAGATGTAGTAAAGATATAACCCAAACTTAACTAAACGCAACTCCAAAAAATTGGGGTGAGGGCCCCTAAACAACTAAGTGGAATTAGACAAAAATATATACAACTCAAATGAAAACCCTCATAACAAAAACCCTAACGAGATGCCGGCTCTTCCTCGTTTCACTGGATAGAGTCTGTTTCCTCAGAGGGAAATTAATTATAGAAACTACAGAAAGCTACAAAAGTCAAACCAAAAGAATAAAGAGCAGTAGGGGGAGAATCCTCCCAAACTATTTCATGTTAGTTGAACTCAGGTTAGCTAACCTAAACAATTCTGATAACAAAACTCATTACTTTGAAAAAACGAAGCCGCACGGGCTCCTGTGACAAGATGCTACAAAAACATGATTAAGGCGGCATCTCGTTAGGGTTTTCGTTATGAGGGTTTTCATTTGAGTTGTATATATTTTTGTCTAATTCCACTTATTTGTTTAGGGGCCCTCACCCCAATTTTTTGGAGTTGTATAAAATCACAAGCATACATAACATAGTAACAAACAATTGCCCCCCCCCAAAAGAAAACACTTTCTTTGACCCTCCTGGATTTCCAGAAGCATCACAAATGCAATTAAAACTGAATGGGAATGCATTGCTCTTGATTAGGCATTTGTTTTGGCGAATAGTTATTGGCTTGTGGGGGTTTTTTTAACGGAGGAGATTTAAGAACAACAACAAACTCTCGTGCAGGTCAAAGACCGGGGCCCCGAAGCCACACGAAGGTTTTTCAACTGGTTTTATTGGAGCATAAACTTGGGGGCCATCGTATCCTTGGGAGGCATCGCGTACATCCAGCAGAACGTGAGTTTTGTCATCGGCTACATCATCCCGGCCGTTTGCATCGGGGTGTCCTTCGTCGTGTTTCTGTGTGGCCAGAGCTTCTTCATCACAAAGCCCCCTGACGGCAGCGCCTTCACAGACATGTTTAAGATTCTGGCCTATTCGTGTTGTTCCCGGAAGACGCCGGAGGAATACTCCAGCAATAGGTATGTAGCGGGAGTATGCAGTGTTTGAAATTCCCCAGGTGCGTTTTGTGACTGGCGTGGGTCTGGTAGAGACCCCGTGGAGATCTCTTGAGGCCAGGTTGGCGACTGTGCTTGCTTGGGGCCTGATGGGAGTTGTAGTTCAGCAGCACCCGGATGCCCAAACCTACCCTAGAATGTGACAGGATGTTGGGGAACTGATTCATACGGATGCACTCACACAGATGCACACATTGTTCTCTCCAAAGGAAAGAAATCTTAGGCGAAGCTTAGTTGCCCGATTAAATAAGCATGAGTGTTTGCTTGTTATCGAAAGGAATTTCCTGCCTATGTCTAAGATAATTGAAGGCAGATTAACGACCCATAAAGTAATAATTTGTAAAAACACATAATGCTAAGAAGAATGATATGGGTCGAAATTGTAGTGTTATAAAGATTTATTTGAAGATATGTGGACAGGATGATTATACACTCATAAGTAAGAGTGAACTATACGGTTGGGTATGACAGGGAGTTGGAAGGGATTGGAAAATTTGTTGATAGTGCTGGTACTGTTTTTCTATTCTTGTTATTTCAACACCGGGGGGTGGGGGGAGGTCGGGTTTTTCTTTTTCTTTCTTTTTCTTTTTTCCTTTTTTGTTCTATTATGTATTTTGTATTTATAATTCGTTTATGAGTAAAGATAAGTTACCCCACAGAATGCAGTAGTACATAAAATATTTAGAATTGCATAAATACATGGAATTGGATACCGGATAGGGGTAACAACAAAAGAAGCAAGTGTATTAGAAGTCAAGAAACACAATAATTGTAACTGTTTTTGTTGTATAATTCTTTATTTTTATTTGTATATTTATTGTTTATTACTGTACATTTTGTAAAGCAAAATAAAATTTTATAATAAAAAGAAGAAGAAGAAGAATGAGCAATTAGCAGCCATGCATTAAAGCACACTTTCGAAGACTGAAAAGGCAGCAGTAGCATAAATGGGTTTAAGAGGAATATTCCGCAAACAGTGGATGGAGAAGAACTTCAGCTGGCTGTTGCTGCGGAGTCTCTGTCTCAAAAGAGAGAGAGAGAGAGAGAAAGCATACTTCTTTTTAGATGTTGTGCACCCACGTTGGAGAAAACATCTTTGGCTCTGGGAGCGTTTGGATGCCGTTTTTGATTCAAGATGGCGGACTGAACCTTTCAAAGCTGCACTGATTTCAAGCCCAATTTTGTGATAGTTGTAAACATTGATTTCCAAACTGCCCTGGTTTTGTTTGTTTGTTTCTTAGAAATCCCAAGCAACACTGGGGATGGGGCTGCTAGTATACTATACAGGTTTCCAAAAAAAATTCCAGTTTTGCTGTGCTGCAGTCCTTTGGATCCATCTCCCTTCTTCTTTCCAGTAGAGACACCCAAGGGGTACTTCATCAACCAGCTCCCAAGCAAAGCCTCTTCGAGATGGCCAAATCATCCCGTGGAGGGCCATTCAGGGAAGATAAAGTTGAGGATGTGAAAGCGCTGGTCAAAATCATTCCAGTCTTCCTGGCCCTCATACCTTACTGGACGGTCTATTTTCAGGTTGGTGAATGGGGCCCAGTTCGGTTTGGGTTCCTGTATATCAAGAGCAGCGAGGGGGCTAGATTTGCCACCTAAACAGTCTTTGGCTGTTAGTGCGGAGGGTGAAAGTCCTTGACGTTTTGAGATGGAGCCCTGGGTACCAGTCATAAAATGGCTGCCGCTGGAGTGTGGCATGACGCAAAATGGCTGCCGCATCTAAAAAAAGTAGGAAAAGAGACAGGAGCCCAAAATAGGTTGCAGGGAAGCCCAACGACTTCTGAGTCTGTTTGCAAGTCAATCGCTTTCAAGAAGAAAAAGTGTGTGTTTCTAGGGACAAGCAAGTATTTTTTTCCCATGCTGACATCAGCCAGTAGACCGTAAGCTTCTTGTGGCATGGACCCTGCACTCTATAAAGAGTCATGTACGTTGATGGGACTCTTGTCAGGGATGGGGGGGCCTGTGGCCCTCTGGGTGTTCATAGACTCCAAGGCTATCATCTTCCATCCTCTTCCATCCATCGTGGCCAGTGATCCAGGTATAGGCAAACTTGGCCCTCCAGATGTTTTGGGACTACAACTCCCATCATCCCTAGCCAACAGGCCCAGTGGTCAGAAATGATGGGAATTGTAGTCCAAAAACATCTGGAGGGCCGGAGTTTGCCTATGCCTGGTATAGTCCATCAACACCTGAGAGGGGCACATGTTCCGACCTCCAGCAGAATATAAACCAGGGGTTGGCAATGTGTGGCCCATGGGCCGGATGCGGCCCACAAAGACCATTTTACCGGCCCCTGAGCCGCCCCTGAACCGAGTTGCCTGCTTGGCGAGTCCCCTGTGCGCTGCACTAAACTGGCGCAGTGCGGGGACTCGCCGATTTCCGGCGTCATGCTGCGCCAGCCCAGCCCACAGAGGATCTCTGCGGGAGTGATCCAGCCCATGGCCGGTATGCCTTGCCGACCCCTGATATAATCAATTTCCTTTCTTTCACTTCAGATGCAGACGACGTACGTTCTCCAAAGTCTGCACTTGAGAATCCCCCAGTTTTCAAACAGCACCTCAAACAGCCATACGGTGAGTGGGCGTTTGCAAACCCCTGTTTTCCCACAGGTTGGCTTCCTGGGTTACAGATAGCATGCAGGTGAGATGGCGGGGGGGGGGGAGCACGGCGAAGAATCAAAATGGAGAGCAGGCTCTGCCATTTAGCGGTCCGAGATGCAATCTCTTCTGGAGTGGCCTCCTTTGCTGTAACTGTAGGCAGAAATAAGAGACAACACTAATTTAATGATTCTCAAAAGCATAGGAGAGTGTTCAGTCATACTGTTAAAATAATAAATGGTACCACTGAACATTATCCTACCTTTTAAATAATCCTTATCTATTAAGCCCCATATGCAATATGCATTTGAAGTAGAATCATAACCGCTGTGGCTTTGCCCAAAGAATCTTGGGGGGGGGGGAGCAGTTTGTTAACAGTGATAAAGGTAAAAGGACCCCTGACCGTTAGGTCCAGTTGTGTCCGACTCTGAGATTGCGGCGCTCACCTTGCATTACTGGCTGAGGGAGCCGGCGTACAGCTTCTGGGTCATGTGGCCAGCATGACCGAGCCGCTTCTGGCGAACCAGAGCAGTGCACGGAAACGCCGTTTACCTTCCTGCCGGAGCGGTACCTATTTATCTACTTGCACTTTGACATGCTTTCGAACTGCTAGGTGGGCAGGAGCTGGGACCGAGCAACGGGAGCTCACCCCATCATGGGGATTCGAACCGCCGACCTTCTGATTGTCAGGCCTTAGGCTCTGTGGTTTAACCCACAGCGCCACTCGCGTCCCGTTAAGAGTGGTAGGAGACCATTATCACCTTCGCAGAGCTAGAATTAACAGAGTGATTTAACAATTAATAATGATAATAATATTTATACTGCACCCATCTGTCTGGGTTTCCCCAGCTACTCTGGGTGGCTTAAAGGTAATGGTAAGGGACCCCTGACCATTAGGTCCAGTCGCGGACGACTCTGGGGTTGTGGTGCTCATCTCATTACTGGCCGAGGGAGCGGTGTACAGCTTCGGGTCATGTGGCCAGCATGACAAAGCCGCTTCTGGCGAACCAGAGCAGCGCACAGAAACGCCGTTTACCTTCCCGCCGAGAGCGGTACCTATTTATCTACTTGCACTTTGACATGCTTTCGAACTGCTAGGTGGGCAGGAGCAGGGACCGAGCAACGGGAGCTCACCCCGTCGCGGGGATTCGAACCGCCGACCTTCTGATCAGCAAGCCCTAGGCTCTGTGGTTGAACCCACAGCGTCACCCCTGTCAACATACCTAAAAACGTAATAAAAACATCAATCCTTAAAAACGTCCCAAAGGGCGAGCGCCACTACCGAGAAGGCCCTCTGCCTGGTTCCCTGTAACTTCGCTTCTCGCAGTGAGGTAACAGCCAGAAGGCCCTCGGAGCTGGACCTCAGTGTCCGGGTTGAACGATGGGGGTGGAGACGCTCCTTCAGGTATACTGGGCTGAGGCCGTTCAGGGCTTTAAAGGTCAGCACCAACACTTTGAATTGCACTTGGAAACATACTGGGAGCCAATGCAGATTTCTCAGGACCAGTGTTATGGGTCCCAGCGGCCACTCCCAGTCCTCAGTCCAGCTGCCACATTTGGGATTAGTTGTAGTTTCCGAGTCACCTTCAAAGGTAGCCGCACGTAGAGTGCCTCTCCCCAGGGAACTGTGAGAATGGTAGCTCTGTGAGGAGAAAGCTTGGGGGATGTTCCTTTTTGGTTCCAGGATACATGCAAATGGACACTGGCAGACACCCATGAGATTGTCTAGGATCATTCCCCGCAGGCTCTCCCCCAGATATATCTCTGCCTCTGTCGCTTATCTCTGCATATCTCTCTCTCTCTATACATATCTGGACTGGCATGTGTGGTGCCCATTTTAATGAAGTAGAAATTGAAACTCCACTGGCACACAGCAGGATTGTGCCCATGTTACACACAAGGAGCCTTGTACCCGCATTCAGGTTTAGTGATGCCCTTTTGATGACACCGTTCCTGCTGGTTGCTGAATGATTAATCAGTTTTGTTGGGAGGGCACAGTAGTTGGAAAGGCCAGAGGGGGCTGCTGTCTCTGCGGGCGACCCCTAGTCCTAGGCTCGTCCCCCCCTTCCTAAATGTTTCAGCTCATCTCCTCATCACCCTAATAACCCAAATTCATAATGTATGATGGTTTTAATGCAGTATTTATAAATGAGGCGTTTGATCCAAAAAGCTAACCTGCTTAATATTAACATGTCAGCAATTCCGAGCAATTTGGAAGAACTGCATCTCAAGGAGCCGCTGAACTTCAAGGTGGATGGGCAGAACTTCCAAAGTTGTAAATAAAGTTCTGAGTGTATACGTTTCAGGCTTGTATTTCAACTTTGAATTCTGAGTGGTTGGGGGGTTTCTTTAGATTCGTTTTAAGCCTGATGTTGCAACCAGCATCGACCCACTAAACCCCCTCGGCCTGCATTTCAACTTTAAATTCTGGATGGGTTTTTTTATTTTACTTTATTGGACTTGTTTTAAACCCAATGGGTACTTCCAAATTCACGTAAGCAGTTGCATCAACCCACCAAACTCCTAGCGCTGTGCTCTCCCCACCCCTGAGAAAGGCGTCGTCACATCTGATTCTTTCAGGACCAAATGGACAGGGGTTTCCACTTCCATGACAGGTTCTGGCTGTCACGGTTTTGGAGGTACAGCACCAGAGTTTTTGCTACTAAAGCACGGGAGAGGAACCTAAAGGCCTACCAGATGCTGCTGGACTACAACTGCCTTCGTCCCTGACCATTGAGCATGCTGGCTGGGGCTGAAGGGAGTTGGAGCCCGAGAACATCTGGGGGAACCCGTGCACTACTGGCGACCCTCATTCGAAGCCTCCTTCTCCGTGAGCGAAAAACAGATTCTCGACATTATTATTATTATTATTATTATTAGAGCAACACCTCTGGGGTGTGCAGGATGCCTTACCTTTCCAGAATTTCTGGTGCTGCAGGTTACCGGCCTACATTTTCTGAAGCAGTCGTGCCTCGCAAGACGAAATTAATTCGTTCCGCGAGTGTTGTCGTATAGCGGAAATTTCGTCGGAGGAAGCGTGGTTTTATGGGGGGGGGGAATCGCAAAACGTTTTCGTTTTGCAAGTCACGGCCATAGGAAAAATTCGTCTTGCGAGTCACCCTTTCGTTAGTGAATGCCTTTCGTCTAGCGAGTTTTTTGTCTAGGGAGGCATTCTTCTAGTGAGGTACCACTGTACTTAATCACCGCCGTAAGAATCCACACGGGCTTTTAAAGTAGACAATCCTAGCAAGCTTCCCAGGTTTTAATCGGAAGCCTTTGTGCCTCCGGTGGTTGCTGGGCTGTGTGGAGTGGGCACTGGGCAGCATTTTCAGGTTCCAGTCGGCCTGCGCTGTTCTCTTGTCAGTAGCAATTTTAATGAAGGGCAGAATGGCTGCCGTTGACTCTGAAGGCGTTTCGAGAAGAGTGAGGCGCAGAGGCAGAAAACACAGCCCGTGTGCGTTTGCGTGTGCGTGGATATCTTTATCGTAAAAGACGTTGCGTACATGCCCTCTGTACATGTGACTTAACCTGTGATATGCTCCCACAATACTCCCATGCTGCCATAAACCGTATTTTGCTGAACGCTGTGGGCCGGTGCAGATGTTGTGTTTTATGTGACTTTAATGAGTTTGCAGCCTTGGGGAAAATGAATTTCTAATCTCTCTTGCTTCCTTGGACTTCTGTGCAAGGGGTCGGTTATTGCCAGCGTTTTTTTGCTGCCTGCCAGATGGAGCCCAAAAGTGACACGGTCCTTGGGCAAAAGGGACAGGGCTCAGTGGTAGAGCATCTGCTTTGCATGCAGAAGGTCCCAAATTCAGTCCCCCTGGTATCTCCAGGTAGGACTACTAGAGAGCCTTGCCTGTAACCCTGCCAATCATTGTGGACAGGACTGAACTAGACGGACCAAAGTTCTGACACAGGAAAAGGCACTTTCCAGCTCACAGGTGTGGAGGAGAGGCCAGGCAGGAAGAGGGAATTTGTGTGAGTTCCCATCAGCCTTGAAATGTGTCTGTCAGGGAACTGTCCCCAATACAGCGGAAGGTGGTGGAAGGGCTCTCCGGATGCTACAGAGAGCCCCAGTCCCACCTTGCCAGCAGCTCCTCCTCTGGTAGCGAAAGGAGCAGCGAGACGTCCAGCGAGGAGGGGGAGAGTTCACAGGGGAAAGGGAGTAGAGGCTCTGGGGATGCAAGAGAGACCCAGCACTCCCACAGTCCCAAGGGCGATACAGGGGGAACGCAATTTCCGTCGCCCCAAAGACGTCGTGGGGTGAAAAGAAAGGATGGAAGGCGGGGTTTTCGTATACCGAAACTCTTTTGTTGGGGTCAGAACCGGAAGGGGCCATTCCCGGATTCTGACACCGCTTGATACAGACATGAACTTTTTAGCTCTGCACTGTACATAGTTTGCACAACAAAATCTTGAAAGGAAACAGTGGAGTCCTGGCTGCTTGTTGTTGTTGTTGTTCAGTCGTTCAGTCGTGTCCGACTCTTCGTGACCCCATGGACCAGAGCACGCCAGGCACGCCTATCCTTCACTGCCTCCCGCAGTTTGGCCAAACTCATGTTAGTAGCTTCGAGAACACTGTCCAACCATCTCATCCTCTGTCGTCCCCTTCTCCTTGTGCCCTCCATCTTTCCCAACATCAGGGTCTTTTCCAGGGAGTCTTCTCTTCTCATGAGGTGGCCAAAGTACTGGAGCCTCAACTTCAGGATCTGTCCTTCCAGTGAGCACTCAGGGCTGATTTCCTTCAGAATGGATAGGTTTGATCTTCTTGCAGTCCATGGGACTCTCAAGAGTCTCCTCCAGCACCATAATTCAAAAGCATCAATTCTTCGGCTGCTTACTCATGAGCTGCTTACTCATGAGCAACTAACTGAGAACCTTACAGCGTCTTTATGAATCTGGCGCAGGAGGCCTTCCAAATTTATTTTCTGGTTTGCTCTCTGCCTTTGCCTACTCAGCTGTCTCCTGCCTCTTCTCAAACTTAAGGACCAGACCCTTGGGCATTGCCTCATCACTTCTGTTGCCGATTTCCCACTTTCCCAATCCTGGCCTTTTCAGCTCGGGCTGCCTGGCCGTTTCCTAGCTGTAGAGCCCAACCTCTGCAAGAACTTGCATACTGAGCATCGGATACCACGTTGGATGCTAGAAGGTTAAATAGGAGTGGGGACCGTTTTTCAGCCTGAGAGACACATTTCCTTCTGTACATCCTTTGCACGTGGGGGGGGGTGCACATCAGTGGTGTGCAAGGCCAGAGACAAAAGTGGGCCAAGCAATGAATATGGTTTTTACTTTAATACTGTATGGTAGGCTAGTTCCTACACATACTTTCAGCCCCTCCCTACCCCCAAAAAGAAAACCAAGAGGCATTATCAGAATTTCAAGGACACATTTCAGGTAGGCAAAACACTCGTCGGTGGTGAGGGGTCTAGCCTGGGACGGAGGAATGTGGATATGAATAACTCCAAGGGCCAGAGAGCAATGTTTTGAGGGCTGCATTCTGCCCCCGGTCCTTAGGTCACCCACCCCTGGGTTGTACAATCAAAATAATTAATCAGGTACAAATCAGGCGTACAACAAAATTGTTAAGGACGCTAGCCAGCCATGGCCATTTTCTAGAATACTCTTTTCTGCCACCCCCTTCTTTTTTGTGTCCCACCCCCAAAAATGGTCAACTAGTTATCTGTGCCCAACAAACATGCTCAGGTCTCATTGGGCCTGTTGGACTCCACCCCTTGGTTGTTGTTTTTTTTAAAAAAATAAACTATTTTGTCTCATGCGCAAATCAAGAAAATGTACTCTTTTGTCAAGCTTTCTCTGTTGAGTAGGTAAAGTATAACTCGAAATGTTTAAAGCCAACAGCAAAGACTATACTAGTGGGTTGTTGTTGTTTTTAAAAAAGAAGCAGTAACATGAAAGTGCTCTCAAATGCCAGTCTTCCAAAATGGCCAGATCTCTGTGCTTTGATGTGCTGCCTTCAAAAAATTGAGGTGTTTACTCAAATCGTTCAGAATTCAGCGCCTGGATAACGGAGCAATAATCCTAGCATTCTGATTGATAATTTAAATGACATTTCTTTCTCACATTTTGTCAAAATAGCCCTAGGGTTCTTAATAATGAAAGTTAGGGAAATGTTTTGCATTTTGTTTTGTTTTTTTTAACATGCAAGGTGTGATTGTCGAAATCTGTCAGATACGCATAAAGTGAAATGCAATGTGCTATTTCGTTCGGCCTTAATTAAATTTAAAGTTTTGGTGGTTTGATGTGAATGCAAATTCAGAATTTTTTGACACCGCAGACGGGGGCAGCTTTACTGTGGCATCTGCTTTTATGAACTAGGGCAGACTTCAGACATGTCTGGTCAACTTTGGGGTTTTGTTTCATGTTCCTTAGAGTACCGGTAGTACATGTGAAATGGACCAAGGAGTTCTTAGGAGAGCTGCAGGTTCCCAGGTTCTGATCTAGGCAGTAAGATTCTCTTGGGTGTGAAAAAAATATGAGCTTGTTTGAGGGGAAAGCAGTGTATACATATAATTAATAAGGTTGTTGTTCAGTCGTGTCCGACTCTTCGTGACCCCATGGACCAGAGCACGCCAGGCACCCCTATCCTCCACTGCCTCCCGCAGTTTGGCCAAACTCATGCCAGTCGCTTCGAGAACACTGTCCAACCATCTCATCCTCTGTCGTCCCCTTCTCCTTGTGCCCTCCATCTTTCCCAACATCAGGGTCTTTTCCAGGGAGTCTTCTCTTCTCATGAGGTGGCCAAAGTACTGGAGCCTCAACTTCAGGATCTGTCCTTCCAGTGAGCACTCAGGGCTGATTTCTTTAAGGATGGATAAGTTTGATCTTCTTGCAGTCCATGGGACTCTCAAGAGTCTCCTCCAGCACCATAATTCAAAAGCATCAATTCTTCGGCGATCAGTCTTCTTTATGGTCCAGCTCTCACTTCCATACATCACTACTGGGAAAACCATAGCTTTAACTATACGGACCTTTGTCGGCAAGGTGATGTCTCTGCTTTTTAAGATGCTGTCTAGGTTTGTCATTGCTTTCCTCCCAAGAATTAATAAGGTAATAAATAGTAATTCACTTGGGATGTTGTGCTCAGACCCACCTGCCTGCTATTCCTGGTATGTTCGCAGAGTTTCTCACGGCGCAAACAGCTGATGCAAATGTGCCTTTGCTCTTGTGTTTTAAAGTAGATTTCCAGCAGCAGGCTCTGTCGAGCGAGATGCTCCTTTAACTCAGAGGTGGAGAACCTGCAGCTCTCTGGAGGTTCTTGGACCCCCAACTCCCATCAGCCCCAGCCAGCTTGGTTGATGGGAGCTGGAGTCCATCAACATCTGGGAGGGACACAGGTTTCTATGCCTGGGATAAATGATGCTGATAACAGCAGCGCAAGATCCAAAACCCGTAGGCGTTTATTTATTTTTTTGGGAGTTGGGCTGGACACTTTCTAGCAATGAGAAAACAAGCAAAACCATGTAGGGGAATGTGTCTGTTTCTGAAGCAAAGGGGATCAGCAGGGAATTCCTAACTGACTGCTGACTGCTTTCTGTCACACCCGCCGTCAATAGGAGCTCTGATGGCTGTTTAAAAGCCATCTTTGTGTGTGTTTATTTCAATAATTTACAGGGCTTTGTTTATCAGATGTGAGTGGCGTAATCCATAATTCTGCAGACAGGTGTTCTGGTGATTCATAGGGCTTAATGGAATCTCAGCCCCTTGCGTGACAGTCCTGTTCCGTTAATGAGATTCCAGGCTGAGTCGAGCGGTGAAATCTTAACGATGAAAATTAATGCCCCTCGTTCCGCTGTACAGAGGGGTGTGTCCTCCCTCCCTTCAAATTGGTGGCAATAATGTATACTATTCGTTATGATCTATCGCTGTCCAGAAGCTGATTCTGAATCACTTCTGGTCCTGGAATCATTAAAATTACGACACACACACACACCCTGGGACTGTTAAGAATGATGACACACACACAGGAACAGTGTCCATCCTCCTTTTCGCTTTGGAGAACCATTGAAAGTGGGCAGAGTTAATAGTACTATTATTATTATTAGTACTATTATTATTATTATTATTACTGTATTTAATTAAACTTATGCTTGTTTTTTTTTTAGTTACAGGTAGGTAGCCGTGTTGGTCTGCCGTAGTCAAAACAAAATAAAAAAATAAAAATAAAAAATCCTTCCAGTAGCACCTTAGAGACCAACTAAGTTTGTTCTTGGTATGAGCTTTCGTGTGCAAAGCACCTTACAGACAGATGCATTAAAACCAATAAAAAAGGAAAGCAGAGCAAAATCGAAAAGGCAATTCGTTTTTTTAAAAGCTGGGTAAAACGTCCCACCCTCTCATAAACAGAAGAACACAGATAATTAAAAAACAAAGGCCTGGTTAAAGGGGGAGAGGTGTTGCCTTGTACCTAATGATACATAATGATGGAGCCGAGAGAGCCTCCCTAGGTTCCATTCTGCTGCTGGATGTGGAGCAAAATTGGGGAGAGATGCTCTTGTTCTCAGACCCTGCTTGTGGGCTTCTCATTTTGGGCATCTGGTTGGCCACTGTGAGAACAGGATGCAGGACTAGATGGGCCTTTTGGCCTGATCCAGCGGTCCAGACTCTCCTTAGGCTCTTACAACTTTGTTCCATCTCTCTCTCTCTCCTCCCCTTTCTCCCCCAGTTCCCTGCAGCTTGGCTGACCATGTTCGACGCGGTGCTTATCCTCATATTGATACCTTTGAAGGACAAAGTGGTGGACCCCATCTTGAAGAGGCACGGCCTGCTCCCGTCGTCGCTGAAGAGGATTGCGGTCGGCATGTTCTTTGTGATGTGCTCTGCGTTCGCTGCAGGTGAGAGAGGGGAGGGACAGGTGAGAGTGTCGCTGGTTGAACGGTCATTTGGGCTGCAGGGGGCTGCCCGGAACATCTAGAAAACGGGATAAAAAATGTGATGCATTACACCAGCATCAGACCAAAAGCCTATCAAGTCCAACGCTTTGTGTCTCAGTATCCGACTAGATGCCTCTGGGAATCCCACAAGGGCAACTGTCTTCTCCCCACTTAGGGTTCCCAGCGCTGGTGTCCTGAGGCCTTCTTCCTCCTAACATTGGCTGGTAAACCACTGAGAGCCTTATCCCTCCATGAATTTGTCTAATTCTGTTTCGAAGCCATCCAAATCCCATGTAAAGAACTGCTTTATTTTATCTCTTTGGAGATTCTGCTCCAAATCAATTCAGTTCCTATTCTGTTACTCCTATCCATTACTCCAGCTCGAATCATCTCCAGATGATTATTTCCCCTTCCAAGAAAAGTTAACATCTACCTACCCAGTAACCAAGACCACACACCCCTCCAATTCGGTCCCCCCAAATTTTTTGCCCACCCAGGAATATTTTGGGCCTACACATAGACCCCTACCAACACCTGTGTCACTGTATTAGTTTCGCCAGACCTGTGCCTTAACCTGCCACTTAATTCTGCAATTTAGTCAAGGAAAAAACAATGATGCCTTCGTAGGATGTGTAAATGATCTACTTATTGAGAATAATTTCCACATGCTCAGCACCTTTCCGCAATGCTTCATGGACTGCTCATGCCTTCACCTGGTACCCACCACAAGGAATGTATTGATAAAGCGTTATAGCGTTAAATAAATTAATCTAGAGGGCTTGTAATCCTCCCAGTATATCAGAGAGAGGGGACACTTTATAGGGCCATTAAGGCTTCTCTCTCGATGAGAAGAGGTAGTTACCTTATTAGGGACAAGGTCGTTTTGATATGTGGGCAGGCCAAGTTCCTGCTGCAAAGTCATTTGAACTTAAACCAAGAATATCTTTTGGGTTTTTTTTCCCTTTCATTTATCTCTTTGCTGCAAGAAAGGCCATAGGTAATTTGTGCTTTTAATTTATTTATTTATTTTTTTAAACAGAATTTATTAGCATTTTCATAATATAACACAAACCCAACCCCACACCTACAAATACAAAAACAAATACAAATACACATAAATGTCAGGATTCTTCTTCTTATTTCTATACCTTACAAAAAAAAAAATTTCTAGTTTTGAATCTTGACATTTGACTTCCCCCGCCTATTCACCTTCGGTTTTAAATCAATATACTATTTCCTTAACAGCTTTTTTCTATATAAAATTTTTTAACTTTACTTAAACAGAAAAATCACAGTTATCTTAATCCTTACATCATCACCTAAATCTTAACCAAATATTCTTATAGCTAAACTTATTTCTTCTATCCTATATCATGCTGCTTTTAACTTAGAATTCAATATCTCCTTACTTATTTAAAATAAACTTATAATTAACAGACTTCACACTCCGATTTCAGATACCATGGCAGACCATTTGAATTATACATTTAATATTTCAACCCACTCCCCCTCTGTCCATTGTCTTTTTCTGTCTTTCACCAGAATCAAATCTCCACTTATCTTCCTCTAAGTGTCCACAGATCCAGGCAGCATCCATAACAAGCCCCGCATCGAGCCTCAGGGTGTTCATCCTCTGCATGGGTTCCTCCGCTTCTTTTTCTTCTTTTTCTTCTTCTTCTTGTAGAAATCTTAATTCTATGTCCCTTGCCCCCGAGCTGCCACCTCGGAGTCTGGATATTGTAAATTTTCCCGGTTCCTTTTCCTTTCGGAGTTGCCCAGCCATTTCAAACCATCCTTCCAACGCCCTTCCCAGCTCTTTGCCAAGGCTTGATTCCATTGTGTAAAACTTTTGAAAAGCCTCCTCTGTGGAAAGTAAATCCTTTTCATTAATAATTCCACTCAAGACTTGTATTTTTCGATTAAGCAGTTCCAGCTTCAGGACAGTAAGCATTTCCTCATCCTTAAAATCAGAGTTCGATACCAATGCGATCACAAAGTCCAGCATTTTAGGAGGGAGGGTGAGTATCAAGTTTCAGTTCCCGTCTCTTCCTTCCTTTGTTTCAGTTTTTTCCCACGATAGTCCAAGTCGCCGCCATTTCTCCAAAGCCGGAGTATAAAGACCAAATCTTCAAATGGAGATATTTTTTCCTCAGTTAACCCCCGAAGGGGAATCTCAAAAGTCTCAGTTTTCAAATTCCAAATACTTTCTATCGATTGTTGTAGCAGCAGTCACTTAAAGAGTTAATTTCTTTCACTCCCGAAGGGAGGGAGGCGGGCTGCCTTTCTTCCTTCCCCCAGATCGTTCCCGAAATACAAAGAGTCAATCAATTACTCACAGCCTCTGGGTTCTTATCAGCACATCAAAGACAGGTAGAACTTAGACGCTCATCACAGGCTTTGTCGCCGCATTTACATCCCGGTTGGGGCATGTCCCCTATAGCCCGGCTCCGTCGTCCCTTCACCCCCACTCCCCCTTTACAGGGGGAGCGGGGGAAGGGTTCGGAGCCACAATGGGCACAGCCGGGGAGCCCAGGGTGCGGGACGCTCTTCCCGCACCCCAACCGGAGCCCCGCTATGCGGTGCAGGGCTCCTAACCCCCGGGATGGACTGGGTGCTTCGCAGCCGAAGCAACCCACGACCACCCGCAGTGGCGTCAGCCGCCGGAAGTCAATTTGTGCTTTTAATTTTAGTAAACTCCCTGTACAACTTTCTGAGGTCTTTATAACTTCAGCAAACAAAATTATTTTATCCCGCACTCTAACCACGACACTATTTTGACTGATTACGGATCGGGCAAACGAACCAGTAGCACACTTTTTCTCATGGGGTAGCAACTTCTTTCAGGTTCTTCTATTTGGGCAAAATCCAGCGCTGCCGCCTTTGCCTTTGCCACCCACCCCACCAAGTCCCCTGAGCGCCTGCCCTCCCCGATGCAATTTGTGGCGCCTATTAAGAGGCTTTCGGTTATTTCAGAATATCTTATAAATTGTGCGAGAACACGACTGATTAGATTTAATGAACGTTGGCGGTGCTTACTTTCCTGGCTTACATTGTAAATTCTTAGCAGCGGTATTTAAGGCTACTCAGCTGGAAAATCAACTCCGTTTGCAGCCTTTTAAAACAATTACGGCAAAAATTTAATCCCAAACTTTAAATGGTAAAGAAGCGCCTTCGATCTTGTCTTGAAACTTAGCACACTGCTACTTCGAACAACCAAAGAAAGAAAGAAAGATAGAGAAAAGAGGATGTAGCATTTCAGGTGAAACTATCATGGACATATTTTTTTTTATCCCTCCGTAGGAGGCAAGGCAGTAAGTACTGAATGTGCAGGGATCCCTGTTTACCCCAGGAGGGTCCTTTGAGGTTGGTTCAGGGAACTTAGTGCCTGGACAGGGATTCGAACTCAGGCTTCTGCAAGCTGAAGTCCAACTTTCCATTGACTACACCACTCAGCAGAAGTTTTTTTTTAAAACAACCACAACCACAACCCTACAGAAACAAAATAAACTAATTCTGAAAGGCTCTGGAGGGGAAAGGAAAGTATTCAACAAAGAAAACATTGTTGGGGTTTGCTTCACTTCTAGGGGAAGAGAATTCATTTGTTCATTTCATTTCAGAATTTCTAAGTGGCTCTACATTCACTGAATACCCAAGCACAGCCCAGAAATAGAATGTAAAGCACGATACCGGATCACGAAACAGCATTAAAAAGTAAAATCCAGCAGGAATTAAAAACTGCAGAAAGAAAATAGACTAAGGCTGCAATCCTAACCCCATTTACCTGGGAGCAAGTCCCATTGAATTCAATAGGGCTTACTGCTGAGTAGACATAGTTAGGATTGCAGCTGAATTCAGGAAGGCATGGAGAGAAAAGAAAAGCTTTCAACAAATGGCAGAAACATTTATTATTATCTGGGGGGGGGTGTTTAAGCAACAACAAGTTAATGAAAAGTGACTTACAGTATATAAGCAAACAAATGCATATGTTAAAACCAGCACAAAAGAGAAAACAGAAAAATCTAAAGGACAATCCTAATTTTAAAATAATAATAATAATAATAATAATAATAATAATAATAATTATTATTTGTACCCCGCCCATCTGGCTGGGTCTCCCCAGCCACTCTGGGCGGCTTCCACCAAACATTTAAAATACATTTAAAATATCACAGTTTAAAAACTTCCCTAAAAGGGACAATCCTAATTTTAAAAAGGCAGAATTCAAACGTTCCACCATCTCAAGGCCACAGATAAATTAAAAGAATAAATGATTATTATTATTTTTTTACCTGAGGCCTTAAGGTGTGTAAATGATGGCACAAGGTGGGACTCCCCAGGGAGAGTGTCCACAGGTGGGGAGCCACTGCGGAAAAGGCCCATTCTTGTGTTGCCACCCGCTGGACCTCCCAAAGAAAAGGACCTCCAATGACCACCACAGGTGCCAGGTCGTTTCATATGAGGAGAGGTGGTCCTTGAGGTATAATCAGTGTTGGGCATGGAATTGATTGATTGATTGATTGATTGTACCGCCCTATACACATAGGTCTCAAGGTGGTTCACAACATAAATTTTCAGTAAAAAGCACAGAATACATTATAAGAACAATAAAAACAATTAACAATACTAATGTGTAAAGGTAAAGGAACCCTGACAGTTAAGTCCAGTCTGAGGTTGCGGCGCTCATCTCGCTTTACAGGCCAAGGGAGCCGGCGTTTGTCCACAGACAGTTTTTCTGGGTCATGTGGCCAGCATGACTAAGCCGCTTCTGGCGCAACGGAACACCAAAACCAGAGCAGCGCACGGAAACGCCGTTTACCTTCCCGCCAGAGCAGTACCTATTTATCTACTTGCACTTTGACGTGCTTTTGAACTGCTAGGTTGGCAGGAGCTGGGACCGAGCAACGGGAGCTCACCCCGTCGTGGGGATTCGAACCTCTGACCTTCTGATCGGCAAGCCCAAGGGACTCAGTGGTTTAGACCACAACGCCGCCCACTTCTCTCATACTAATGTATACTAACTAATAAAAAAGAAATCAGCAACAAAAAGCCTCTAAACAATTCCCCAGGCCACAAATACAAACATCCCAATTAACATTTAAAAACAACCCCCATTCCCCAAATAAAACAACACCCACCCAAGTTGAAACCCCATCCCCCGTTAAAACAATCATTTTAGCACAGGGGGTCAATTCCACAGCACTAAAAGCACTTCCTTGAGCCAGAGAATGGTTTGCCACAGGGATACAAGGCCCCATCCGTAGACACAAAGCAGTTGGGGTGGGATGAATAGGGAGAGGAACTTCTCAACCACCGTGGTCCAGAACTGCGTAAATTGCAGCCCATTTGTCCCATCCAACCTGGTAGACAGAGCCCGGCGTTACTTATTTACTGTATATAATTTTAATCCTGCTTTTCAGACATCTGAAGAAGTGAACAAACACAAGCCCCTGTGTTGCAAAATTTAACAATCTGCAAAAATGCAAACGCAACACGCTGGCTAATAACTGTTAGTGAATATATAATTGGTCATGATGTGATTCAACATAAACAGTCATACCTCATGTTACGGCCACTGCGGGTTATGTTTTTCCAGGTTGCGCTCCGCGCCGAACCAGGAAATACCGGAACGGGTTACTTCCGGGTTTCGGCACTTGCGCATGCGCAGAAGTACTAAATCGAGCACGCATGCACCCAATTGTGCCACGTGCGTGCGCAGACACAGTGCTGTGGGTTGCGGACGTGCCTCCATCACGGATTATGTCCGTAACCCGAGCGTCCACTGTATGAATAATCCACTTCAAAATGATCTATATATCATACTACACATCTCACAAAATATACAAGTAACTACAAGTTATGTGCATCAGGAGTCAAAGAAAGAAACAAATCAATGAATAGCAAGGAACGCCAAGCCATCTCTCAAAGGAAGACGTCTCACAAAAGTCTTAAAGGAAGACGTCTTATCAATGGAATATTCATACTAGTGGGGACTCTCCAGTGAGCACTGATCCATGAGCATGATCCCCACTAGAATGAATATTCCGTTGATAATTATTCGCTGATGAAGGCTTTATTCCAAAACAGTTGAACTATTCTGGATATGCTGTCCTTTTGAGACTTCGGAGAGACGTCTTCCTTTAAGACTTTTGTGAGACGTCTTTTGCTTTGAGAGACGGCTTGGCGTTCCTTGCTGTTCATTGGTTTGTTTGATTCTTTCTTTGACTCTGATGCACATAGCAACTTGTAGCTACTTTTATATTTTGTGAGATGTGTTGTATAATATATACATCATTTTGAAGCGGCTTATTTGTATATGCTGAATGACATCATAACCGATTATATATTCACTACAAAATAAAATACAAAAATCCTTCCAGTAGCACCTTAGAGACCAACTAAGTTTGTTCTTGGTATGAGCTTTCGTGTGCATGCACACTTCTTCAGATATATTCACTAATAGTTATCCGAAGAAGTGGGCAGGCGTCTGGGAGAGCTTCTGGCGTACTCAATTTGTTGTCTTTCAAGGCTCCGCAAAGCACTTTGTTGCTTGCTTGCTTGCTTGTTGCAGGAAGCGAACATAGGTACCACTCTGGAAATTCTGACAATAATTGCCTCCCAAAGCGACTCACGTCACTTAAAGAGGGAGAGAGAAGGGCTTGATGCCATCAGGTGTGCAAGCTAAAAATAGGCAAGACGTACGAGTAAAAGGGAGCGGACAGAATAGATAGAGGAGGGAGATCAGGTTCTTATGATAAGTTGGACTTTACATCCAGCTACAGCCAGGCTGGTCTTCCCTTGCTGGTTAAGAACAGGTAGCGCTCACTGGGACAAGACAGTTTGAGCACATGCAGTAACACCAATCCTGGACCAGATGCACTGGCTGTCAGTTAGTTTTCGGGCCCAATGCAAAGTGCTCCCTGTGAGAGTCCTGGGATCACCATCTGAGTCCTTTTTCTTTTTCCCCCCAAATAATTTTTATTTTTTGTTAACTATAACAACTACAAAGAATAAAAATAAATAAATTCACATACATTGTTTTGTTTGGCATATATTGCCGTGACTTCCCTCAGACCTTTCAAATGGCTTTCAGATCTCTATCTTAATTATATACTTCTTAGTCTATCATTGCTTACAATATCATATGCAAATTAATCACTATAAAAAATCGTAATTGCAATAATATTTCTACCATTATCTACAAAGCTTCTTGAAGTCCTATAAACGTATTCAATTGAGAATTATTGTCTCTCAAATAGTTCGTAAATTTAAACCAGTCTTTGATGAATTTCTGGTCCCGCTGTTCTCGGATTCTTCCCGTCATTTTGTCCAGTTCTGCATATTCCATTAATTTCACTGTCCATTCTTCCTTTGTCGGTATTTCTTCTTGCTTCCATTTTTGTGCCAACAAAATCCTTGCCGCAGTCACTGCATATTGGAAAAGCTTAACATCTTGTTTTATAATGTCTGTACCTATAATACCCAGTAAGAAAGCTTCTGGTTTTTTAACGAATGTATATTTCAACATTTTCCTCAGTTCATTGTATATCATATCCCAGTAAGCTCTTACCTTCTTACACTCCCACCACATATGATAAAAGGTACCGATCTTATCTTTACATTTCCAACACTTATTATCAACCTTATACATCTTTGCCAGCTTGACTGGGGTAATGTACCATCTATACATCATTTTTAACATATTCTCCTTTATTGCATTACATGCAGTAAATTTCATTCCTTCTTTCCACAATTTTTCCCAGTCCTTTAACATAATGTTATATCCAAAGTCTTTTGCCCAGTGTATCATTACCGACTTCACTTCCTCATCCTTCAAATTCCATTCCAGCAACATCTTGTACATTTTTGCCAACACCTTAAAGTTATTGTTCAATATTTCTATTTCAAATTTTGATTTAACGTCGCTAACTGAGTCCTTTTCCATGTGCCTCCTCCACGTGAAGCCTGGAGTGCAGCAACACCAGAACGGGTCTTTCTTTGTGGTGGCTCCATGCATGTAGAATGCTCTTCCCAGGGAGGCTCACCTGGCGCCTTCATTACACATCTTTAGGCACCAGGCAAAAAACTTGCCTCTGTAACCAGGCCTTTGGCCTTTCTCTATGGCAGGCTTCCTCAACCTCCAGGTCCTTCATGATGTTTTGAGACTACAATTCCCAGCATCCCTGACCACTGGTCCTGCTAGCTAGGGATCATGGGAGTTGTAGGCCAAAAACATCTGGAGGGCCGAGGTTGAGGAAGCCTGCTCTATGGCCTTCTAGAAGCGGGTGTGACATTTTTTAATATATTTCTCCTTCCTCCTGGTTTTAATGTATCTATGTGGGGTTCGTTGCCTGTTTGATGGGCTGTAAGTTGCTGTGGGTTGCCCTGGGCAAGATGAAGTGACCCAACAGATTTAATAAATAATAATAATGATAATAATGAAAGCAGGAGCCATGTGGCCCAGCTTGACCAGCATCCTGTTCTCACAGTGGCCAACCAGGTTTTCAGCAACTGGTGTTCAGAGGCATAATGCCTCCCAACCATGGAGGTGGAACATAGCCATCGCATGACTCGGGTCATTGCGCTCTTCGCTGTGCAGCGCTGGGTCCCTCTCCCTCCTTCGGCTGACGGAGCGGGCAGAGTGCCGCTTTGTTCCTGCAGTTCCAGGACAACTGGATGTTGGAGCCAGAGATTCTTTCAGGAAAGGATCGGGTGGTATCGAGGCTCCCTAGATCTCCTCTAGCTGATGGATAGGCTCAGGTTGGTTCCCCCATTGCCTCGAGGCAGCAGTGGCAGCCTCTTAGGAGTCCCTTGGCCAATCTCAGAAGCCAGAGGAGGCTGCCTGCTTGCACTCCAGTCCCAGGGCTACTGGTTTTCCACTTCCTTCCTCTCTTCCTCTTCCTCCGCCTCCATTTGCCCCGGCCGCTGCCAGGTGGTGGCCGCAGATCGGCACGTGTTACCAATGAGCAAGCAGCGTTTCCTGCTTCACATGACTGGCATGAAATTTGAAGGAGGGAAAAGGGAACTGCCTTTTTCAGACATCGCCCCAGCTGCATAGAAACGTGAAACGCAATTCGCCTCCGCTTCCTCTTTATTCTGTAAGCACAGCACCAGTGTTGAAGGAGGCTGGTTTTCCTCCTGCAACATGGCGGTTTGGTTTTGGCTTTTAAAAAGAAGATGATGAAACTGGAGATACTCTTCGCTCTTTATGTCAGGAATCGGGAACCTGCGCCCCCTCCACCCCCAAGATGTTGTTGGACTCCAACCTCCATCTTCTCTGACCATTGGCTGTGCTGGCTGGGATGATGGGAATTGCAGACCACCTGGAGGGCCAGAGGTTCTCCACCCCTGCCTTACACTGCAAATATATATGCGCCAGGGATACTGTAACCAGGTCTTCCGGTTCGTGATAAGGCAGCTCACCACTGGAAACAAAACAAAAAGTGATTAACAGTTCAATTCTAACCATGTCTGTTATTTGTTAATTATATAGTTAGGTCGTTAGTGAATTAGATTTGTATACTGCACTATACCTGTAGATCTCAGGGCAGTTTGCAACATAAAATTACAATACAAAAAAAACAACAAACAGAAAATACACCATAAAAAACCAAAACAGCCGAACAATCCCCGCTTCCACAACACATTTTAAAAGATCAGGTGTCAATCAGCCAAAGCCCTGGCTAAAGAGGAGCAGTTTCTCCTGGTGCCTAAAGGCGTATCATGAAGACACCAGGTGAACTTTCCTGGGGAGAGCAGCCCCCAAACAGGGAGGCAATGCAGAAAAGGCCTGTTCTCATGATGTGACCATGACGAGGGAAGAAGAAGAAGGAAGAAGAGTTTGGATTTGATATCCCGCTTTATCAAAGGAGTCTCAAAGCGGCTAACATTCTCCTTTCCCTTCCTCCCCCACAACAAACACTCTGTGAGGTGAGTGGGGCTGAGAGACTTCAAAGAAGTGTGACTAGCCCAAGGTCACCCAGCAGCTGCATGTGGAGGAGCGGGGACGCGAACCCGGTTCACCAGATTATGAGTCTACCGCTCTTAACCACTACACCACACTGGCTCTCATTGTCAGTGTTCCCCACTTACAGATCACCCTCTTCCTGCCCAGATCAGCTTCCTCATCCATAATAGGTGAAGGAGATCTTATTCCGAGGCTGACCTGACATTCAACAACAACAGCAGTCGCAGACCTGAGGGCTGGCTGACAGGACAACTGCAATTTCCCAGTTTGGGGGAGGGGCTGGCACGTGGCATAGTCACTAATTGCCTGTGCCCTGTGCCCCTTACCCAGCCTGCCCCATCTCACACGCCATACCTCCCCCCACCCCAAACCACTGAGATTGGGGGGCCGCTGCTCTCTTCTCCCAGGAACATCCCAATAAGAGCCCTTATTTGAACACAAACAAGTTGAAAATAATTAAAACAATTAGAAGCATTTTAAAGCATTCCAAATAGCTGGGACTATAACAGCAACCAAAAGCAGCATACCCTAACCCAAAGATCTTCCAGGCTGCAGTCCATCATTGAATCTGTCAGAGCCGCACCTGAGGCCAGGTAGAAGAGGCAAGGGGCAGGTCCCGCGAGGCCCACAGCCGATGGTCTCCTGTACTGGGCAGCCACACTCCTTTGAGGCTGTCGACTTGGAAGTATGCCCTATTGAATTCAGGTAAGCAGGTTTAGGGTTGTGGTACTTTATCCAGTGACTTCTGAATCATGCTGTATAGCTTGCAAACTCATTTTTCTGTTGTTGTTGTTGTTGTTTTTAGTATTCATAGGAATCAAAAGGATTTTATCTCTTGCTTTTGGAAAATCGCTATAGTCCAGCATTTGCATAAAACCAGCAAGCGCTGGATTTTGGGGGTTTTTTCTCCCGCCAAATAATACAGGTCGCCAGCATCTGTTGATGCTCCGCTTTGACTTTGTACCGGGTAGGTGGATGTGTTCTGCTAGCCATAATGAGATGGCCTTTATTCCAATTGATGTCTGTTTGCATCAGTAGCTGCAAGCTAATCCACATCGGACGAGGGACAGATTTGTGTAATTCTGGTTAATAAAACGAAAATACAATAACTCCAGAATCCTGTGGTGCAGGAAACTGGATTTCCCCAAAATGTGCTCCTTTTCCTGCCTGTTTTTGTTTTCTTTTTCCTTTTGTGTGCTTACAGTATTTTCTTGCATGTGGATGTGAGAAAACACAGTTTAAACTGTGGTTGCTTAGTTCAGCTAATCCTCTTTGTTAGGCAAGCAGATCTTCATCCGTTCTCTTCGAACTGCGAAGAAGAAGCAGATCCAGGGTGCCAGCTCACTTGCCTAGCTTCTTATAGGAACACAGAGTCAGACCATGGATAAATCTAGCTCAGTATTGTCCACACTGACTGGCAGCAGTTCTCCAGGGTATCAGCCAGGAGTTTTTCCAGAGACTTCAGGGATTGGACACGGGGCGTTCTGCATGCCAAAAGGTCATAAAGGTTTTCATAAATGCTCTAGAGTTCGGAGTAAGCAGTGAGGAGGGGCTGAAGTTTGCTGACAACACTAAATTGCTCAGGGTCCACAAAACAAAAATACCTTTCCAAACTGAATGAATGAGTGGCAAATGCAGTTCAGTGCAAACAAGTGTAAAGTGGCACCACAGTTCAAGAAGGATACTGACAAGCTGGAACGTGTCCAGAGGAGGGCAACCAAAATGGTCAAAGGCCTGGAAACGATGCCTTATGAGGAACGGCTTAGGGAGCTGGGTATGTTTAGCCTGGAGAAGAGAAGGTTAAGGGGTGATATGATAGCCATGTTCAAATATATAAAAGGATGTCATATAGAGGAGGGAGAAAGGTTGTTTTCTGCTGCTCCAGAGAAGCGGACACGGGGCAATGGATTCAAACTACAAGAAAGAAGATTCCACCTAAACATTAGGAAGAACTTCCTGACAGTAAGAGCTGTTCGGACAGTGGAATTTGCTGCCAAGGAGTGTGGTGGAGTCTCCTTCTTTGGAGGTCTTTAAGCGGAGGCTTGACAGCCATCTGTCAGGAATGCTTTGATGGTGTTTCCTGCTTGGCAGGGGGTTGGACTGGATGGCCCTTGTGGTCTCTTCCAACTCTATTCTGTGATTCTATGATTCTATGGTGCATGTCAGGGCAAACAAAATCTTAATTTCACCTAAACGCTCATGAGCTGCTGGACCAGGAACAAGACCTTGAGGTCATAATAGATGGCTCCATGAAGAAGTCAGTCTTTGCAGTCTTTGCAAATTCCATGCTAGGGATCATTGGGAAAGGAAGTGGGGGGGGGAACTGCCAATATCATAATGCCGTTAAATAAATCTGTGGTGTGACTGCATTTGGAATACGGCGTACAGTTCTGGTTGCCTCGCCTGTGAAGGATTCCCTGCCTTCCAGGAGGCAGTGATGACCACCAACTTGGATGGTTTTTAAAAGAGGATTAGACAAATTCATGGAGGAGGAGAGGGCTGTCGATGTGTGTCAAGCACGATGGCTCGGCTCGGCCTCCACGATCTGAGGCAACAACCTTCCTGAATATCCGTGGCTGTAAACCGCAGGAGGGGGAAGAGTCCTCTGACGCTCAAATCCAGCTTGCTGGTTTCTCACAGGCATCCGGTTGACCCTTGTGAGAACAGGACGCTGGACTAGATGGGCCATTGGCCTGATCCAGCAAGCTCTGGTGTTAGAAATGATTATTCATTGTGTCTGAATTGTATTTACTCAGCTGAAGCAAGTTAGTTTAATCAGGTTCCATCCCCCACTTGGCTATGAAGCTCTGACCCTACCTCGCAGGGTTGTTAGGAGGATAAAATGGAGACACTCCAAGCACAGGTGGGGAACCTCGGGCCCAGGGGGACCTCCACGTCTCTCTCTGGCCCTTGGGATGCTCCCCAGACCACACCCATCACCAACCCTGCTTCGCACACCCCTTAAGTGTTATTGGCTTGCTGGAATGTGTGCTTCAGGGTGGGTGGGTGGGTGGTTGTAGAAACTAAGGAGCAAAGGTAAAATTTGCATTAATTGTCCTGCCCCCTTTCCCCTCTTGCACTTCCCACTACCAGGATGGGTCCCCCAGAAGGTTGTGCAGAAGAGCATGCAGCCCACCAGCTAAAATAAGGTTCCCCACCCCACCCCTGATCTCTCTTGAGGGACGTGGGTGGCGCTGTGGGTTAAACCACAGAGCCTAGGGCTTGCCGATCAGAAGGTTGGCGGTTCGAATCCCCACGACGGGGTGAGCTCCCGTTGCTCGGTCCCTGCTCCTGCCAACCTAGCAGTTCAAAAGCACGTCAAAGTGCAAGTAGATAAATAGGTACCGCTCCGGCAGGAAGGTAAACGGCGTTTCCGTGCGCTGCTCTGGTTTCGCCAGAAGCGGCTTAGTCATGCTGGCCACATGACCCAGAAAAACTGTCTGCGGACAAACACCGGCTCCCTCGGCCTGTAAAGCAAGATGAGCACCGCAACCCCAGAGTCGTCTGTGACTGGACTTAACGGTCAGGGTTCCCTTTACCTTTACCTTTTACCCCTGATCTAGGAGGAAGGGTGGAATTTTTTTTAAAAAAAAAAATGTAATAAATGTGAAGCTCCATATTGCATTTCCCCCTCTCTTCCAGGAATATTGGAAAGCAACAGGCTAAAGATCGTGAAGGTCAGGACTATCAATCAGACGATTGGGAACGCAGTCTATCATGCGGCCGATATGTCAGTCTGGTGGCAGATCCCTCAGTACCTCCTGATAGGGTTCAGCGAGATCTTTGCAAGCATTTCGGGTGAGTTTGGGAAAGGGGAACGCAGAAAGGCTCTTTCCTGTACGGCCATTTCATCCTGGTGGCTGAGGAGCCTCGGGCCACTGGAAGAATGTAACCCCACCCTGTGTGGCCCTCAAAACTCTCCCCAGGCCACATGCACTACTCTCTCCCAGCTTCCCACATCTAATGTGTTTTCTCTGGCCGGAAACGTGTCTCTCAGCTCTGGGGAATGCCTCTTGCTTATCCGGATGGGGGATGGAGAACGGTGTGCAGAGTACATGTAGAAACTAGCCTGCTGTGTGAGATGCAAAGCTCAAATTTCATGCTCCACCCACTTTTGCCTGTGGCCCCACCCACCACCAGCATGTGGCCCTTAGAACATTGCTTAGAAAGTAAAGTGGCCCTCGGACTGGAAAAGCTTCCCCGCGCCTGATTTAAAAGCTTTCTCATCTGCTCTGGGCTCTTGCTTCCGTTTCATACTTTTATGAAGTTGCTTTTAGGGGTTTGCAGGTGGGGGGGGGCGGCGGGTGGCGCTTTGGGTTAAACCAGTGAGCCTAGGGCTTGCTGATCGGAAGGTCGGCGGTTCGAATCCCCATGACGGGGTGAGCTCCCGTTGCTCGGTCCCAGCTCCTGCCAACCTAGCAGTTCAAAAGCACATCAAAGTGCAAGTAGATAAATAGGTACTGCTCCGGCGGGAAGGTAAACGGCGTTTCTGTGTGCTGCTCTGGTTCGCCAGAAGCGGCTTAAGTCATGCTGGCCACATGACCCAGAAAAACTGTCTGCGGACAAATGTCGGCTCCCTCGGCCAATAAAGTGAGATGAGCACCGCAACCCCAGAGTCGTCCGCGACTGGACCTAACGGTCAGGGGTCCCTTTACCTTTACCTTTAGGTAGTGGTGGGGAGAAAGTTCATTCTCATTGTATTTGCAGTGTTACCCACGTGGCAGTTATTTTAAATGTGTTTATGGGGATCGGGAGTTATTGAGGGGTTTTTTGTTCTTGGTTTTTATTTCGTATTTGGTGTTATGTTGCAAGAGCCCTGCCATCTTCGGACGAAGGGCATTATACAAATGTAATAATGATAATATAAAAAATGTTAATAATGTTGGAACCCTGTTTTGTGTCATGTCATCGAGGTCCAGGGTTCAATCCCTGGCCACCCTGGTCAAGTTGTAATACCTGGGAGGCGAGGGGATTCTCAACCAGACATCTCGGGGGGGAGGCTGCCCCTGCCCCTTGGCAGTCCACAGTGCGGAGCTGGATCCGAACCAATGGATTCAAGTTACGGGGGTGGGGAGGGGGAGGAGAGGAAGAAAAAGATCTAGACTATCTCTTGATTGCTCATGGGACACAAGTAGCTTTGATGGTGGGATGGTCTTTGGTGGACCCTCTTTCCTTAGGGCTGCTTAAGCGGAGGTTGGTGACCACCTCGCAGGGATGTTGTAGGAGCTGATTTCCTGCATTGCCAAAATGTGTTAGAACTGCTTTTAAGAAGTCCCATCTCCCTGGGCTCCTTTGGAAGGGAGGGAGGAATGGGGGAACCTCGTAACAGGAGGGGCCGTAGCTCAACGCTGGAACATGTGTTCAGTGTGCAGATGGTCTAAGGCAGGGGTCAGCAGACTTTTTCAGCAGGGGGCCGGTCCACTGTCCGTCAGACCTTGTGGGGGGCCGGACTATATTTTGGAGGGGGGGAAAATGAACGAATTCCTATGCCCCACAAATAAGAAGAAGAAGAGTTTGGATTTGACATCCCGCTTTATCACTACCCGAAGGAGTCTCAAAGCGGCTAACATTCTCCTTTCCCTTCCTCCCCCACAACAAACACTCTGTGAGGTGAGTGGGGCTGAGAGACTTCAGAGAAGTGTGACTAGCCCAAGGTCACCCAGCAGCTGCATGTGGAGGAGCGGGGAAGCAAACCCGGTTCACCAGATTACGAGTCCACCGCTCTTAACCACTACACCACATTTTAAATAAAATAAATAAATTAAATAAATAAATGAATTAAATAAATAAAAATAAATAAATAAATAAAATGCATTTTAAATAAAAGCACACATTCTACTCATGCAAAAACACGCTGATTCCCGGACCGTCCGCATGCCGGATTGAGAAGGCAATTGGGCCGCATCTGGCCCCCGGGCCTTAATTTGCCTACCCATGGTCTAAGGGTCAATCCCTGGCAGCTTCAGGTTTGTTTTTGTTTTTTGGTTTAAAAAAAAAGATCAGGTGATGTCAAAGACTTTTGCTGACTTTGGGAGCCACTGTCAGTTAATGCAGATGGCACAAGGTTAGATGGCCCCAAGGCTGCAGATGTTGCCAGTGTGCAGCTTGAAATTCGCTGCCCTAGCCCAAGCGGTAAGTGTCCTTGAGTATTTCCGTCCCCTAGCAGTTCCGTGTGGTGTCCAGCAGTACAGGCTCCTATTGATTTTATTCTCTTTTCTCTCTTCCCTTCTTTTTCGTGGAATGCACAAACGGGAGGAGGGAGCGTGGCCATAAAATCTCATTTTCTGGTCTGTTTCACACACATTCAGGGCTCATTAGCAAAAGCAAAGCAAGAAATAGCTCCAGCTCCTTGCCTCTGTTTCGCATGCATGTTGTTTTGCATAGATGCCGAATTAAATAACTGTTGCTCTCCTTTCTCTGCTCCTCTCTCTTCCTTTTTACTCCCCTCCCACCCCCCCACCCCCCGTTTACATATAAACATTTTTGTTAGTGTGATTTTGCCATACCGCTCAATGTGTTCCAAGGGCACAACTCCGACACCAGGATCAGCATGTGCAAAAAACAAAGAATTCAAAAAATTTGATACCCTGTGCCTCGTTTTTAAAACTCCCCCCCCCCCAGAAGTAAAGTTCAGTTGTTAATCTTGAACATTAAGTTTAGTTTGGTCAGTGAATAAAAGCAATGTCCCTTTGATTGAATACATCTACACCTTTAAAATAAGTACCATATTTTCCAAATTCCGATCTGGAAAAGTTAAAGTGCGGCTTATAATCGCGACCTTATGATACGCTGCTGAAACAGCTGCCCAGGAGGACCACTGGGGTTGTGGGACAACGACTCCCAAGCTTTCCCTGAGCTGTCGGTGGGCTGGGGGGAGCTGTGTTGCTTTGCCAACAGGATCCTCCCCTTCCTCCTTCATTTTGACAGCTTGGGAACCACAGACGGGCTGTGCGCCATTGCCCCGCGCTCCCGGGCTGCTTCCTGGGGGGGGGGGAGCTGGGTATGTTTAGCCTGGAGAAGAGAAGGTTAAGGGGTGATATGATAGCCATGTTCAAATATATAAAAGGATGTCATATAGAGGAGGGAGAAAGGTTGTTTTCTGCTGCTCCAGAGAAGCGGACACGGGGCAATGGATTCAAACTACAAGAAAGAAGATTCCACCTAAACATTAGGAAGAACTTCCTGACAGTAAGAGCTGTTCGACAGTGGAATTTGCTGCCAAGGAGTGTGGTGGAGTCTCCTTCTTTGGAGGTCTTTAAGCGGAGGCTTGACAGCCATCTGTCAGGAATGCTTTGATGGTGTTTCCTGCTTGGCAGGGGGTTGGACTGGATGGCCCTTGGGGTCTCTTCCAACTCTAGGATTCTAAGTGACTTCCCAGGGGCTCAAGCCTGTGTGTTATATCTGGAGGTCCTGGGCTGCCTGGGTGACAAGGACACACACACACCCCAGCCTCATTGACGTTGTCCAAAGGAAGGCACAGCGAAACATTTGGCACCAGCAGGAGTTGCCGGAAGGAGGCGTACAAGGCACCATCCAACCATCTTGGGGACTCCAGCAAGTCAGATTATTGTCTTCCCCACCCCTCGTGAGCCGAGTTTGGTACCAGTGCACTTCTTCACTGGGGGGGGGGGGGGAGAGGACCACCCCTCAGGGTGTTGTTTTGAGCAGGGCTTTGGAGGGATCTGCAGATCTGGCAATGTAGATGGCCCCACCTGCACTAGGCATTTAGCACCGCTTCAGGCTGCGTCGGTGTAAATCAGGGCATGGGAACCTTTTTTGTTTTTTTTTCCAGTCAGAGGGCCGTTTTCCTTACTGGGCGACCTTCCGGGGGCCACACGGCAGCCACTGAGCAGGGCCAGAGGCAAAAGCAGATGGAGTTATTAATGTAAAGTTTTGTGGAATTAGGCTAACACACACATAATAATTAATACAAAATTAAAAATAATAAAAATTCCTTCTAGTAGCACCTTAGAGACCAACCATGTTTGTTCTTGGTATGAGCTTTTCGTGTGCATGCACGCATTTCAAGGCCTGGAGAATGTGTGGCTCTCCCCACCAGCCCATTTCCCCAAATCCGGCCAATGGAATTGCATTTTGCTTTCCCTAAAAAATTCCTTGGATCCCTCATCTGAAGAAAAGCCGCTTCATTTGCTTCCAAGAGGGAATACTGGCAGAAACTTGTAAAAGTTAACTTTTTCTCTCAGTCGTTCCACAGTGAAGCCACTAGGTGGCAGGATTTTAGATCCTCTTCTCCGCAGAAAGAAAATGTGGAAACAGTTCTGTCCTGAGGAATTTCAGCCCCTGTCGGTTTGCTTTTTATATATATATATTTAAGTACAATGTATTTTCTGCTTACAAAAAAAGAGGCCCTGCTCAATGTGGTGGGTATATTATGCTGCAGAGTTACACCAGGTGTCTTCTTAATGTTGTTTCTGGACAAAACATTTGGTTCTGTTTTGTATCCCAGTTCAAAAACCGAAAATTGTCATTCAAGGGCCTTGGGATTTGTTCAGGTTATCCCACAATCCATACCAAAAGGGTCCGGGTTGACTGTGGACTTGTAGTCACTGTCTCTCAGCCCTAGCCTACCTTAAGGGGTTGTTGTGAGGGTGAAATGAAGGGAGGGAAGAGAAAATGTATTGCCTCCCTGTTGTTGTTTTTTTAAAAAGCCACTATAAAATCCATACATAATTAAAATACACAATGGTACAGTTCCAAGAAAACGTTTAAAATATCTGTGATTAAAATTTGCAACGAAACAAGCTTGTTAAAAGGCTTAGCAATTAAACAGTTAAAAGTGTGATTAAAATAAGTATTTTCCGGCGTATAAGACGACTAGGCGTATCAGACGACCCCCCAACTTTTTCAGTTAAAATATAGAATTTGAGATATATATACTCGACCGCAGATTCTCCACCTGGGGTATAAGACGACCCCCGACTTTATTAAAATGGATTAAGGTAGAGGGTTGAAAGTGGGTGCTGCTTGGTAGGTGGAAGTCTTTATTTCTCTACGTTTGTCTTGATATACGACTTACAGATAGCAAAAAGCAAGGAAACAATGTAAGCAACAATGTAAAGAAATATAGCAATATTGAGTAAGGTGGATAATGGATTTATAGAATTAATTTTTAGATCCTTGCACTGTAAGCTAATTCATACATCTATTTTCTCTCTTTATGTTTTCTATTTGTTTTTTTTTTTTCTTGTTTGGAATATGAAATGTTGGAATTTTATTTTTTATTTCTATTTTTTTTTGTATTTGTTGTATTTTTGTGTAACTATGCAATTTTTAAGATGAACAAAGTTAAAAGAAAAAAAAAAAGTTAAAAGAAAAAAAAAGACGACAAAGTTAAAAGAAAAAAAAGACCCGACTTTTGAGACTTTTGAGATTTTCCTGGATTAAAAAGTAGTCTTATACGCCAGAATATACAGTTAATTGGGTCTTCGGTCGCGAATTTCAATGATACTGGAGTAAATTTATTTGGTATATGAACAATTATTGTAAAAACGTGAAGACACTAGCGGGACTGAAATAAATCCGGCAACGATAAACTTTTCAGAGCAAAGAGATAGAGTTGGCTACAAGGATATTAAGGTCAGAAAATGATAATTTTAAGTGAGATACAAAGATCTGAAAAGGGGGGGGGGGAAACAGCTGAAGGGACAGAGGGAAGCCACAAACTCGGCAGAGCAAAAGAGTGTGTTTGTTTGTTATTGTAAGGTTGGATTTGTTGTCTTATAAAAGGGGAAACTAATAAAAATTACGGTGTACGGAAAATAAAGGAATAAAAATTAATTGGGAAGGTCAAGTTCAGAGGAAGCCTTGCCTAAACTGGTGTGTCTTCAAGAGCCGGCGGAATGCCAATATTGATGGGCCTATCGTCTTCCAGCCTGTAGGCATTCTGCAGGGATGGAAATGTCCGCCTGCATGGCACCACCAGGCTGTGAGAAAAACCAACCAGGTTTCATTTGCTCTTCTTAATGCCCTTACTGGGCGGTGGCTACGAACCGTCATGGCGATGCAGGGCTGGAAGCAGGGCCGTCTTAAGTAAATCCAGTGCCCTGGCGCGAAGATCTCTCCGGTGCCCCTTGCACTCCACTGGGCAGAGCCAGGCGCAGCAGGCAGCCGGAGGGTGCGGAGGGGTGGGTGGGGACGCTGCCAGCTGTGCTCTGCCTCCGCCTGCTTGGCTGAAGCGGCGGCGCGGCGCTGCCGTCCAGGGAGCCTGGCTGCAGCGCCGACGGAAGGCTTGCCGACAGCCTCCCCGCATCTGCAGCCCGAGAAGAGGTGGGCGAGAGCGGTGCTGCTGCCGCCGCTTCAACTCCCTCATCTGGGGGTTGGGGGGGAGGAACGGGGCGAGGGGGAGCAGCCAAAACGAGAGTACCCCTAAATCGCCGCCGCTGATCGCCTCCTCCTGCCTTCCCATGCCCTCCTCCAGTCCTGCGCAGTGGCAGGCTGGAGAAGCGCTCCGGCGGCCAATTGCGGCGCCGAGAGGAAGGGCGGCCGCCGGGGATCGCGCCCGCCTTCCGGGCGGGGCGCGCACACCAGCCAGGGAGGGAAGGAGGGAGGCAGGGCTGATTGCTGTGCGCCCAGCTCGCCGCTGCCGATCGCCGCCTCCTGACTTTCCCCTGGCGGGGGGCAGGCTGCCACCCCTACTGAGCCACCGACGTGGCCCCGGACCTCTTCCCTGGCGCCCTCAAGAACGTGGCGCCCTGGTGCACTGCGCCACAAGCCTTTATGGCTAAGACGGCTCTGGCTGGAAGCAATATCCCGCTGGATCCCGGTTGCTGAGAATCGCAAGTGGAGATGGCGCTGTTGCTTAGGCAGCTGGTTTGCCACTGTGACATTCACAACAGACCTCTTGCTGTTTCCTGACTGCCCTCTGCACCCGATGAGCCATAATAAATGGGAATAAACCAGATTTCAAGTTTGCCATCACAAGGCTCTAAAAACTGGCATTCGGCGCTGCACAGGGAGAATGCGGCCCCATCTGTTCTCTTGGTACACCTTCCCAACTTCAGCGCTGGATCATCTTTAGATTTTTATTTTTTTTAATTAAAGATTTTCTCGATTTACAAAAGTGTGTGCAATGTCTCTCTCGCATTTTTTCCATGTAACATTTTTTACAAATCAGTTTTGGTTGTTGAGACATTAGGGAGAGGAGGGGGAAAGGAGGTGGGGGTGATGGGTGAGGTGGGGTGACAATGTTTCTATTTTCCTTAATATATGATGTAGGGTTTGGTGTCAGCGTTGTTTGTGTAGGTCCTCTGTTGTTCGTTTGTGCTTCTTTGGCAGTGAGAGAGGTCGGGATTGGCATAGGGTGTGATTGTTCATTTGTGGTTGGGGTCCACAAATCATCTAGTCCAGTTCCCTGAAATGCAGGAATCACAGCTAAAGATTCACCAGCATATGGTCATCCCTCTTCAGTATAAAAACCTCAAATGAAGGAGTGTCCACCTTCCAAGGGAGCCCATTCTACTTGTCAAACAGCTCTTAGAACCAGAAACTTCTTCCTAATGCCGATCCCAGAAATAAAAAGCTTGGCCCACCTTTTTGCAGGGTGGATTTTAAAAGTAAGCACCGGTGCTTTTGAATTGTGCTTTGAAAACTGTCTGGCATCCTCCGTAGTTATTTTAAGTTTTCTTCCAGCATGCAACGTGCTTCCGCTTTCGAAACCTCTGCAGCCCGAGTGTTGGGATAAAACGCAAGAGTTCCTGTGTGAACTGGAGACTACCTGCCACTGTTAATTGATTTTTGACATTTGCCCACCCCTCTTTCAGTTGCTCTACAAAGCTTTTGTTTCAATCTTCTGGTGGTTATCTGAGCTAAAAGGCAAATAATGAGAAGCTCAGCGCCTCAGAGATGGGAGCCAGATATTCTGGGAGAGTGGCAGATCATCGAATGTTTCGGTTGGATATTCTGGGAGAGTGGCGGAGTGCCGAATGTTTTGATGGAGCTCTCCATTGCGCTGTTCCGTTAAGCCCTTCAATTTGCATAATAAGTTGAATTGCAGCAATTAAGACGCGTCCCTTGCTTTGAAACGCAACGTGTCCTTTCCTTTGCACAAAGAGCCCAGATTTCATACAGAGTAGAAACCAGGCTCTGTTTATAGCAGTCTTTTATCCAGCAATACAGTTAACTTCAGGTGCTTTAAGAAATGCAGTGGGAATGGCAGGCATCGCCTTCCATCTGCAATCCTGTTTGCAAAGTCAGAGGCACCTCTGGATAATCTTGCCGCAGTTGCAGAGCAGTAATGGGGAACCTGCGTCCTTCCAAGATGTCGCTGGACTCTCAGCTTCTCCAGCAAGCCTGTCCAATTGTCAGAAACAAAGGCATGAGCCTCGCCTAAATATATATATATATTAAGTTGAACAAAAGTTGGGGTTCGGGGCTGACGTAAGGTCAGACTGATGTATTAAAAGCCTCTATGGAGGGCTGTGGATTTTGCATATCACTAGGAGCATTCCTTCATGCAAAGGAAGAGGAGACATAGGTGCACAGAGGCTGAGTTGCAAGTGCGTGTAATCGAAGCAATGTCTACATGGCAGTTAAGGCAGTTGCCTTAACTTATCCCTTCCATGTTTTTGGCACATGAGTAAATATGTGAGCTTTTACCCTTAAGCCAAAGTGTTTTGGTCCTTACGTTTTACATTCTGTATCCTAGTGTTTAAGATGCTTCAAAATAGCAATCTAGTTCTTTACAACTGGCCTGCAAAGGTAGGTTATTAACGCACCTGTTGTATTGGCGAGGATGTTAAGGCGGACACCTCCCATCCAAAGGTAGGGTTGCTGCAAGGTGTCACACATGGGGCTTGGGTGGCACTGTGGTCTAAACTACTGAGCCTCTTTGGCTTGCCGATCAGAAGGTCGGCGGTTTGAATCCCTGCGATGTTGTCGGCTCCCATTGCTCTGTCCCAGCTCCTGCCAACCTAGCAGTTTGAAAGCATGCCAGCACAATTAGATAAATAGGTACCGCTCCAGCGGGAAGGTAGACGGCATTTCCGTGCACTCTGGTTTCGGTCACGATGTTCCGTTGCGCCAGAAGTGGTATAGTCTTGCTGGCCAGCTCCCTCGGCCTGAAAGCGAGATGAGCACCACACCCCATAGTCTCCTTTGACTGGACTTAACTGTCCAGGGGTCCTTTACCTTTACCTTACACATGGAGCTGCCATTAAAGGCGACCCAGAAGCTTCAACAAGTGCAGAACGTGCTTGCCAGGGTTTTTAACTGGGGGCTTGGTCATATTACACCAGTCTTAAAAGAAATGCACTGGCTGCTTATTCAAGGTGTTGGTTGTTGTCTTCATGGTCTTTATACTCGTGAAAAGTGTTGCCCAAAATAATGGATAGAATTTGCCTTAATGCTTTGTTCTTTTGTTCCAGGTCTGGAATTTGCATATTCTGCTGCTCCCAAATCTATGCAGAGCGCTATTATGGGTCTCTTTTTCTTTTTTTCGGGAATTGGATCTTTTGTTGGATCAGGGCTTTTGGCTTTGGTGTCTATTACAGCGATTGGCTGGATGAGTAATCACACAGATTTGGGTAAGTTATTTATGTGTTTGTTTTTCTATTTATTTATGTATTTATTTATATATTTATTGTTCCAGCCCGTTAGAGAAAAAGAAAGCAGGGTACTTATTCCTAAAGCTGCCGAATGCTGTTCATTTTTTAAAACTTTCCTATCTTAGGCACAGCTGTTTTTTCTAAGCTGCAATTTTCGCTGGCAACCTTCGCCAGAGGAGGCATTTAAGAAGCTGAGCAGCGATTACACAGAAATTCCAAAACGACCCTGTAATAATCCCACCCCCGTATAACAATGCTGGTTCGTTTGTTACTATCTTTAGAATGCTGTTCTGGGGAAATTGTTCGCTGAGCAAAGCAGTTGACACTGGGGTGCTCCTTTATTTTGGTGCCCTCTGAGCTAACTAGCTGGTTATAGGGATTGCAACTACTCTCTTCTGGTTGCAGATCCCTCCTTCCTTCCTGGGGAAAGGTGACTGAGAGGGTTGTGGGGGAATAGCTTTAGATATTGCCAGATGAGATGGACTATCTGGATCCATGCTAGCCAGGGTTCAGGCCTGTTTGGGGGGCCAAATCAGCTGTAAGGTCTACGCTTAGTTGCTCATGAGTAAGCAGCCAGAACTCCACTGTTTCCTTTTAAGATTTTGTTGTGCTAACTATGTACAGTGCAGAGCTTAAAAGTTCATGTCTGTATCAAGCGGTGTCAGAATCCGGGAATGGCCCCTTCCGGTTCTGACCCCTCAGATGATGATCGCAGGGTCCGGGTCGGTTCAAATGGGGCGAGGCGGTCCTTGAGGGATTGTGGTCCTGACGCCAATTGCATGGGAAGGGGCAGCAGCAACAGCCTTCCAGGTGGGGGCACTGTTGGGCTTTGCAGTGCAGCAAGGCAAGGCCCAAGCAGACTGTAAGACAAGGCAAAGTGGGACACGGTTCAAGTGAGGATTCAGTCTGGACACAAAGGTTGAGGCAAGGCTCAGTGTGGCCTCTGGGAAATCCAGAGCTCTGCAGAAGCTCCAGCAAGGAACACTGAAGCCCAAGCCCTTATATAGCAGCAGTAATAACATCAGAGAGATTTCACTTTCTTGGGTTCCATGATCACTGCAGATGGTGACAGCAGTCACGAAATTAGAAGACGCCTGCTTCTTGGGAGAAAAGCAATGACAAACCTAGACAGCATCTTAAAAAGCAAAGACATCACCTTGCCGACAAAGGTCCGTATAGTTAAAGCTATGGTTTTCCCAGTAGTAATGTACGGAAGTGAGAGCTGGACCATAAAGAAGGCTGATCGCCGAAGAATTGATGCTTTTGAATTATGGTGCTGGAGGAGACTCTTGAGAGTCCCATGGACTGCAAGAAGATCAAACCTATCCATTCTTAAAGAAATCAGCCCTGAGTGCTCACTAGAAGGACAGATCCTGAAGTTGAGGCTCCAGTACTTTGGCCACCTCATGAGAAGAGAAGACTCCCTAGAAAAGACCCTGATGTTGGGAAAGATGGAGGGCACAAGGAGAAGGGGACGACAGAGGATGAGATGGTTGGACAGTGTTCTCGAAGCTACTAACATGAGTTTGGCCAAACTGCGAGAGGCAGTGAAGGATAGGCGTGCCTGGCGTGCTCTGGTCCATGGGGTCACAAAGAGTCGGACACGACTGAATGACTGAACAACAACAACAACAATAACATCAGGGGCAGCAGCCTAATGGTTAGGACCACCTCCTGTTTAAGATGCTGCTCTGCTTCGAGGCACCTGACCGTTCCCAAAAATCTCCTCCTGCTGCAACGGAGTGTGGAGAGCCTCAGTTTTTCCTGGGCCTTCAGCCATGGAGTCCTCTGAGCTAGAGGATGGCAGTGCCTTGATCCCCTGAAGGCGACGAGCCTCACTCCAGGGGTGTGGCAGGGACTTCCTGCGAGACACCTGGTTGAACACTGTGGAAAGCAAGGTGTTGACCTGGATGGGCCTTTGGTCTGAGCCAGCAGGGTTGCTGTTACGGTACAACAGTGGTTCCCAGATTTTGGGGGGGCCATTCGCCCCATAAACTCAGTCCCAGAGCCCCCTGCTCTATAAAAAGCTTTGTTTAGATTAGCGGTTTGCACAAGGAACATGATGACAAAGTAAGATTCAAAGCAGCAATAATTAATTGCTCGTTTATTCAAAATCCATCCCAAACTGTCTAGCTTAATGAATTCAACAAAATGGGTGAACGTGTTCCATTGATGCCAGCTTTTCAAAATCTGAGAGTCACTGAGATCTCCAGTCCCCTTCTGCTGCCCCCTTGCCTCTTAGCACCCCCCCAAGGTAAACCCCCCCCCGCCGGAGCACCACCTTCCACTTTGAGGACCGCTATGTTGCGACATTGGTGGAGCTGCTCTGAGGTATAGAGAAGGTTTGATAGAGAAGGGGGGAGCCAGCGTGGTGTAGTGGTTAAGAGCGGTGGACTCGTAATCTGGTGAACCGGGTTCGCTTCCCCGCTCCTCCACATGCAGCTGCTGGGTGACCTTGGGCTAGTCACACTTCTCTGAAGTCTCTCAGCCCCACTCACCTCACAGAGTGTTTGTTGTGGGGGAGAAGGAAAGGAGAATGTTAGCTGCTTTGAGACTCCTTTGGGTAGTGATAAGCGGGATATCAAATCCAAACTCCTCCTCCTCCTCCTCCTCCTCCTCCTCCTCCTCTTCTTCTTCTTCTTCTTCAAGGGCTCAGAGCCAGGAGGGCTGACCCAGGCAGAATCATTTCCCCCGGCTGGCTGATCCAGTTTCCTCCACACGCTCCAGCAGCGCAATGTTAACTGTGTTGCCTGAAATCATTGTGTTTCTTTAGCTCCCCATCACCACTTAATTTGCCCACAAACGCTCAAGTGCCACCCCAGCCCCCATGAAACAATTAAATTATTTCTGGAGTTTAAAAAACCGAGATTTTCATGGCGCTAACATCCTGACCTGTAAAAGGGAAATTGCTACTTTTAAAAGACTCCCCCTCTTCGGATGAACTGCATTGTTTGTTTTTTCATGTCAAGTGCAAAGCCCCTTTGGGCTCTTACTAGAGCTTGTAATTATAAAATTCATTTAATTGAATCTTACCTTTTACGTAATTAAAGTAATTTCAACTTGACATTTATACACAAACAAGGATTGATGAGTACAGGATTTTTTTTTCTGACTCCCCACCACCCTGGTCCCTGCCCAGTTCTTGCATACTGTATTTTTCGCTCCATAAGATGCACTTTTTCCCCTCCTAAAAAGTAAGGTGAAATATCTGTGCATCTTATGGAGTGAATTGTGGTCCCTGAAACTGAATTGTCCAGGGGCCAAAAGAGGATCATGCTTTTTATTTTACAAAGAGAAAAGGGGGTGTTGAAAGGACCCCACTCAGCAGCTGATCAGAGAGAGATAAGAGTCCCGGCTCCCTTTCAGCCCCGCCCTCCTTTGTTGAATGTGCTGCAGAGGGAGGTTGTTTGTTTCCCCAGTGACATGTGACTGGCTGATTAGATTATCTGTCTGGAAACTGTAGAAAAGGCTCCCTTTCCTTTAGAAGCTGCAGAAATGTGAGTTGAACCCCATAAAAATGGGAGCTTTGCTTTTCCCCCTTTGCAAAAAAAGCTGCAAAATGTTTAGCCGATCCTCAAAAAAACAGGGCTTTTAGAAGAGGAAGACCAGAATAAAAAAAAATATTCTTGTTTCCTCCCCTAAAAACGAGGTGCGCCCTATGGTCTGGTGTGCCCTATGGAGTGAAAAATACGATAATAACTATAATGAACCAGTTGGGTAGTCCTTTTGAGGTCTATTGGACTCTGTCCATGTTGAGCCGTGTGTGGACATGCAACATTAGCAAACAAAGTTTCTTTAACAAAAGTGTAATTTCCAACCAATGAGCTTTCCTAATTTAGGAAACTAAACCCTAGTTTTAAGGAAAGCCGAGTGCAAGCCCTGTGCGGGTGAACTGAAGTGTCTTAATTGAAGAGCAAGATCTCAGGAAAGTTTTCACACGGTTCCAAGAAAAGGAAACTGCTAGTTGTCCCCAGTATGATTAAAAAACACAGTTTCCTATTGAGGGACAGCTTCTGTAGAAAGAAAATATTTTAGCCCATGGGCTGCTCTCTAGAGAATTGATCAGCTCCCTAGAATACAGGCAACCCGCATCATCCACAGGGGTTCGGTTCCAAGGTTTATGTGCATGTACGAAAATCGTGCATAGCTAACATTGCCTTATCCTTGGCTGGCAAGGGGGGCGGGGAGCCCTGTAGGGAGGCCTCCTCATGTCTCCATGGCTTCCCTTTCTCCTCGTGAGAAACCAAAGACAGCCGCCTTTGCAGCTGTCACCTTATGCATCCCTCTAGGGTGCCGATATCTTTATGGTTTGTTGAAAATAATCATCGAATTAATGACACAGGTAGGATGGTCAAATGGCAAGGTGGGGGGCTGTAGACCCCCTCATAGGGGTTTGATTCCGCCTCCTATCAAGTAAAAGGAGCTCTGTGGTGTTTCTACGCCAAAATGCAAATTTGGAGATGTACTATAAAGGTGCCGGGGCTTCCCCCTTTAAGGAAAAAAAAACAGGGGGCGCCCCGGCACCTTTATAGCAGATGGAAATGGGGAGCGTGCCTAGTCTGCTAGCATTGGGGGGGGGGGCCTCCCCACGGCTAGCCATCCCACTTTCTATAAGGTGGCCAATGAGGGGAAGGGTCAGAGGTGTGGGGAAGCTGGAGGCCCCAAGTGGACCAGGAGCATAGAGCCTTGTGAGATCATTGTGGGTTCAAAATCTTGCATAGCCAGCACTCCCAGAGCTGTTATCCTTGCAGGTTCGCCAGGCAGGATTTGCCTGGCCAGGTGTAGTTTTTGGACCGACGGAAAGGAGGAGGAGGAGGGAAGCAAGCAGAGAAGGCAGATAGAGATGCAGGCAGAAGAAGGAGGCTGCGATAGAGCGGCGGTGGAGCACGTATGCTTGGAATCGTGGATGTTAAATGCACATAAGACAGAGGTCGGCAACCTAAGGTCCGCAGGCCGTTTCCGGCCCAAATGGGTTCTGGATCCGGCCCACGGACAGTCCAGAAATTGCCGCATGGTTCTGATTCATATTGTTCGGGTTGCGCCATTTTTTCCTCCGGAAATCACTTCTGCGCATGTCCGCGACACCGGAAATCGTGCCTGCACATGTCTGCGGCGCTGGAAATTGCTTCTGTGCATGCCCAGACACCGGAAATCGCTTCTGCGCAGGTGTGGTTTTTGGCGTCTGGGCATGCGCAGAAGCGATTTCTGGCATCGCACTGCGCCGGTCCAGCCCGCTGACTATCTCCACGGGAGTGATCCAGCCCATGCGCGGTAAGCCTTGCCGACCCCTGACTGACATAAGATGTGAGTAGCCCGCAGGAAAACCAGCCAACCTCACTGTTAAGCTAGCATTAGTGTTTCTCTTTTGGCAAAATGTTTCTGTGTTCCAGTTAGCAGTGGCTTGAATCCTAGTTTACATGGAATGGAATTACTTCATGTAATGGCGTGAATTTACCTCTCTCTCTCTCTCTCTCTCTCTCTCTCTCTCTCTCTCTTTCCCAGGTAACATAAATGGGTGCCATTTAAACTATTACTTTTTTCTGCTGGTTGCTATTCAAGGAGCAACCCTTCTCCTTTTCCTTATTGTGTCTGTCAAATACGACCGCCAAAGATCCCGGACTAACGGACCTGCCGCCAGTGTGCGGACCTGACACCTGCAAGGAAAGGAGCAGCTTTTATGACCGACGCTTGATGTCAGTTGAACCATCCACCTCCAAGTTCTTCAATGCTAATACAGTGGGCGTTTGTCGCCAGGAAACACGTTCTTTAAACTTGCATGTTAACATTGCGTTCTTGCCTCGGCCCTCTTTTTTCCTTCCCCTGTAAAAGTAGGTAAGTGCCTTACGTTAGCAAGATGGCCTTGTCTTCCCCGGCGCCCAGAGATGTGGCGCAAGCTCTGTTTTTCAAGTCTGTTACCTTCGGGCGCAGAAGATGCGCAGAACTTATTCCAAGCTGTTTCCTTCAGTCTGTTCAAGCTGGGGGTGATTTAGCCTTTGGAAACAGAAGCGATGAATGACTGCCTACTAAGGAGACGTTTAATTTCTTTGAAGAACGACTTTGAACGAAATGAGCAAGAGAAGGTTGCTTATCCATTTCCCCAGAAATAATGTCCTCCTTTCTTAAAACTGAAGTGTCATTGTGGATGGGGGTGAGAAGTCTCTATTGTTGGCCCTGGTTATATGGGAATGAAGTGGTGTGGAATTTTTCATTCCTGTGTTGTCCAAAAAGGGAAGCGACTTCAACCTACGTTGGTATTTTCCAGGGCAAAAGTTATGAAACTACTGTAATGAACAGGCTTCTGTTGTTGTCTCATTTCTATCCGTTAAATCATTTCGTGGCAGGAAACTGAGCTGGTATCAGAGTCTTTCCTTTTTCTTCCTTCCTTTTCTGTTGCCTCATGCCTTGAGAATTTATCCTTTTCTTTTTTTAGGTAGGAGTTGAAATGTACTCAAGGGTTTGGGATATACTGTGTGCTGTGAATAAGCAAATCTGTTGCTGTTCCCTCGTTTTTAGGTCACTTTCCCACTTAAAAGCTGATGGCGTGGACGGGAGTAGAAACTAAAAGTATTTGAAAGTGTAATTTGGATGGACATTCTGAAGGGCACAGCCAATTTGTAGCGGAGGCCCAAGATGGATGGAAGTTTTTTGTGTGTGGTGGGACGTCTACATTGACTGCTAGCCAAAATGCTTCTGCATCAAAACCCCACCTTGTGGAGGACAAGGCTCTTGTATATAAATCAGGGAGAGGGAACATTTGACCCTACTGAAGTTGGACCCCCAGCTCCCATCAGCCTCAGCCAGCTTGAGCAGTGGTCAGGGACAATGGGAGATGGAGCCCCAAAGAATCTGAAGGGCCGCAGGTTCTCCACCCCTGAGGTTAATCTGCCTTGAGCTTCTTAGCAGAGGGGTGTGCCATAGAAACAGTTGGGTTTCCTCAGTCATTTCCCTAGCCGCCTTAATTAACCTAACGAAAGGAAGAGGCTTTATTTCATCTTGCATGTACCTCCCTCAAATTTTCTCACAGGGCCTAATTTTCAACTACATAAAAAGCAATATTTTGCACAGAAATTGCGGAGCTCTGGCAAGTGGGAACCAACTTCACCTGATAACAAATGGTTTTTTCAACTTTTTTTTTAATTTTTGGTGGGGAGGTGATTAATTTTTAAGAGTATTCAAACATTGGAATGGAAAAGGCGCCTTTGGTTTTCTATAATTCAAGTACCTTCATTTGGAAATGTTTACAAAAGCCCATGTGCTGGGAACCTGTATTCTAGGGTGAATAAAAAATATGCTGCAGGTATTCTGTTCTCTGTAGTCTTTGATGCTCCCCCTTCTGCTGTTGAACACCAAGAAGGCGCATCGTGGCTTTACAAGTTTGCTGAGATCCATAAAGACAAAAGAAGACGATCTGGACCAGACCAAAAGGAAAATCTTGCTGGACTTGTTCAGAACTGCCTGGCATGATGCCCGAGAAAAACGAGGCCTAAAACAGGAATAATCCAGGTTCTATATCAGACTTCCTCAAACTTGGCCCTCCAGATGTTTTTGAGACCACAATTACCATAATCCCTGACCACTGTTCCTGCTAGCTAGGGATCATGGGAGCTGTAGGCCAAAAACATCTGGAGGGCCAAAGTTGAGGAAGCCTGCTCTGTATGTTAACACTTTATAATTTCTGTACAGGGATAGGGAACTTTTTTCAACCTGAGGGTCACGTTTCCTTTTGGGAAGGTTTCCAAGGGCCATATGGCAATGGCGGGTGAGGCCAGGGGCAACAAACGTAGATTTTACAGGGAGGCCAGGCTGAAGCACAAGTCCTGGGGACAGAAACCCTCGTGTAAAATGGGGGCTGGGGAACGTGATTGCTATTAAAAGTGTGTGATTGGATAAATTTCTCCCTATATTCACACAGCAGAGGTTGTAATACCCATCACTAATCCCAGGTCCCCGTCTGTAACCCCAGGTTCCTATTTCTAATCCTAAATCTCTTATCTCTAATCCTAGTCAAAACAAAATAAAAAATTCTTTCCAGTAGCACCTTAGAGACCAACTAAGTTTGTTCTTGGTATGAGCTTTCGTGTGCATGCACATGTATCTGAAGAAGTGTGCATGCACACGAAAGCTCATACCAAGAACAAACTTAGTTGGTCTCTAAGGTGCTACTGGAAAGAATTTTTTATTTTGTTTTGACTATGGCAGACCAACACGGCTACCCACCTCTAACTCTAATCCTAGGTCCCTCTCTCTAATCCCCAAATGCCTATCTCTAATCCCCAATCCCTAGCTCCAGTCCTGGGTCCCTAGTTCTACTCCCAGATCCCTAGCTGTAATCCCCATCACTAATCCCAGGACCCCAGCTCTAATCCCAGGTTCCTGGGTTCTAAGCATAAATCTCCGTCTCTAACCACAGGCCCTTGTCTAACCTTCCTGCACTCTCTCAGATAGTCCCTATCTGACTGCTAGCGTGTCATCGGTATCCAAATTAAATTCCCTCTTCTGATGGGCTCACCAGCTCCCCCTGGTTGCTGGGTCACGGAGTACCGGGATGAAAAGGGAGCCGGAGCTTCTGCAGCCACAGCACACACACACACACACACACACACACACACACACACACACACCCAGCATTCCTTGAAGAAATGTTGGGAGGCGGTGTATAAACAAAGAGCAAACCTTTAATAAATGCAGCACACTCCTCGGTCAGAACATTTTATTTCCTTCCTTCCCCGCCCCCTTTTTGTCACCAGGGTCTCTGAATACCCCAGAGAGACGACAGTGGATACAATCAGTTGCATAATTTCACTCTCTTTTTTTTAATATGGAGGGACTTGGCAGAGGCCCAATCTCTGGTAATTATGACCATTTATGAAGATTAATTTGGCACTTATCAAAAGGAGACAGTCCCTTTCATTCAAAGGTTTACAAGGTTGCTTTCCACCAATGTGTGTTTTCCATTTCCCATTCTTCTTCTAGAGAAGACTAATCAATTAAGTTTATGGCTAATTAAAGAAATACCTTGCCATGCATCGTTTAAGAGTTATGGTTGATTTGGCCTTTTTTCAGATTGATTTAATGTAGCAGAAACATCTCTCACGTTAAAGGATGTTTTGTGAGATGCTAACCAGGGCAGGGGTTTGTAAAGTAATAATTTAAGCTGCAGTCTTAGAAGTAAGTCTATACAAAAAGGGGGGGGGTCATTTTATTTATTGCCATTTATAAACTGCCTTTCTCCCAAGGCAGTTTACCATTTAAAATATTGACACTGACAAACGGCACAAAATATTCTCGGGCCTATTGACAGAGCTGATGGAACTGTCTTCCTGGGCTGGGAAGGGCTGGCGCTCAGTTCTAGAACATCTGCTTTGTATGCAGAAGGTCCCAGGTTCAATCCCTGTCATCTCCACGTAGGAATCTCCCCTGCCTGGAAATTGGGAGGGTGGCTGCCAGGCAGTGTGAGTGAGCAGTACTGAATAATGTGGACCAATGATCTTGCTCCTGCTCCAGATGTTAGGACCTAAACCACTGGATTCAAGTTACAAGAAAGGAGATTCCGAGTCAACATCAGGAAGAACTTTCTGACAGTAAGAGCTGTTTGACCATGGAACAGTCTCCTTAGGGAGGTTGTGGGCTCTCCTTCCTTGGAGGTTTTTAAGCAGAGTTTGGATGGCCATCTGTCATGGATGCTTTAGCTAAGATTCCTGCATTGCAGGGGCTTGGACCAGATGATCCTCAAGGTCCTTTCCAACTCCACAATACTACGATTCTATGAAACACAACAGGACAACAACAGTAGTTTTGTGGTTGACAACAAAAATTAAATAAATTATTATTATTAAAAAAAATTCTATTAGACGACAAGTAAATTACATTCATTATTTATTAGGTGACAACAAACTGAATAACTAGTTTTGTATGAGGTGACAAACAGAATGAATTATTAGGTGACAAATACATTGCATATAGTATTTATTAGGTGGTGATAATTGGAGCAAATTAATAAATAATTTTGTATTAGGCAACATAGATTGCATTATTATTATTATTATTATTATTATTATTATTATTATTATTATTATTATTATATCAGCTTTCCATGACCCCCAAGCATGCTTAATCTTCATTCAGATGTTTGTACATTTGCCTGTTTGTTTTGAGAAGTTGCAAGTTGTTTTTCTGCTGTGTGTGTGTGTGTGTGTGTGTGTTTCTTCAAAGCTCAGTACTTCCGCAAGCCTGCCAATCCTTCCCTTTTGACCACGGATGGTTCCGTGTTGGCCACGTAAGGAGCCACCTTCCGCGAATGAGTTCTGCATTGGTATCTACGGCGGCAAAAACTCCTTTGATTGCAGGGTGGAAATAGGCTTCCGCTTTTAATCTGGAAGAATGATTCCCTGGGTACCTGTTTGCTGTGATGTGTCTGCTGAGTTTAGGACCCACCCGCAACGGATTGGCGGTGACCATTTCAAAGCAAGGTTGCCCCAGCTAGCAATGAAATCAATTCACAGCCAACCAAGGACCCATCTGCAAGGAATCGAAATCCATTTGCAGATGGAGATATTATTAATCGGAGAAAACTGCCCCCTCCCAAAACCTTGCCAACATCATCCTTGAGACTACTAGGCAAGATATACTGGTTCCTGAAATTGTTCAGCTCGGTGGAAAGATAATTTCATTTGGACAGTGTATATGTTTGGGTGGTTGGCAGTTTCCCTGTAGTGAGAATTATAAACCGGCAAAGACAATCAGATGTTGGTCAACGTGAGTCTCAGACCACACAGTAATTCCTTGATTCTTTACGCCGGTGCTTTGCACGGCCTTCCCTAGCCTAGGGTCTTCCAGATGTTGGATGCCAGTTCCCATCCAGTGCCAGATCTACAGATGTTGCTGAAAGGGGGCAATGGTCTGCATGTGGGGGGAACCTTTAAGGTTCATGTCACCACCACTGAGAGAAGGAAACTAGTATAGACTTCTTTTCCTCGGTGACAGCTGCAGGGCGTCATGAGAAAGAAAGAGAAGGTCCTTCTCCTCTTGGTGTCCCATCAACTTTTGCTTCTTAGCGGAGGCAGGAGTGGGATCACTGCCCCCGCTTTGCCACCGCTGTAGAAAACTTGAATTGACATTTGTTCTGATTCAGTTTTAAAGAGCAGATTTTCAAGGGAAAAGCTCGGTGCGGGGGGGGGTTCGGACACGGAACGTTAAAGAGTGGACCTCTGCGTGGAAAGAGCGGGATGAAAGGTAAATGTGGATAAGCTCTCAGGCATTCTTATGAAGGTGTTTTTTGTGTTTTTTTTTACATAATGTCACACTGCATCATGCAACTGGAAGTCTTTAATCCAGGCATAGGCCATCCTTGACCACTGGTCCTGTTAGCTAGGGATCATGGGAGTTGTAGTCCCAAGACATCTGGAGGGCCGAGTTTGCCTATGACTGCTTTAATCTTAGAAACAAATTGAGTTTTCTTACTGATGTCGAAGTTGCACTGGATCAGGGGATTTGTAGTCAGATCATTCCCCATTCCACTTTCTTTCACATTTTTCACTGCAAGAGATCATTTTGGGTGCAAAACCTATTCATTTTTAATGGAGCCCACTCCTTTGCTTGTATCATATTGGGCAAAATGAGCTTATTCCATTTTGTCCAATGATATATTTAATACTTTATTATGTATCCTGTTTCTACCTGCATGCAAGGACCAGAGTGATAAACTCAGAACACGCTCCAGTGGCTAAAACAAGTAATACAAGCTTCTTTAGCTAAATATCCTTAGGTTTTCATGGGTTTTTTTCCCTCCAAAGAGGCAAAGATATACTGCTTAAGGAGTGCCAGTATTTGATAGCTTGATGGCATAGAATTATGTGATCATGAAATTATACAGCCCAACCTTTAGAATCGTGGCAAGACACGAGTGTTGACTTCATCAGATTTCCCGTACCGATATTTAAATGTAATCTCCAATCGTTATTTTTTTTTAAGAAAAAAATGGAGGCTACCACTTGATAACCCCTGGCTTGAACTACTGCACTGAGACTCATTGAAGGGAAGAAAGAGCAAAATGATGGATTTGGGGAAGGATCCAGGGAAATAAGCTTCATTTGCCAGACAGAACTTCTGATCTTTTTGACATGAGAGGCCATGACAGACTGGTAGGTTGGTGTACGCAGGGCGTGAGCCACCCAGGGGCTGTGCTAGGATACAGTGCCATGACACAAATTTGCATATGCCGCACACAGATATATGCTGCTGTTGCCATCTGTCTGTCTCAGGAGACAATGGAAGAGTGTCCCTTTGGAGATGAAGTCAAATTGTTGGAAGGTTACAGTACCTGCTGCGGCTGTAGAGACCAATGCAGGAGAGACATGTCTTGTTGCAGCCGGGGCAGAGGAAGACGTCCAGTTGTGTTGCTGCAAGTGCACCATGGCGTTTCTTCTCTCTCTGCTCCTCTCGGCGATCGTTCCTCCCCTGGTCACTGCTACTTGGTGGAATGCTCTGTCTTGCTGTAAGCAAAGTAAAATAAATAATGCAGTTTTTTTTAAGGGAGTGAGGAAAGAAGATGATAAAGAGCCTTTCACAGAAGACAGAAGGCTTGGACCGCCTGCTAGTAACACCCTCCTATAATTTGTGAGAAACTTAAACTTACAATACACATTGCAAAAAAAAAAAAAAATCACATGCAAATGATAGTATTAGAAACATTTTTCCGAGAACTGTTATTAAAGGCTGCTTTTTGTCGTTATTCTTACACGTACATCCCACCTTTCCTCCAAGGAGCTCAAGATTGTTCCTCTCCCACTTCATCCTCACAACAACGCTGTGAGGTAGATTAGACCTTAGAGGAAGGGACACCCATTGAGCCTCATGGCTGCGGGGGAATTTGAACCCTGGTCTCTCCCAAGTGGCAATCCAGCACTCTATCCTCTACACCACGTTGGCTGTCAGTGCTATCCTTATTGCCCTCAGATAACATTAGAGCTGCATTTTGGGAGGTTGGCTGTGTAGGAAAAGCAAATGGCACTGGCCAAAGGTGGGATTGGCAAGTCAGATGGCAAGGAGGCCAACAGTAGGTGGTGCCAGATCCAATGACAGGGATACCCAACTACCTTATTTTTCCATGAAGTTTTTTGACTCAAAAATCATGTCAAAAAACGGGGGTCGTCCAATACACGGATAGTGGCATGGGGGGGGGGAGAGAAGCAGCATGCCCGCCAGCTAGCCGGTTGGTGGGAGCGCAGTTTCCTGCAATGCCGCGGGGAGCGATCTGGGGGCACTGGCTGGTGTGAGTGCAACTTCCCCTGATGCCGCTGTGCACGGGGAGCACTCCCTGGATCGTTTCCTGCGCACAGCGGCATTGAGGGAAGTTGCCCTCTGGCCGCTGCGTGCAGGCAGTGGCGTAGCAAGGTGGGGGCATTGAGAGCGGCACGCCCCCTGTTCCAGCCTGGAGGGGGGTGTGACACTTGGCCACACACACACACACCGCACAACTCCCAAGCCGCCGCCCAGCACCACTTCCGTGCGACGGCTGCTTGAGCGGCAACTCTCTGCTCCCGCGCTGCAGCCTTACGAGTTGCCGCACAGACGGGGTGCCGCTCACGCCCAGCATCCCTCACGGACTGTGCATATGCACACTTGCGCAGTCTGTACCAGGTGCCAGGTGCGAGCAGCCGCCGCTCAGACGGGCTGAGGCAGCCTGTCCGTGCGGCTGCTTGCGCCCGGCAGCCTTGCGAGTTGCTTGCACCCGGCAGCCTGGATGGAATGTGCTCCGTACCGCGCATGCAGCATGATGTCACGACACATGCGTGCTGCGGAGCAGCACCCCACCCCTGGGGGGTGCCCCCGCGTTTGCCGCTCGGGGTGGCAAAGCAGCTCCGTACGCCACTGCTTGCAGGAAATGATATAGTGAGTGTTTCCTGCCCACAGCTACGTGGGGGGAGGGGCTCAACAACTTTGTACCATCTCCCCTCATTTTCTTAAAATTGAGCCCCCCCAAAATAGGGTGGGGTCTTATACATGGGGGCATCTGATAGACGGGAAAATACGGTAATTCTAGTCCTGCCTTTCTCCTCTGCCCCTGCTCAGTTCTACAAGGGCAACACAGAGATTTGGGAGGAGGCAGATGTCAGGCAGTGCCCCCCTCTCACTGGACTGGATATGAGTAAGGTTGGTGACCTGATGGACTGGCCTTCACTACCTGGCGCCGTTCCTTTCTTTGCCACTCTCTGGCATCTCCAGCTAATGTGAAAGATCCCTTCCATCCTTTTGCTAGCCACCCCAGAGACCTGACTAGCCTCTGCCGATTTACTCAGTGGGAAGAAGAAAAGCAAAGAAGGGGGGTGGGAAGGATATCTCCTCTCCGCGTGCGACAGGATTAAATTGAAGCAGGTGATTACCTGTAATTTGAGGCTTTTTGCTTCCGTATCAAAGGCCCATCCGTCAGAAACACAAGGCAGGTGTTCTTCTCCTGCTAAAATGCATAGATCTGCACAATGAACAAGGTAATAGCAGAGCGCGGTTGCGGGGAAATTGAATAAAATCAGCCCAAGTCGGGAAGGAGGGAGAAGGGGCTGCCCTGCTGTCACTCCAGAGCCCTGCTGCAGATTTCGTTTGCAGAAGAGATTTCCACACATTACTAGAAAAATACACCTGAAATGAAGGAATCTTCAGATTATGTTCGGCAAGGGATTCATGGCGGTTGCTCAGGTTCACTGAAAGGTGGACAACTGTACATCCCCAGCTTCCCCCCAAAGAGTAAATGTTTCTACAAACGAGGGACACGGGAAGCTGCATTATACCGAGTCAAGCCATGGGTCGATTTAGGTCAGTGTTGTCTACACTGGCTGACAGTGACTCTCAAGGGTTTCAGACATCCCCACTGACAGATGCCAGGGATTGAGGCCTTTGGGGGCTTTCTGCGTCACTGAGCAATGGTGCTTTCCCCTCGTGCAAACCTTTCCCCCCCAAGGACAAAAGAGGGCACCAAAGCGCACGCAGCCAACATATGCTAATCCGTGTGTATAGATGCAAATTTCTAATTTACATGGAAATGGAATGCAGGTGACCTGCCTGGCTGCTCAGTCATGATGGGCAAGTTCAAGGCCCATCAGTGATCCTCCCTTCTCCGGGTTCTTTGCCTGTGAAGCAGCCTTGGACCTGGCAGAGGACTGTCCTTTACAAAGGAGGATGCACAACTATCCAAAGGGTGGGAATGAACGTCACGCTCAGCGCAGCCATTTCACAATTCTTGGCAGAACAATCTCCCACCTCTTCCCTCTGCACACTGTTCTGAAGGTTCTCCAAACACGCACACTCATCCAATTTTGAGGGTGTGTGGCAGAAGGGAAGAGGAGAAAGGCCCCATTGCACTAGTGGGAGTCTTTCTTTGCAAGCAGCCCAGTTGTACAACAAACTTCTCCCCTCTCCCCAGTCCTGCTTTCAAGCATAGGCTGCCCACAACCCTGGTCTGGCCCTGACAAATGGCATTGCTACCTAGAATTTGGACTGTTGAGTTTTTCTCTCCCTAGCTTTAGGGAAAGGGACGCGGGTGGCGCTGTGGGTTAAACCACAGAGCCTAGGGCTTGCTGATCAGAAGGTCAGCGGTTCGAATCCCCACAATGGGGTGAGCTCCCGTTGCTCGGTCCCAGCTCCTGCCCACCTAGCAGTTCGAAAGCACGTCAAAAGTGCAAGTAGATAAATAGGTACCACTCCAGCGGGAAGGTAAACGGTGGTTCGCCAGAAGCGGCTTTGTCATGCTGGCCACATGACCCGGAAGCTGTACGCCGGCTCCCTCGGCCAGTAACGCGAGATGAGCGCCGCAACCCCAGAGTCGGACACGACTGGACCTAATGGTCAGGGGTCCCTTTACCTTTACCTTTAGGGAGGAATGGTCCACCTAGCCTCCGAATACACTGAAAAGTGCATGCATCTTGCCTCAAACCTGGCTCAAAGCTTCCTCCCTCTCCATCTGACAGCATGCTCATTTTCTTTAAAACATGGAGGACTAGAAACATGGTTAAGAGATAAACCACTGTGAATCTCTGAAGGAAACTCTCACACAAAGTTTTGTAAATCTTCCTTACAGCCATGTTCCCCATGGGACATGAGGACCAGAATCTTGCTTTATAATAAAACCATGACTTTGGGGGGAGTTGAGATTGCGTTCCAGGTGGACAATGATGCTCACTTTCCATTTCCTTGGTTTGATTTGCCTTTCTCCCACATTTCAATCAACCATTCAGTTTGATGTAACGAGATATATTTTAACAGGCCCGGCACTGTTCACTGAGGGACCAGCAATGGAAAATCCATTACTCTGTTGTAAAGTATTGGTGAAAAGTTAATAATTTTGTAAGTGCCCTGCCAGAATCATAACGACATCTAAATTCCTAGGCATAAAGTTTGATGATCTCCAGTATTGTTAAATTGCCCTGCGTAATACAACGGAAAAGAAAAGCAGCAACGCAAAGTACTTGTAAATGAAAAAAATATGTGAGGAGAAGCAATAACTCAAAATTGCAGCGTGTGTGTGGCTACAGGAGTGCTCTTAATATTGGCAGAGCACTTGAAATATTTTTATACCAATTTTCGATGGAATGGAAATCAAATATCCTAATGTGTGGGGATTTTGTGAAGTGCAAAATGGATTGAATTGTTCACCAGGTGTTATAGCAACAACTTTCAAAAAATTATATACACATGTACATAAAGAAAGAGAGAGTGTTTAAGGGTCACTGTTGTTAACAATCCAATTATTTTTAAGAGCATGGTTTTAAAAGCATTTTCTTCCTCCAGATTTCTAGCTGTTGCGGGAGTTTGTTAACTATGTGGAAAACCCCTGAGAATGTGATGGTCAATGAATCTTTTGCAAGGTTAACCCACTTCCCCAATTTCATATGACAGGCAGTGTTTGTGGGATGGGGTGTGTTGCAGGAACCCCTGAGCACAGAGGGCCATTGCCCCCCAATATATGACATTAAATAAACACACACACAAATGAACACAAACACAAATCCCTCTCCCCCTGCCTCTCTTCCCTGCCATCATTCCAGCTGGGATGGAAACCATGATTGTGAGTGCAGTGAGGGGACAGGGAGTGATTAACCCTTTCTCCTTTATGATGGTCCCAATCAGGGGCGTAGGAAGGGGGGCGCAGGAGGCGGCTCACCCCAGGTGTCATCCCTGAGGGGGTGACAAAATGGCACACAGTGGGGGGTGGCACTTACCGCGGGGCCTGGCCTGCAGTGCGCCCGAGCCATGTGTCTCTCCTGGGAGTGATGCGGTGACTCGGGGCCCCGCGCTGCCCGAAACGGCAGCTTGCGCCTGCCAGGCAGACTCTGTGGGCAGCTCACCACGGTGCCCCCCCAAGGCGGATCACCCCACCCCCATGGGCGGATCCACGGGATCACCTTCATCCTGCTGCTCCGGCTGCCCCTGGTCCCAATTAAAATCACCTATCCCCAGCCTGTGGGACAAGGGCATTCTCCACCTGACCGCAGAATAACCTCTTGAGTCAAGAAGTCTGGAAGCAAACTAGCAATTATTGTCAAAACAAAATATAAAATAAATAAATAAAAAATAAAAAATACCTTCCAGTAGCACCTTAGAGACCAACTAAATTTGTTCTTGGTATGAGCTTTCGTGTGCATGCACACTTCTTCAGAACACTGAAACAGAATCATCACCAGACTGAAATAGAAGTGAGATTAGTGAGAACTCATTACCAAACTTAAAACCATGGAGAGACCTGGTCTGAACAAAGACATTGGATTCTTATCTCATTATACATGACAAAGCTATCTTTAGCCATCTCACCCCTTGCTTTTTCCTGTAAGACCAATTGCAGTCGTCAACAGGTTTTCCACACCTATCAGCCAATCCCCCATTCCCACCACCCTTCTGAGTAATACCCCTCCCTCACTATATATAAGGGTCTGGTGACTTCCGTTTCAGTGTATCTGAAGAAGTGTGCATGCACACGAAAGCTCATACCAAGAACAAACTTAGTTGGTCTCTAAGGTGCTACTGGAAGGATTTTTTTATTTTTTATTTTGTTTTGACTATGGCAGACCAACACGGCTACCTACCTGTAACTAACAATTATTGGGTGCTGCTGAACCGTTAAGTCTGGAAACACACTATGAACCAGCTTCTTGTGTTCTTTTTTTCAAGAATTTATTGAATTTTAATAATACAACAAACACGAAATACAACAAAACACTACAAAAACCACAAAAAAACAAAAATGCAAATACAAAAATCCACCAAAAAAACAAACAAACTAAAAATCTTAACAAACACTTATTTAACTATCCTTATAATATTACTAACATTATTTGGGGAACTCCTCACATCCTCTCTTTCTGCGTTCTTGTGTTCTTTTTTTCCCCTTGAATTGCTCAGTCGCAGTTAAACTATCGAACTGACTTCCAAAAGTTGCAATGCGGCCCACCAACTTGGAAGGCGTTGAAAGTGGTTTGGACAAATTCACGAGGGTAAGGCTATCGATGGCTACTAGCCGAAATGGCTACATTCTGTCTTCACCTTTGAATGCCTCTGAATACCTGCTGCTGGCAATCACAAGTGTGGAGAGTGCTGTTGTGCTGAGGCCCTGCTTCCAAGCTTCCTAGGGGCACCTGGGTGCTGGACTAGAGGGGCCACCTTTGGCCTGATACAGCAGGGCTCTTCTTCTTTAGTTTTACAGTTTTGAAATAGCTATTGATAAATATGGACAGAAATGCAGAGAGACAGATAGGCCAGTGTTTTTCAACCTTTTTTGGGCAAAGGCACACTTGTTTCATGAAAAAAATCACGAGGCACACCACCATTAGAAAATGTTAAAAAAATTAACTCTGTGCCTATATTGACTATATATAAAGTAATTCTCTTGAATTTTTCAATTTTTCCCACGGCACACCAGGCAACATCTCGCGGCACACTAGTGTGCCGCGGAACAGTGGTTGAAAAACACTGAGATAGGCGTCCCCCAGCAAGTCTCCAAACTGAACATGCTCAAAGTATCAAAGTTGCGGCACACACACACACACACACACACAGAGAGATACATTGTGCATTCAGTTTATTCCTCCTGCATCCCGATCAGGAGATTAATGTATTTCTGCAATGCAATCGGGGTTATTTTTTTATTAAAGCAAAGCGAAACCTTTGCCGTTCTAATATGATATATTAAGCAATCCTGCCTTCAATCTGGTTCCTGTGCCATCCTCTGGTATGGCTGGCTTTCCATTTAAATATGATCATGTCAGTTCCACTTGGCAGACAAAAGCTGCATCAAGTTGCGGAGAGGAGGAGGCCAGGGGATGAGACGCAAATGCTAAATGTATTCTCCGGCTGCCTTGTAAGGTGACACAGTTAACACCGCTGATGTACACTAAAGCAAATATGCGCCTTAAAACTCACCGTGCTCCAGGAGCCCCGGCGTGGTGTTGGGACACCTGTAGAATGGGTGCGTTGTTCCAGGGAGGAGAGAGAGGGAGAGTTCCACTGTGGTGGGGATTGCACGAGGAGTTGGGAACAGTGTGATGCAGCAGCAAAAAAGGCTAATGCTATTCTAGGCTGCATCACTGGAAGTAGAGTGTCCCAATCAAGGGAAGTAATATTCCCACACTATTCTGTCTTGACCAGACTCCACCTGGAGTCCTGGGTCCAAGTTCTGGGCGCTACAGTTTAAGAAAGATATCGATAAGCTGGAACAGGGGTCCCCAAACTAAGGCCCGGGGGCCAGATGCGACCCAATTGCCTTCTAAATCCGGCCCACAGACGGTCCGGGAATCAGCATGTTTTTACATGAGTAGAATGTGTCCTTTTATTTAAAATGCATCTCTGGGTTATTTGTGGGGCCTGCCTGGTGTTTTTACATGAGTAGAATGTGTGCTTTTATTTAAAATGCATCTCTGGGTTATTTGTGGGGCCTGCCTGGTGTTTTTACATGAGTAGAATGTGTCCTTTTATTTAAAATGCATCTCTGGGTTATTTGTGGGGCCTGCCTGGTGTTTTTACATGAGTAGAATGTGTGCTTTTATTTAAAATGCATCTCTGGGTTATTTGTGGGGCCTGCCTGGTGTTTTTACATGAGTAGAATGTGTGCTTTTATTTAAAATGCATCTCTGGGTTATTTGTGGGGCATAGGAATTCATTCATATTTTTCCCCCAAAATATAGTCTGGCCCCCCACAACGTATGAGGGACAGTTGACCGGCCCCCTGCTGAAAAAGTTTGCTGACTCCTGAGCTGGAACATGTGCAAAGGACGGCAACCAAGATGATGAAGGGTCTGGAAACCAAGCCTGATGAGGAACAGTTGAGGGAGCTGGGTATGTTTAGCCTGGAAAAGAGGAGACTGAGGGGAGATATGAAAGCCATCTTCAAACATCTGAAGGGGCTGTCACATGGAAGATGGATCAAGTTTGTTTTCTCCTGCTCCGAAAGGTAGGACGTGAACCAATGGCTTCAAGTTACAAGAAAGGAGATTACGACTAAACATCAGAAAAAAACTCTCTGATGGTAAGAGCTGTTTCACAGTGGAATGGACCCGCCTCAGAACGTGAGGTTGGTCTACAGAGGTTGGAATTATGGAGGACGGGACACTAGCTGACACTTGGAGTCCCTTCCATCTCTACAATTTGATGATTCCAAGGCTCTGATTCAACTCCTTACACCTGGCCTGCCTCAGAGTAAAAAGGAAAAGAGAGAAAAATGTAATTTCAAGGGTGTCTTGGCAACATATGATTGATTCTCTTGACAAGGGAAATGTAGTGATGGCTGACAAAGTGAAAGAGAATAAGACAGGTGGGAAGTGGGTCAGGACGGTAGTGTAAAGTGGCAGCAGGTTGTAGATTCTAGGAAATGGTTGCAAGGTCAGTTTCTGATTTCTGATAGATTGCTGTGTGCCTAGGCCTTCAGAAACTGGAAATAGAGGTTTCATGGGACTCCGTAGCTGGGATCCTAGGATAAGTTTCAGTGCAACCCTCCTCCACCTGCCTATTCAAAAGTGGAAGTCCCGTTGATTTAAATGCTACCAACCGGAGATTAAACAAAAAACCACCTCAGAGCAAATGCAAAACAAGTCAAAAGCAAGGAATGTTTTTTGTTTTGTTTTGTTACTCTGATTAATTTCATTTGTTAATTTCTACCTATGAAGCACCTCAATGCGGCGTCACAATACAATAAAAGCATATAAAACAATTGCATATATAAAAGCAGTTAAAAGACAATAATTCTATAAAAACAAGTTCAGGTGCACTGTAGATGCAGACTGGGGTTTTAAAATTTAAAAAACCACCACTTTAAAAAGCTTGTTGAAAGAGGAAAGTCTTCAACAGGTGCTGAAATGGCATGGAGACAGAACCTGTCTGAGATGTAACAGGAGGGCGGTCCAACATAGTGTGGGGCAGATTTCTCCATTTCCTTTTCAAGTCTCCTAACCAAAGGTTAACCTTCCAAAGTCCCTGATTTTTTGGAGGGGTGTGTGTGTTATATAGGCATAACATTTCCATATCATTCAGAGAGGCCAAGATAGTCAAACTGAGAGCTTGCTACCTCACAGAACTCAATGTCACAGGTAGCATAAGGTAAAGGTAAAGGGACCCCTGACAGTTAAGTCCAGTCGCGGACGACTCTGGGGTTGCGGCACTCATCTCGTGTTACTGGCTGAGGGAGCGGCGTACAGCTTCCGGGTCATGTGGCCAGCATGACTAAGCCGCTTCTGGTGAACAGAGCAGCGCACGGAAACGCCGTTTACCTTCCCGCCGGAGCGGTACCTATTTATCTACTTGCACTTTGACGTGCTTTCAAACTGCTAGGTTGGCAGGAGCAGGGACCGAGCAACGGGAGCTCACCCCATCGCAGGGATTCGAACCGCCAACCTTCTGATCGGCAAGCCCTAGGCCTTGTATCCTTTCCAGAAGCAGCTGAACAGTCATTGTGGGAAGCAAAATTCTGAACTGTGTAGATATTTGGACTGATGCAATAAGGCTCTACTTATGTCCTGAATGGAACCTCCATGTGTAGAGGAAAGGTACCATTGAGTAGATGCTGCAGACAACACAAGAGGATGGTTTGCTTCAAACCCTGACAGCATTTGTAGAAAAGAAGACTTCAATTTTATAGGAAACAATTTTGAGTGTGTGTGTAATGTGTTTCTATGCTGGGCAGGTGCAGAAAAGCAGGATTATGAAGGGACTGCTTACAGGCGCAGACTCTGTATGGATAAATACGATAACATTTGGAATGAGTTTATACAAAATGTAGTAGGCTATTAACATTTTCTTTTTTTTTTTTTTTAATAAGAATTTATTGGCATTTTTCATAACACAACATAAACCCCACCCACACCAACATATATAACACAAATACAAACATAGCCAGGATTTTTCTTCTTACTTATATCCATAAAAAAAAAAATTCTTGTTTCGAATCTTGACACATGACTTCCCCTGCCTATTCACCTTCGGTTTTAAATCAATCTTCTTTTTTTATAACACCTTTTCTCTAAAAATTAACTTTAGTTAAAAATAAAACAATCATCTTAATCTTCTTACTTTATCATAAATCTTAACAAAATATTCTCAAAAAATCTAAACTTATTTCTTCTTTCCTTTATCATGCTGCTATTAACATAAAATCTCAATATCTCCTTACTTATTCACTATAAACTTATAATTAACAACCTTCACCCTCCGATTTCAGATACCATAACAGACCATTTAGATTTACAATTAATGCTTCACCCCACACCCCCTCTGTCCATTGTCTTTCTCTGTCTTTCGCCGGAACCAATCTTCCATTTATCTTCTTTTCCCAATTGTCCACAGATCCAGACAACATTAAGCACAAACCTTGCATCGAGCATCAGGATACTCATCACCTCTCTTCTGGGCTCCTCCGTTTCTTTGTAGCATACTTCTTCTTCTTGTAGATATCTTAATTCCATGTCCCTTGCCCCCGAGCTCCCACCTCGGGGACTGGATATTGCAGATTTTACCGTTCCGGGGCTGCCACCCCCAAAGAACGGGTCTTTTTCCCGGAGTCGCCCAGCCATTTCCAACCATCCTTCAAGCATCCCTTCTAACTCTCTGCCAAGGTATTCTTCGATTGTATAAAACTTTTGAAAAGCCTCCTCTGTGGAAAGTAAATTCTTTTTATTTATTATCCCACTCAAGACTTTCAATTTCCGATTAAGCAGTTCCAGTTTCAAGACAGTAAGCATTTCTTTGTCCGTTAGTCCAGAGTTCAAAACAAGTTGAAGCACAAAGTGCAGCATGTTGGGGGAAGGGGTGAGTGTCAAATTTCAGTTCCTGTCTCTTCCTTCCTTTGTTTCAATTGTTTCCCACGTCAGTCCAAATTTTCCATCGCCATTTTTCTGAAGCCAGAGCGTAAAGACCAAAACTTTTAAACGGAGATATTTTCTACCCACTTAATCCCCAGAGGGAAATCTCAGCAGTCTCAGTCTTCAAATTTCAAACACTTTGTATCCATTATTGTAGCAGCAGTCACTTAAACTGGTTATTTTCTTTCTTTCTCCCGAAGGGAAAGAGGCAGGCTCCCTTTCCTCTTTCCCCGGATCGTTGCAAAAATATAAAAGTCAATCAAATACTCACAACCACCGGGTTCTTTTAATCGTTAAAGACAGGTAGAACTTAGACGCTCGTCACGGGATTTGTCGCCGCATTTACATCCCGGTTGGGGCATGTCCCCTATAGCCCGGCTCCGTTGTCCCTTCACCCCCACTCCCCCTTTACAGGGGGAGCGAGGGAAGGGTTCGGAGCCACAGCGGGCACAGCCGGGGAGCCCAGGGTGCGGGACGCTCTTCCCGCACCCCACCGGAGCCCCGCTTTGCGGTAGCGGGGCTCCAACCCCCGGGATGGACTGGGCGCTTCGCAGCCGAAGCAGCCCACGACCACCCGCAATGGCGTGGCCGCCGGAAGTTGGCTATTAACATTTTCATAAGCAGTAGGACATTAACACTATACCAGTTTATACAAGAATGTATGGGAATATCATATATTGTTGTTGTTTTGCATATTTTCGCTTTTATATTTATGTTTGCTATTTTTCTCTCTCTCACTTTCCCTTCATTTTTTCTGTATCACTTTATTTCTTTTAATTGAAACCACCTTAATAAAATATAAATATCAAAAAGCAAGTTCTTATTTCCCTGTAAGAGTGTCCCTAGAGGTAACACTTTCCTCCCCACTTACAATCAGGAATGAATTGGGGGGGGGGATGATGTGGGTCAGACAGAGGTGGATTTAGGGCAGCACAACCAGTTTCCCCACACTGGGCACCAAGCCTAGGAGGCAACCTAGGCTGTTGCAACTGTGGTGTCATGAATTGAGCAGGAGGTGGGAGGCGAGGCGAGGGGCACTGAATGTTGGCCTTGCACAGAGCACCGCTGAAATTTGAAAGACCAAAGTCTGCCTCTGGTTCAGAGGTGGAACCTGGAGGAATATGACAAATCAGGGGCAGAACTAGAATCATAGAGTTGGAAGGGACCACAAGGTTCATCTAATCCAACCCCCTGCAATGCAGGAATCCTTTGCCTAAGGTGGGGCTCGAACCCACAACCCTGAAATTAGAAGTCTCACACTCTACCAACTGAGTGATGTGAGCAGATTAAGCCAGATATGTCTATGCGTGCACACATACGTACGCCCCTTCTCCAGCCTCCAGCGTCATTACATTTCATAGGCACATTCCAACCAGGAAAAAACACTCGAGGAAGAAATCGGACATAATCTGGAAGCTGAGGGGCAGGATCTGGCCAGCTCTAGGAGGATCCTGCTGTCCCCTGGCCAATCATGTATGAAACCAAACAGAAACTTGACTTTCCTGCAGGGGCAGAAGACCTGTTGGCTTTCTTGTGTTGCCAGACGACTTCCTTCATCAAACCTGACCACGCTGGTTGGAGCTGGCGGCAGGTGGACTCCAGCAACATCTGGAGGGCCCCAGCCTCCCCAAGCCTTGGTATACTGGCTTTCAGACCTTCTCACTGATGACCAGATAGATGAGGTTTAATGGCTGGACCAGCAAGAGAAGTTTCACTAGTTGTATCAGTGAGAAAGCTGAGAGGTTGGCATCTCTAAGAGATTGGCAACTGTGATTTGGTGATTTGGCATGGCAAGGTGAACAACCGCTAGGCCTACTCAGTTCCTGGCATGTCTAGGGTACCACAGTGCCACCCAAAGCATGCTTAATTGCTCACCATTTGCAGCAGACAGAATTAAACAGTAACTCCCCCCCCCCAGTTATTTCCAATTTGTCTCCTAACAATGGCGTAACCTGTGGGCCAAAGTCAACCCATCAGCTGCTTCCTGGACCTATAAATTGTCTAATTAGCATAAGCATGCAAAATATGTGGCAATTGGGGGTGTGATTATTTCCCTCTTTGTAATCAGGCTTTTGTGTTTCAAAATACTACTGGAAAACAAATTGCTAATTGCGGGAAATCTTGATTTTAATTGACACGGAAGAGATGTATTGGGGCAAGGGGGAGTGGAAAATATCACTAAAGTAAAGACCAGAGTGACACGCTTTGCATGCAAAACTCGTGTTTTCATTAGAAATGTACAGCTTCTCGGGATGTATAATGCAACCCACATAATCGATCGCATGACATGGTGCACACACGCCATTTGAATGGCAATGCCTATCAACTTGAGGGGGCAGCTCCACAGAACATTTATGGGGGAGTGAGGTTTCTTTGGCCCCCCAGGAGTTGGCTCCTATGCCTCCTTGGCATCTTGACTAACCACCTGAAGCTAGACATACTTTAGCAAGGAGCCTGCCTTCTCTTGCTGTTCTCCCCCAGCAACAGGTATACTGCCTTGGAACACTGAGGCTCCACAGACTCATTGTGACTAACATCCAGAAACAGAATTAGCCACAATATCTGGCAGCCAGTTTTCCCGTGGCTGCGGCATTCCCTCCATCTCTGCGTGGATATTTAGGCAGGCATTAAAGCTTCCACGGCGCCTCTGGAAAGTCTTTTAAGTACACGACAAAGCTTATGGCAAACTCGGCTACTGTGCTGAAGCCAGCAGAGCTTAAGAAGAGGAGGGAGAGGCAGAGAGACAAGCAAGACAGCACTTTAAAGAGCTCAAGGAATCACGGAACCAATTTTAGCGGCAGGAAAGTGGGTACTTGCACCAATACTCTGAGCACGACTGGCTTTATATCTATCTATTGACTTAACCGGCTTTAGCATTGTGGATGATATTGAGTTTCGGACTCATTTTCTGTTGCAAGGATGGAGAACGTGCGGCAAGACACAGAGGCAGAGAAGCGACCATTTTTGCTAGGTTGAACAGAATCGCCTCCACTGGCTACTCATCTAACTTGTGCTCTGAGTAGACCCATTGGCATTAAAGTGCATGGCTTCAGTTAGGTCCGCTGATTTCAGTGTGAGGGCTCTGAGTAAAATTTCACTGAATTGCTACCCATTGGCTCCGGAGCCGATGAGTAGCAATTCAGTGAAATCGACAGTTTCACTGAATTTGTGATCGACAATTCCCAGAAAGACATAGCAAAATTCAGAGAAGTGTAACTTCTGAAAGATGGTTGGTTTCCATCCTTGTGTTGTTTTGAAAAGTCTTTGCATTTAAATCAAATTTCTCCCCAGCAGTACCACTTGTAAGAGGTTGAGGGAGAGAAAGGTGGCAAAAGAGAAGTGCTCGGTGGTGCAGAGGAAGGCAGAAGCAGACAGGCAGCCATGACCCTTCCCAGCCAACCAGGGCCTGCTGTCCTGAGGTGACTGCCTCACCACACCCCATGAGAGGGCCAGCTCCACTCCCCAATCTTTAACTGTAAATTAATGCTGTACGCCGGCTCCCTCGGCCAGTAAAGCGAGATGAGTGCCACAACCCCAGAATCGTCCGCAACTGGACCTAATGGTCAGTGGTCCCTTTACCTTTAATGTAATCTTAAAACATTTTATTTTATCTTTGCAAATTGAAGGTGATGCTTAAAAAGCAATCTAAAACCTCAAGTGTTTTAAATAAATACATTCTTCCCCCACCCCACCCACCTTGGAGAATTTGAAACAGCTCACAAGCTGGAAAATACTCCACAATTTGTCACTGGGATTCAGATGGTCCTAACCACAGAGCCTAGGGCTTGCTGATCAGAAGGTCGGCGGTTCGAATCCCCGCGACTGGGGTGAGCTCCCGTTGCTCAGTCCCAGCTCCTGCCCACCTAGCAGTTCGAAAGCACGTCAAAGTGCAAGTAGATAAATAGGTACCGCTCTGGTGGGAAGGTAAACAGCATTTCCATGCACTGCTCTGGTTCGCTAGAAGCGGCTTTGTCATGCTGGCCACATGACCCGGAAGCTGTACGCCAGCTCCTTCGGTCAGTAACGTGAGATGAGCGCCACAACCCCAGAGTCGGACACAACTGGACCGAATGGTCAGGGATCCCTTTACCTTTACCTTTAAGTGACCTGGGACACAGGTGGCGCTGTGGGTTAAACCACAGAGCCTTGGGCTTGCCGATCAGAAGGTCGCTGGTTCGAATCCCCATGATAGGGTGAGCTCCCGTTGCTCGGTACCAGCTCCTGCCAGCCTAGCAGTTCGAAAGCACGTCAAAGTGCAAGTAGATAAATAGGTACCGCTCCGGCGGGAAGGTAAACAGCGTTTCCGTGCGCTGCTCTGGTTCATCAGAAGCGTCTTAGTCATGCTGGCCACATGACCCAGAAGCTGTATACTGGCTCCCTTGGCCAGTAATGCGAGATGAGCACCACAACCCCAGAGTCGGACACGACTGGACCTAATGGTCAGGGGTCCCTTTACCTTTAAGTGACTTGTAGGAATCAAATTCGGCTTGAACTATTCTTGAGTTCTACCTCTTGGCCAAATGAAGCCCACCCCTGGCCCACTGTGAAGAACTGCAGCAACAGCTGTTTGTCTCAATTCAAGTTGAGAGGCAGTCGCCTTCTATGATTTAGCAGCAGTGGCAATGACATAACCCACAATGATCAACCCCCAATGTCATAACGCTATTAATCTCTGCTGGCTGATGTAGCTGATGGATGGGGATGGGAAAAGCTGCTCTGGATCATGGACTTGCAGGGTATCATAGACATCAAAAGTTATGCATAAAGAGAAAAACTAAAAAGGTAATCCAGATGAATAATGATGTCAATGGTTACTATCCAGTTTAATGTTACATGTGTTAAGAGAATGAATGATGTTGATGAAATCTGTAATCCAGTGGCTTGGAGCACAACCGCCAGCGATTCATAATATTTGCCTTTGATAGAAGGCAAGCATTATGACTCTTGAGTTCTTTCCTGGCTTGGATTTTTATCCAAGACAGAGTAAAACTCATTTCTTCTTCTCAGCTACTCGCCCACTTCCCTGGTTGCAGTGGAAGAGATGGAAAGAAGGATGAAATCCTTGCTGTACTCTTCTTTTGGGGTGGGAAACATATTTCAGCCCAGGGGCCACATTCTCTCATAGACAGCCCTCCAAGGGCCGCATGCCATTGTTTTATACATTTTTAAAATTGCTGGTGTTTTAATTGCGAATCAGGCTTAGCTGTTTCGCAGGAAGCGATCCATAAATGCAGTGAAATCAATTAATAATTATTCTCTCCCGTTGTTCCCCCAATCCCTCAGGGCAGCTAATATGGGTTAATTATGCAAGCATCTTGCATCACCGGCTCCTTTGAATTAATTGCTCCCAATGAGATTCACAGATGGTTACGTCTGGAATGGGGGAAAGAAGAAGAGTCATTGATAACAAAATGTGTTCCGTGGTCTACAGAGCAATGCTGCCTCCCTCACACAGATCACAACCTTTCTATGCATTGCAACCACTTAATACATGCCAATTGCTCTGCTACAATGAAAGTTATGGGAAATGCAGGTGTGGGTGGGTAGGAATTTGAGGTATTTGTCAGTGCTCCAAAATTTTGTTTTCTCCCTGTGTTTTAATTCATGCAAACCCCTTGGATTGATATTGAAAACAGTGGTGAGCGCATGGACACAATTTATTCAAAAACACCAACTTCAGCCATCAAAATGAACTTAATTTCAAACAGGAAAGTTAAATAAAGATTGTTCCCCAAACTTTTTTTAACTTTCCTATTTGGAATTAAGAATAATAAGCAAAAGCCTTTAAGAAATGAATTTTCATCAGGACATATATATATATATATATATATATATATATATATATATATATATATTAAATGGCAAACTCATGCAGAAATGTAAAAAAGTGAAATTATGAAAAATGGCAAACTGAGAATCATAGAATTGTAGAGTTGGAAGGGACCATGAGAGACTATCTATTCCAACCCCCTGCAACACAGGAATCTTTGGCCCAAAATGGGGCTTGAACCCACAACCCTGAGATTAAGTCTCATGCTCTACCAACTGAGCTATCCTGGCTGAGAAACCAAAATGGACAGATTCATCCATTCCCTAATCCTGCGCTCCTCTGTCCTCTTTCTAGCGGTTTTTGCTGTATATATATGTATATGCCAGGTGGCTGATGCAACCATTTTCCTGGTCCTCTCCTGACATGCCCCACCATTTTCACTGTACTATCTTTGGAGCTCTGGCGTCAACCACAAACATTTCCAGTACTGTATGTGGAGATGTGGGGAGGGATCACAATGAATCAACGTATTTCTATTCCCTGTCAATTGTTTCTAGGACTTTCCCTTTAAAACAAAACAAAAACAAAAAAACATCTGCCCAGGTGTTTGAGTACCTACAAGTGGGGATGTAAGAAGGAAGACATTTCCATTCTGACCTGCATTTGCCAAGATCAGTGCCGTTTCTGTTCTGGAGCAGTTCGGTTTCTGTCAATTACTGCATTATTCACCTTGGCGTGCGCAATATAACATTAAGTTACATAAGGATTTCAGAATTATGGATCGTAGCCGACACTAGTGGGTGGCAGATTTTAAAGGCTGTGCAGCAAATGTTACTATAGACTTTTTGGGGGGTTTCCGTGCCGACAGGCTATCGAGTACTCACACCTTGGGTCCGTGCGCTTCCCCATTAGGCACTTAATTAGCAGTTGTAGCAGAGTAACACAGCTTCGTCCCTGGAACGTTGGCTTAATAAGGCTTCCGAGTCAGTAGCTTTCTTCTAAAACTACTTTATTACAGAATATATACAGATTAGCTTGGAGCACATTCTTCCTGCATTGTACTCTTCAGCTCACACAAACAGAACTGCGACACAGAGAAAACCAACAGCAATAACAACAATGTCAACTTCCAGCTGTAGGGACATCATATCCTCTTCAGGTTTAACCCTGTGTTAACCTGTTACTCCAACAGTTACTGCACAACAGCTGGTTCTTGTTGTGAAATCCATTGCACCACAATATTTGTCAGGCCAGCCCAAGACATTTTGGCACTTGAGGCAGCTTCCAAAATGGGCCCCCTCGCCTCATCAGGGAAGGAGTGAGGGAATATCTACATCAGGAAAAGGGTGGAGGGTGGAGAAGAGAAAGATTGACATTGGGATCTGCTGTGCGGGTGGATCCTGCCACCTGAGGCAGTCAATTCACCTTGCCTCATGGGTGCGCTGGCCCTGATATTTGATGATGCATTAGCACAATGTCCCGCTAACACAACAAGCACACCACTACACAGATTGGGGTACAATCCAGTAATTATTTCAGCTCTTTCTAATGCCCCAAGCAAGGTAGGATTGGCAATATTGTCATATCGTAAATTGGTTCCTCAGAAAAAGGTGCAACTAAATGTCAACAGAAGGTAAACATTTATTTATTTTTAAAATGGCGATTTCCAGAAGGTGTGAGTGGAGGACTTAGGGGTGAACAAGTGGCGCGGCTGTCTGTTTAATCAATGATGTCTTAAATGCAATTAGCCACTTAATTGTCGCCTCTCCATTTAGCTGATGTGTGGCCCGTGTAATTAATGACAGTTAGGTTCCCCTCAACCTCGACCCTTTCAGATGGCAACATTGTGTTCACCGGCTCCCACATGGCAAATTAGGCAGGGAGAGATTAGTCACAGAAGTCATCCGGATGATATTTCCGTCAATGCTAAAAGCAAAAGAGCAAAGGGACAGTGCGGTTCTCCCCACCACTATCGCCTGTCTTGCTCTACCTAAGTGACATCGTGATCTCTCAAAAACATAAGCTATTTAAACAAACAAATCACATGATGGTCTGTTGCTGCAATAGACTGCTGGACCAGGGGAAGGCACATAGCTCAGCAGTAAAGAATCTGCTTTGCATGCAGAAGGTCCCAGGTTCAATCCCCGGCATCTCCAGGTAGGGCTGGGAAAGACCCCATTCGGAAATCCTGGACAGCTGCTGCCAGTCAGTGTAGACAATTCTGAACTAGATGGACCGATGGTTTGACTCAGTGAAAGACAGATTCCTATGTTCCTACATACTTCAGAATGAAATGTGTGGGGTAGCGAGGGCAAAGCAAGCTTCCAAGCACAATTCAACATGTTGGTTTCAAACTAGGGAATGGAAACTTGTAGTCTTTCACATAGAATCATAGAACTGTAGATTTGGAAGGGACCCCGAGGATCATCTAGTCCAACCCCAAAGCTCCCACTTGCCGTACTAAGAATCGCTTTTAAAGAATTACGATCCCAACTGATGCCCTCGGCAGTGGTGGATGGTCGGTACGGCAAAGTGCAGTACAAGGAGAGACTTTGTCTGTGTGGGCAACCTTGCGTAGAGGACTGTGCTGGTCCCAAGGGTAATCCAAGAAGCGAGGTCCAGGTCCAGTCTGGGGTCCAAAGAGTCAGCGAGGAGTCAGTCTGGCAAAACCAAGGCAGGATACAGGGCAGGAAACCAGGCAAAGTCAGGAACAGGATCACCGGCAGAATCTGGCGAACAGCAATGTTGCTCCTGGAGTGGGGTCCGACAGCCTTTTATCTCTGGCGAGGTAATGGCCGGTCCCGATACCCCGACGACTCACCACCCTGTCTTGCCCGAAGGCGAGCACTCCTCCTGCAAGTACTCAGGTCTCTCCTTCTCTCAGACCTGAGTCTCTGCAGCTCGGGAGACGCCAGTGGATTACTAGACCCAGGGGCCACCTCAGCCTCTCCTGACCCAGTCAGTAGTGGAGCAGCTGTCAGTGATGACCCAGCTGACGGCAACAAGGTATTCTCCACATCTGGAGCCAGGATGGGCTCAGGCCCCTGACTTGGCCCAGCTGGTGCTTGTTGCAGGGGAACCTGTGCAGACTGGGGCTCTTCAGGATCAGGCCCCAGACTTGGTTCAGATGATGTCTGAGGCAGAGGATCCGGTGCAGACTGAGACTCCTCTGGTTCTGAGTCCCAGGCCATCACAAGGACCTGTACCACTGTTTATTGCAATGCCCGCTATATAGAGAACCAAGAGACTGATTTATAAAACCCCTGCTTACGAATGGAACACACTCGCACAGGGTGGAAAGGGTGAAATGGCTGCTGAGTGATACGGATAACTTCATAACTTATAAAGTAGCACTATATGCGTTGGCAGCTAAGAAGATCAGGAGAAAAGAACTAGATAAAATAGCGGTCAATTGCAAAGGTGATTCAGACATTTAAGCTGGCACATTCTACCTGAGTACCCCTTGCTATTCTATCATATGCAACAAATAATTTCTAGGAGACGTGACCGTGGTTTATTGTATTTGCAGTGCCTGATATTTTTATAGTTTTTATGGTTATTGTTTTTCTTTTCCTTTTCTTTGTGAATGATGCCATGGCCTTTGGCTAGTGCAATAATGTTTATGATGATAGTCCAACCCCCTGCAGTGCAGAAATATGCAGCTGTCCCGCATAGGGATCGCACCTGCAATCTTGCCATTATCAGCACCATGCTCTAACCAACTGAGGTGTCCAGCTGGTGCCATGTGATTGGATTCTAACTCCCATCCTGGCCGCTGTCCGTGCTGGGTGGGACTGCTGGGAGTCGGAGTCCAACAAGATCTTGATGCCCAAAAGTCCCATATCCCCACTTTAAGCAGATTGGGTCCAGTGAAACACAAAGGCAACTATCTCCCATATAAACTTGCCTGGCTGTGGAGATCTTCTCCATGAGCCCATCTCCAGGTTTTCCTGTCTTCAGAATTGGGATGGGGCCGGTTCAGCAGTGGCACACCAGCTTTGGAATGCTTTCCCCGGGTGCCTATATTTGGTGTCCTTTCAGTGCCAGGTGAAGATGGCGCTGAAAGGACCAAGCTTTTCAGAATATAAGGGTCCACCTGGATCAGGCCAAAGGTCTATCTAGTCCAGGTAAGTCAGACTAGATATTCTGTTAGAGTATCGCATGGATCACTGCTCAGCAGGGCCACTCTGTCATTAGACAGAGTGAGTGAAGCAGCTGCCCAAAGCAGCTTATTTTAAGTGTAACAAAAGCACAGAAAATTCTTAGTTATTTAATTTATGACTGTTGTATTTTTCTTCCAGGGAAGGGCAGAGGTGTTTGTGGGAACATTTGCAAGTAAGTCCTCCCTTACCAGGAGGGAGGGGAAGGAAGGAAGTTGGTGCTTCCAGCAGGAACACCAGACTGGCTCTAAACAATGTGCCCACACAATGCTGCCCTCCCCACTGCGAGTGAGCGGTGGCAACTCCACGAATGGAAGAACAGGTGGGTGGCTGTGTCCCACCTTGTGCACCACTCCTGGTAGCAGGTGATGGGAGCAGGGCTGGATTGAAATACCTTGCTGCCTGAAGTGAAGAATAGGATGCCAACCTCCTCTCATGCCACATACAAAAGCTAATTGAACTGGCATGGACTCTTACATCAGCTCTTGCGATGGACAGCACCCATGGCATGGGCAGGACACATGGCACATACAGCTGGCCACCACCAAACCACTGCTTCTGGCTCCCGCCCCACCCCAAGCAGCCTATGGTGGCTGCCCCACCCTGCCTGGTGCCCACAGACATCATGGTGCCTGTGACTCCGAGTTTTCATTTTCATTTTTAATGTAAGCCTCCAGCCCTCCTAGAAAGATGGTTATGGGGCAAAATATGCCAGTTCCTTCTGAGTATTTTCTGTGAAACAAGAATGGTGCGGCTGCATATTTGCTTGCTTGCTTGTTTACTTGTTTGTTTGTTTATTTGTTTATCTACTTATTTATTTATCCAGTTTACCCTCCTTCATCTGCAGATCTCAGGGTGGTTTACAGCATAAATATACAAAATAAATAATAATACCTTGTGCATTTTTCATGGTAGTGAGGAATGCTCCCTGTTGGTATTAGAGAGCAACAGAAATGGGGTGTGTGTGTGTGTGTGTTCTCCACAATCAGGCCCAGCAGGACACAGCTCACTCCCCATGACAAACATCAGGTTGCGTTATGCCATGCCCCACAGCAGCCATTTTGTGTTATGACTCACCCCCCCCCCCATGGCAGCCATTATGTGACTGGTGCCTCCAGAACTCTTTCAAAAGTGAAAATGTGCCCACTAGTCCAAAATATTTGGCAACCCTTGCCATATGACAATCCCTTCTCATGTGATTTAAGTACTAAACAACGGAATTCTAACTTTGAGAGGCCTTCAGTAGCACTTGTCGACTTAGTTTCCACTCATTACTTGTACCACTTAGTTTCCCTCATTACTTACTTTCAAAATAATTAAATAACCTTGAAGTCTTAACAGAACAATGTTCTTCTTACAATGGATTCCATTGCAATTTGACTTCATGAGAGTTGATTGCTCCCTTCTGGAAATGTGCCCAGAACAGCCAGTTCTAGACCTGAGGGCCTCCGAATGATGCCAAATTGGTCCAGTTATTTCAAGTTCTGAGACGTGATGTTTGCTGGCCAATCGCTTTTAGTATTAATATAATTTTGGCTGTGAGCATGCAGCTGGTTTTGCCAGCACTGGAAATTAATCATGATGCATTGAATGACAATTTTTGGGGGGTTTGTTTCCTAGACAGGCAGCAGTTTACACATGTAGGCTTGAACATGATGTGATTAATGACAGCAGTGGTGGCTTTTAGTTCAGTCAAGATCAGTGTGTGTGTTTTCCCTCCAAAAAACAAATATTGTTCAATGCCAATTTATATGGGAGCAAGACATAAGAAAAGAGGAAAATTGGAAGATTGGTTCCGGTGATAGATGGAAATGGACAATGGACAGAGGGGGAGTAGGGTGAATTATTAAGTATAAAATTTAAATGGTCTGGTATGGTAATCTGAAATCGGAGGGTGAAGACTGTAAGTTTTATTTTGTTTTTGATAAGAAAAGGGATATTTGGAATTTTATGTTATTAGCAGCAGTATAAGGGATAGAAGAAGTTAGTATAGATTTGTTATAAGAATAATTTGTTAAGATTTAAGGATTTATTATTAATTACTATAGAATAAGAGGATTGTTTATTATTAGGCATTATTAGCTATCATTAGTTATTAAAGATTAAGATGATTGTATATTATCAGCTATTATAGATTAAGAAGATTGTTTTTTTTATAAGTGAAATTAATTTTTAGAGAGACGTTGTTATTAAAGTAGATTATGGATATAGAACCGAAGGTGAAAAGGCAGGGGAAGTCAACTGTCAAGATTTGGAAATAGAAATTTTCTTTATGTATATGAACAAGAAGAAGAATCATGGCAATATTTGTATTTGTTTTATATTTGTAGGTGTGGGTGTATGTTTGGTTATGAAAATGTCAATAAATTCTTCTAAAATATATATATATATGGGAGCAAGACAAGAGGAGGAGGAGGAGGAGGAGGAGTTTGGATTTGATATCCTGCTTTATCACTACCTGAAGGAGTCTCAAAGCAGCTAACATTCTCCTTTCCCTTCCTCCCCCACAACAAACACTCTGTGAGGTGAGTGGGCTGAGAGACTTCAAAGAAGTGTGACTAGCCCAAGGTCACCCAGCAGCTGCATGTGGAGGAGTGGGGAAGCGAACCCGGTTCACCAGATTACGAGTCTACCGCTCTTAACCACTACACCACACTGGCTCTCAAGAGAACAATAGGCAGTATCCAATGCACTTGTTCTGTTAGCGCCAGGATTTGTGCTTGCGAATGGAACACCCCTCCTCCCTGTGCACACCCTGTACCTTACCAAAATGTGCTCTGGATAAATAGGGAAAACCACAGAACAGATTTAAGGGGTGCATGGAACATGCGGAGAAAGGAGAGGAACAGGAAGTTCTGTTGGCCTGCCTGTCTTTGCACTAATGAAACAAGTTTGTGTAAGTTTTATGGAGATTCTTACGAGATACCAGATACTTTGTGGTGATGTAATTCTGAACTAATAATGTTATAGTCAGTGGGTGGCAGTAATAGGGACCAGAGGCGTAGTGAGGGTTGCCAGTGCCTGGGGGCTTGGGAGGGAAATGGATGGAATACGCATGTGCTTTCAACTGCTTTGTGGTGTCTGCATCACCCAGGAGATCACAGCCACAGAGATAAGAAAAGAAGAGTCATTCCATTGTCTGGAGAGGTCATTTCCTGGTTCACATGAAGAAGCCATTTTCAGTGGAGCCCAGTGACAGAAGCACACAGCTGTAATGAGGCAGCACCTGGTGTTGAAATTTTGCACCCCCTAACAATTTTGTGCCCAGAGAAACTGCCTCTGTGCCCCCCCCCACCATGCTGTGCCACTGATAGGGCCTATCCCCTTGCCTTGCAGCACCATCAAATTCTGAGAAGGACCTAGCTAAGACAACTTGGTCTCAGCTCCAGGAGCTCTATCCATGGTACTGAACCTATAGTTTTTTTTACTCCATCCAGTGTTATGATCCTTGCCTTAGCCTGCCCTGCCTTGGTGTACTTCCTGCATGGGGAACCAATAACTACTGTCCCTTCCACAGTGGCGGTCATCCTGTGGATCACAAAGATGTGACATGTCCCACTGGATTAGTGCCCAGGCAATGCAGAAGCATGAAGTCAATTCCTGGTGCCAAAAACGGAAGTGTCTTCGTTAACATTTGAGAATCTCTGCCTAGCTGGTGGCTGCAGCTTGGACATGGCACAAAGTACAGCTGGAGGGAGGCACCATGATATAATTTTGGAACTCAAAGTGGATAAACAGAACTAGCTTTATCTTTTGTTCCTCTCTTTCTCTTTCCTTTGCCACCCATATTCCACCTGCTACAATGTCATGTTGAAACTTCTCCTTTTTATATATATATATATATATATATAAAATTTCCCTTCCTCTCTTTCCCCTTGTCAAAAAGTGCTTCCTGCACAGGTCATCTCTTGCCTAGACTACTGCCCTCTTCTCTTCTCTGACTTTCCACTGCATCCTCTTTGTCCCCTCAAACCTATCCAGAACTATTCTGCCGAAACCATCCACCCCTCTCATTGCTCTAACCACCGCTCTGCTCTGTTTCTCAGATCCAACACATGTTCCTTGCCCTTACCTTCAAAGACCTTGATGGCCTTGCCCTCCAATTACACTTATATCCCAGTACTTCCTGGCCCATGACCTTCAGCTCCATTACCCTCCATTGCCTGAAGCAGATGACATCATTGTCAGCAAAGAATTAAGGCATTCCCAGTCATATTCACTACAACTTTCCTGGTGGGCTGGGGTCACTGAAGGAAAAGGATGTCCTGCAAGGTTCCAGGCCTTGTTAGAAATTCTGCACTGCTCCTTAAAGAAAACCCCCCAAACAAGCCTGCAATTAGATTGGTGATTCCAGCCACATGGATGGACACTTGTGGTCTTTTTTTGACACAATCCCCACACCTAATGTTGTTGCAAGGGAGATTCTTGAAACTCCCACACTCTTCAGATTCAAAGCTACGGTATGTCACCTTGTAACGACATGTTTTTAACAGATAATTATCTCAGCTTGCCGAAAGAGACTCTTAATATCCTTTTTGCAGCTCTACAACTCCTGGGCCTCCTGAGTCCCTCATCTGGGGAGCTCCGATACATTTGCCGAGAGCGATGCCGTCCTAGACGCTCTATCCACTCAGCGCTGGGCCCCCTCCAGAGTTTCAACATGCTGGCACTTTCAGAAATGCAAATCTCGACATTTTGACCCAACACGGATTTCTCAAATAAATGATATTTCACAGCCCACCGGCTTCCTCCCCTGCCGAGAAGAGAATTTATATTTGCATTGACTTAAAATGACTTCTGATGGAAGGAGGGGCGAAGAGGGGAGAGGAACGATCCATTGCTTAAAAGAATGATGTTCCATCCACAGCACCAGGGAATATCTGTTGGGCAACAGGAGGACTGTTCTTTCAATATTCTTGCTTTAAATACCCTCCCCCCCTTTTAAGATCTCGGGAATTGTAGTTTCAGCATCCACTCACAATTCTGTTCAGATAAGTCCATATGAATATGTGAGGATGAGTAGGACATTTAATAGCTGACCCACAAAGGTATTTTGTAGCTGAAAGTATTGGGTAGCTGGTACACACTGGCATTTAGTTTATCCGGCAGTTTTAGATTGCTGACATGGACTGTGGCCTTGAGTAATTGAGCACTGGGGACGCGGGTTGCGCTGTGGTCTAAACCACAGAGCCTAGGACTTGCTGATCAGAAGGTCGGTGGTTCAAATCCCCACGATGGGGTGAGCTCCCATTGTTTGGTCCCTGCTCCTGCCAACCTAGCAGTTCGAAAGCACATCAAAGTGCAAGTAGATAAATAGGTACCGCTCCAGTGGGAAGGTAAACGGCGTTTCCGTGCACTGCTCTGGTTCGCCAGAAGCAGCTTAGTCATGCTGGCCACATGACCCGGAAGCTGTACGCCGGCTCCCTCGGCCAGTAAAGCGAGATGAGTGTCACAACCCCAGAGTCATCCGCGACTGGACCTATCAGTCAGGGGTCCTTTTACCTTTACCTTCAACCTGCGTTAGATTCCTGACAAAAACCAAGCCGGCCAGTCAGCTAGTCTAAAGTGCTCATATGTTCAACGATTATATTCCCCTTGTCCAGCTATATTCAACATTTTAAGACTTTGAGACTGTCAAACTCAAAACTTCAAAACTGAATGTGTTGCCATAATTCAAATAACCTTGAACATGCAAAGTTTGACCCTTAACAAACTACAGTTCCCATAATCCTTTGGGGGAGGCCATGACTGTGTGAAATGGTATCGTGGTACATTAAATGTTTGGTGTGAATTTGGCCTTCGATGGTTGACCTCAGCTGCAGGAAAACTATGAACCTTATGTTTCACTAAGGTTT